>OZ024822.1:53431934-54031934 GCA_964016985.1 Anodontia alba
GAAAGCTTGGTAATTCGCACACTGAGCAGGAAGCAAAAGGGTATCTTCCCAAAGGTGGAAGCTGACTTTAGTCTACATCCCCTTTTCTGATCATGAACAACTGATATATCAAGTCATTGACATTGTTGAGAGGTCTGTGAAACATACATTTTGCATACGAACTCTCTCATCAATACGAATAATTCTTTTGACAATATCCAAGTTTCACCCGGCCCTTCCATGCCATGGCTTTCTGCAGTCTATCACCTTTCATAACCAAGTTTCAGGGCTTTCCAAGACCACTAAAGGCATTAACTGAATCGCATCCAGTGAAACCATAAAATCCTGGGCCCGGTTGTTCAAAGCGTCGTTAGCTTAACGAGCTCGTTAAGGGTCATTTCGTTAACTGTTTTAGCGGATTCAATATACAATAGTCTGATATTTTTTGCTGAAAAAATGTGAGTAGCTTTTGCAATGCAAAAGCTACTCACATTTTTTCAGCAAAACAATTTCAGCATATTTGCGGATCACTCGATGTAAATTATAACGAATCGTTAACTAACGACGTCGTTAGCTTTGAACAACTGGGCCCTGGTATAGCTTCGCAAGTATCTTCGCCAAGTGACTGACCAACTATGCTTATGTCAATTGACGAAGTCTGTTCTTTGTTCCGCAGCGGATGTATATCTTGCCACGTATCTGACGAAACACTGCAAGGCAAATTATAAATACACCTGTGCCCTCTGACACAATTACCATGGGCTCATAGTCAGAAGAAGTATGTTTAGCCTGAAGCAACATGCGTGTCTCAGCCTCTTCTTGCGAAAAAGTAAGATCACCAACTATCTCAGAGCCATCTTTAGTAACCTTAAAACACCGATCTTGACATGTAATAACAAAACATTGCTGCCGAGCGTCTCTGGCTATGGATGACTCCTCCATGTTTTGCATAAGCAGTTGATAAGAGCAGTTTTGCTCGCTGAACGTTTTCAGTAAATCTTTTCTAATATTGAATCTTGTAGCCAGCAACAATAGAGCCATGAATTAAACCAATAGATTCTCCTCAACCCTTACGCTCCGCTGTTTTGATTGACTTCTCTTTATGCACGTTTAACGCAATGTCTGCTCTGCTGCTGTCTGTCCCTGACTGGATTGCATACATAAATATACTTTTGGCAATATCTCCAAATGTCTTATTGTCACCCCTTGTCTTATTTACTCAGCTCATTCCATCTATAATGCATGCAGATGGCGATGGAATGCTCTTAGCTGACGATACCCTGCCTTCAGTGTGCCTTGCGAGTGTTGATTTGTTTGTTTTCTGAAGGATGCTATCACAGCTAGACAATGCCCAAGGCAGTGGGCCTAAAGAATGCTGTAAAAATCTCGCATATCCAGGTTACGACTTGTGGCGATCAACACCATTTTTCCAAACAGCCTGTGATCGGCTTTTAAAATGACATCCTTTCTGGGAAAGTTTGTCTTTTTTATGCTCTTAGGTCACTAAATGTTTTAGCTGCAGTTTAGACTGCCTGTCTGTCTTAGAATCACTTTGATGCTTTCTCTCCAAGGCGTGATTTTCGGAACTCATCATATGCCTTTTCGCCTTTCTCCTTTGCAATCATGAGGTAAGGTTTAACTTCAGGAAGCGCTGCTGATGCATGTACGTTGTGCACTGAGAAATATATCCAAGGGACACGTGATGATGTTTGCGCAACGTCATGATAACTGTGTAGATTTGTTTTATCAGTTTATAGCGCTGTGTTATTTTTTTTAAGTTTCATATGATTCACGAGAAAAACTTGTCTTCGGAGTTTCCCAGCAGACTCAAACTAGGCTGCTCACCTGCAGAAGTTAGCTAGTCTAGAAAATTCGGTTGTAGAAACGAGAGGCAGCGAACAATACAGACCTAATAAAATCTAAATAATGAGCCACATCATCAAAATACCTGTCAGCGGTGTCATCACGAAAACATGCCTATATTATTTTGACCCCCTTAAACCCCACTTTTATATAGTAAAACTGGGGTTTGCAGGAGTATACATTATTTTTCTTATTTCTGCTCAAAACATAGATTGTGGGTACTCGTTAGAACCGCCTCACCGAGGCGGTTCTAACGAGTACCCACAATCTATGTTTTGAGCAGAAATATGAAAAATATAAAAAAAAATTATCTGAAAATTTTCATTTTTTGGTGGTAAAATTTTCAATATATTTGAATAGGCACGTTTTCGTAATGTTTAGACCAGGCAGATTTGTAATGAGATGTACGGCTCTTTAACACATTTTTGGTCATTTCGGGCACTGTCCGATAACTTAACTACACTGTTCCTGGGCAGACTTCTTAAGCGGTTTACCAATACTAAGTGCACATTCTTTCGCCAGTTACTGACAACAACCCTTCTTGAATCAGTGGAAAGAGGATAATGACCATATTTTTTTTTTTCATGACCAAATCTCTACGAAAGAATGTGCCGGACAAGAGGTTCGACCCCGCGACCGTCCTCATGCCAGATGAACGCGGATTTAACCGAGCTACCGCGCCTAGTTCAGGTAAGATTCAAACAGGCACAGAGTATTTGCAATTCAGCATAGTTTGTTCAGAGCTTTCGTTAGGTGATATACTGACAGTCAAGATCATCAGACTGTCTGGAAGGGAGGGAAAGAGAGAGAACACCAAAAGCGCCTGTCCGAGCACCTAGACCAGTCTTATAGGTCATTACTCCACACCAGGGAAATATATCTTGTATTTGTGATCAAATGATGGAACAAAATGTCCTTGTAGTCAAAACATATATTTCCATAGTGTGAGCCATCCGCTTTATTGTACACCTGCTCTTTGTTTTCAAAGGCAATCCTTTTTGACTTTTCTCGTTTTTTTTTGTTTTTTTGTTTTTTTTTTTTGTTTGTTTTTTTTTGTTCATTTCAAGCTAAAATACGATGTATCCACTGAACAAACAAGTACTAATTACACCTATTTCCGAGCTTAGATAAGTTTCTACCGTTTAAAATTTCACCAAGATGATGTGTGAAATGCATTAAAAAGACCATCGGAAAAATATTTTTTAAAAGCAATTGTTATTATATACGTTACCAGAATTAATATTGTAATATTTTAGAACTAGTCGGTGCTGAATATCTTTACGTGATTGCTAGTGGCTCTGAAACACACATCAACTATTCCAATTTTAAAGTTTTGAAATGTCGTAGACTCATTTTGATGTAAGAGTGTATATACGAATACCGCATACAAATGAAACATAGGATAGGCATGCTAAGCTATCTACCTCTCCTAACTCGTGGTCTGATAAAATCCGTTTATTTGCCTGTTTATAATGCCTTTACATCACCCTTTCAATTCATATAGCCTTGTTATAAAATACGACGAGATACGTTTTAAGAATACAATATTAGACGTGTGAATCTCAAAATCTCAAGACAGGTTAAGAATGTAACGCAGGTAATGAAAGTGATGGCCAAAAAGATTGCTTTTGTTTATCTTAAAGTATAGCGGAATGACCTTTACAAGCGGAAACCAGTATCGTATACTAATCAACTGAAATTTTAAAGCATCGGTCTAATCTTTGCATTTATTATGTTATTTCAAAAAAAAAAAAAAAAAAAAATAATAATAATAATAAAATCGGTAACGTAATAAACGCAGTATTTTCACCCATAAAGCTACCACCGAGAAACGTCCATCCGACCAATTATCATCTAACAGATATAGACCCTCATGCAAGTTATAAGGGTTTCTGTTCAGGTTGAATGTACCAACGTCCAAAATTTTGGCTGTTTGGCTCACCACCTACCTCATCAATTTTGCATTTTATAGTTCTTGTTTAACTTGTTTTCCTCTCATTTCTGTTGCGTCATTCAATGTTAATCATTATCTGGTGTCTTTGGAATTAAAGATTTTCCTGGGTATCTCATTATCTATAATTTCGTATTAAATGAAATGAAGCTTCATTCGTAATTGGCACAGGTATTCAGTGTCATAAAAGGATTATTGAGAGTACCTAATGAGTTTCTCAATGCATGTTGCGCAAATTATGGGTTTCTAAATAAGAGTTTGGACCATGTGTGACTCTCATTTGCCAATTTGGTGCAAGCATATCTTTCATAACGACTAGATGTCATTCTCGTATAATTACGATTACAAAAATGTTCGGCGCATAAAAGCAGGATATGATAGTAATCACGAATGAATCCTGTCTAATGAGAATTTCTGAAACAATCTGATTAAGCAAATGCATTTGCTGCACAACACTTGCGGACAAAAGTATTTTGCCTGCTTCTTGCCTAAAAGCAGGGATTTTATTGGCCCCCAATCATTTGCAAATCATTACACTTTCATAACCAAGTGTTTACGTGCTTAGATTTATTTTATCTACTATACATGTCGTGTACATTTTAATTGACATTGATTTTACATACACTAATTGGGATTAGAGGTCGCAGTGGTTTAGACATAAAAAAGACTATGAATTCCTTGAGGATACCAAACATATAGTTCTCTTACTTGGAATAGAAATCGATAAGTTTTAATGTACTAATTACATAATGAAACTTGTATGTAATTATGATCGGAAATGTCTATATATATATATATATATATATATATATATATATATATATATATATATATATATATATATATATATATATATATATATATCTTTGAACGTATCTTATATACTAGCTAACAAAAGTTGGGGAAAGACTTGGAACGTTTTCTTTCATTAAAGCAATCAAACCAAGTCGCCTGTATTCTATCTGACGTCTTGTTATGTATTTCCAAAGTACTACAAAGGACCCGACTTTATTTATTGGACGCATGCCATGGTTTATACTAAAATCTTTATCTTTGCATACATGTAGCCAGATTATTCGTCTACATTTTTATCAACCAATTAAGGAGTCATTCATTTAGTATAATCTTATCTCGACAAGCACAGACAAGTCAGGTAGTGCAGTCTTTCCATGACAATACATTTGCGCCCAATGAAGACCGGGATGAGCCTGTGCATCTGCTTAGTCTGATCAAAAACTTCACTGTCCACCTGAAGGTGTCATTGGATTCTTGGTTACCAAAAGATGCCCCGTGAAGATTGATTAGCCTGCGCAGATACATAGGCTGATCTTTGTGTTATAAAGATATTTATGAAATCATGCTGACTGGCGGCGATAGTCTCATATTTTCTATACGTCCGTGTTTTACTTTATACGCTATACTGTAATAGCCTACGTTTATGATTTAGTGAAAATGTTCCTCAAGAATCTACCCAGCAGGCACACAACGTTGAACAACATCGATTCAACGTTGAATTATCGTTGAAACGACGTTGTTTCAACGTTGCGTTCCGCTCGCCATAATGTATACAGTAAAGAAGATTTACCCAAATTACATAAGTGAATTCAAGAACTGATACAATCAGATCCGTATCAAGCCCCCAACACCAAAGGGGAGACACAGAAAAATACTACCTAGCAGCCACAAAATAAACAGAAGGCAAGCAGAGCTGGCAAACCACTCCCAAAAAGGAGGCAACCCAACCCCAACCTAACACATCCCAAACCCACATAATTGTTGAACTAAAGACACTAGAAAGCGAAGCACTACACAACAATCAACAAAAAGTACCACAAGGAAAGCACCGCCCCGGAACGGCCAGCAAAGAACCACCGGGTGGCCTCACGGGACCCCAACCTCCGCCCCCAGCCCCCATCATGGTAAAACCATACATTTGCTCGGTCCGTGAGTAGGTCTCCTAACTCATCCATAAACCATTGCGGGCAACAAACAATCAGAGACAATGCCTACAATGAAGCAAAGATGAAGACTCAACAGAAACAACGTGCCGAGACACCTGGAGATCCCCGGGCCGTCAAACAACAAGTAGTTCCGTATCTAGGTGTTGTAATATAACGTATGGCTTCGGCTTAATTGCGATAAAACAGTCTTTTTTTATTTCCTTTATATGAACTCTGATCTGGCTATTAACCCTCGTCCTGCTGAACCCGGATATATCCTGCTTTGCAAACAGTGTAGATCCAGATCAGTTGGCTTCTGAAGAAGCCAACTGATCTGGATCTGCACTGTTTGCCACTGAGTATCAGAATTTATATGAACAATGTAGATCAAGTAATCTGATTGGCTGAAAATTAGAAGTGGGCATGGCATCTTAATATATTCAGCAGGACAAGGGTTAAAGACACATTTTGGATTGCATAACGCCCCAATAAGAAATCCTTGGTGACTTTGGCCACCCTTATAGGTAGGGGCCTGATAAGGAACAAATTAGATTTGATATCAGCAAAGTTTATGATGAAGACAGAGAAACAGGTAAGGTAGGATATTTGGTGATACTTTGATGTTGCTTTTTTTCTTTTTATTCAATTAAATATAGCTGGTTGTTATTCATCAAAATCGCCTCACCATGGCAGCTCAAATGAATACCCACAACATGTTTTATTGAGAAATACAGATACTTATACTCTATATCGTCAAATCTTTATCTGTTTCTTATTTGCATAACTTTCCAGTAGCACTATTTTAGTAGCTTCGTCAAAAGATAATCACTGAAAAGGGTGAAATAAATAAATTTATCCATTGTTCAGGAAAAGCATAATTTTATAGCGCTTTTTTTTTCGCACAGATATTTGAGAATTCACCACGCTATGGGCGGATTCAGCAGATGACAAATTAATATGAATTTTCTGATTTTTCCCGTAAAAAAGGATTTGATAGTTTCATGCGAACGGTCTCCAAGGAAAACAATTTGCGTGAAATGTCAAATCCTATTTTCCGGAAAAAATGAGAAAATATATTTCTTCATTCTTCTTTCTTTCCCAGCAGTTCAATGTGTCATATTAATGCCCTTCTGCTTTTAGTAAATAATGATTGATTCTTGAAAGTACTGGAAAACATGTTATATCATAAAATTGCAAAATACAAGAGAAAAAGAATTTCACAGTTTTTGACAGGTACTAAAGAAACAAATCATATTAATTTCTGAAAATAACATGATCGCTCAGTGAAGACTCGGATCAGCCTGCGCATCTCCGCAGCCTGATCAGTTTGTGCTTTTGGGACGAAGACGCAGTATATGACAGTGTGTGTGGTGAAGACTGATCTGACTGTGCAGATGTGCAGGCTGACCTGAATCTTCACTAAACATAGAAATAACTGTGATTCAGAAAATTCCGTTTGTGTGATTGCAGAAAATAAATATTCACATTTTTGGATACAATTATTTTTTTTTTTTAAATTTCCTACCAGATTTATCAAATAGTGCTCCATCAGTAGGATAAGGATTCAGTTTGTAAAGTATTCTTATTTACTTTAGAAAATAAATAAATAAATTACAAAAAAAAAAAAAAAAACCCTTTCAATTTTATATTTCTATTTTAGTTTATTTGCATTTTTTCACAATGCAAGAAAAAACAACACTTTTATATTTTAGAAAAACTATCATAAAGTAAATAAAGTTATACAAGACAAATCAACGAATTAAATGCAAGAAATTTGCAAATGAATTTATTTGGTTCTAAAGTAACATATTGAATAATTCTCAATTATACGAATTACCCCATAAAGGTCCCCACCTAAGGAGACTTAACATCCTTATAATGACCACATAATCACTTAGATAAGATAAGCCTTTGATGTACGCTCTGTTATCAGGACTGTATATTAGGACTAATCATGAGGGGTGTGTGTGTGTGGTTGGGGCGGAGGGGGGTGGGGGGCGGGGGGTGGGTCAAGCCAAAGAAGGGAAAAAATGTGTCTTTAAGGAAACATAGTTTACTGCATACAACATGTGTTAAGCCCGCCCGCATTGTAACATTCTTTTCTGGCCCGGTAGTCTATATGAACCCTCACAGCTACCAATTACATAAATGGGGGTTAATAGAACACGGACGAGTACTTAAGGACTCATGAGCTTACGGACAAAAACACAATCCAGGGACCAACAGACCCGCCACGGACCACTATCATGGCAACTATGACAGACCAGGGCTGCATTTAGAAGTGCAAGTAACTCTCGGTTATTTTGCTGTGGAGCGGGCTGTTGTCGCTTGTCATTAAGTAAGGCAAAAACGTTCGCTATCACTTTGCACCACTGAACCAGTTTATTAATATTTCAAACTATTCAAGGACCACAAACCTCAGTACGGACCAATTTACGGACCAGATGACTGCTGTTACGGACTACCCATGGACCACAGACTAGGTACAGACTACATTCACAGACGTTTTGACTTTTTTGTTTGCTCCGTAGGTCCGTAATTAGTCCTTGTTTTGTCAATGGAAACTGATGTATATTCAGGGGAGGGAGCTTTGACAAAATACCTTTCTAACTCTACTGAGAAGAGCTCTACCCTTAAGGATAATCTGCCGGCTGCCAAAACATGGCGGCGAAATTTGTAAACTCTACAGGTCATCATAAAATATATAAATAAAATTACAAATGAAATGAGTGTCTTACAAATTTAACTAATAAGTCAAGTGTCAGTGCATATCAAGTGGTTATAAATAGATAAAAATGCATTTTATAAGTATGACAAAACTAACCTTCTAACTTGTGCAAATTCGGGACAAAAAAACCTCCCTTTTCTTTCTCATGAATAAATAAAATACTATCATCAGTTTATTTCACACTGTTCCATCTAAAGCAGCCGGAAATTAAAATATCCAAAAGCTTTGAAATAAAGACATGATATGTGTTTGTTCGTACGAGCAGGTACCCAAACTGATACACAAAACTAAAATCTTGTCCGTTCATGTATATAACGGACTGGATACCGGTTTGTATTCTATCTGCACGTACAAGGAGGACAGCTAAGTACATATAAATGTACGGTCAATGTACATTGTATAGACCTTTTTAATGTTATTGTTTTCATCCGGGCTACTGACCACGTGATTACAATATTATGCCACGTGACCAAAAAATTGTGGATGGCAAAAACACTTCCGGTTCCATTGATACCAATAGATTAAAGCTTAATTTTACTTGGAAAATAAGTCACTTTTGGTTAATATTTTACTGTACATTTTATCTAGTGTTTCAAAATACAGCTTTAAGAAGCAACCTGACTGCTTTTCCCAAGACAAATACAACTGTTTCAATGATATTTTTCCGATATCAGTAGGCACGCACGTAACTGTAATACTGCTTAATGGCGATCTTTTTTACGCCTAGTTTTACCTACTATATAGTCAAAATATATCTTAATATTTCTGGTTATGACATTTAAATGATCACTCAATGAGAGTCTCTTCTGAAAAGAAACTTTTGACGAATGAAACTGCTTTATTTTTCTGAATAAATATCGGCAATTATACTGTCCGGTAAACGTAAACAACAACTTTCTGCCATCCAGTAGGAACAAGGCTAGAACGTAGATCTGCGTTAAAGACCGAGAAGTTTCGAATGCTGTTTATTGTGTGACGTAGTATTTAAAAAGGTCTATAGGGCTGTTTAAATAGCCTACTTTGTAACCAAAATATGCCTTTATCTTTATGAATCTAGACATTTTATATTCCGGCTGCCCTAGATGAAACATTGTAAAACAAAAAGACATTAGTATTGTATGTATTCATGAAAAAGAAAAGGGAAATGTTTTGTTTCAAATTTGCGCATGTTAGAAGGTCAGTTTTTTTTCATACTTATAATATGCATTTTTATCTATCAATAACCACTTGATATAAACGTCAAAAATATTGCATTTGGAAACAAAGAACACACTACGGATTAGAAAATGGGAGTCTGTTTTATTGACACAGTAATGCAGTTTGCAACACTGCTTGCGACCTCTAGCTTATGTGAGCAGAATTCCATTTTCAACTATACCACAATGGGCCCAGTGCTCCGAAAGGAAACGAAATATAATCTGCACTACGGTGATGTACGGGGAGACGTTCTACCGCCGCCATAAGACACTAACCCCGGCTGCAGTGTAGTAAAATAAACGTAAAACAGATTGCTTTTAGAAACAAAGAACACAGTACGCATTAGAAAATGGGAGTCTCGGTTTTATTGAGACTCTTCATAAGCATTAATGAAGTTTGCAACACTGCTTACGCCCTCTGGCGTATAAGAGCAAAACTCCATTTTCAAATATACCGTATGTCTTTACATTTAAGTTATAAATTAAATTTGTGAGATACGCATTTCATTTGTGATTTTCGTTGGTATTTTATGATGACGTGTGCAGGTGGCAAATTTCGCCGCTATGTTTGGGGAGCTAGCAGATTATCCTTAAAGAAAAGAGTATGTTCATTTTAGGAGAAAATTATTTCTTTTTTCGTTCAGAATCGAATTTCCTTTGGAACCAAAGTCTTTCGTTTAAAAGTAGACAGACTCCTGTTAAGAAAAGCAAACGATTATTATCAAACGTGTCTCCTTAAAAAAAATAGCAAAATCTCGAAATGTATCCACTTATCTTCAAACCGGGGTAACATTTTAAATAAAAGTATAACCTTGTCCGGCGAGCTGTGACTTCTGGTTTCAATTTTCTATTTAAAATCTATTTCAAAAGAAGAACTAAATAAGCATTTGCTTCCATTCCAATCCTGACAAGTTTGCATATGACATAGTATTGTAGTATTGTTTTATGAACATGAATACGGAACAAAATACGTTGAAACCAATTTTAATACGGCTGGGAACCAGAAACCTCAGGTCACCTATAATAGTTCTATGTATAATATTTATTATTGTTGTTTCCAGATCTAAGCATGGCGACTCAAGGAAATGGATGTTTTGACTATTTAAAGGGTTGAACATCAAGCAGCAATAGTGTTGAGAGAATACCATTATGAGGCCTGCCGTGTACGCAAGCGTACTGCGCAACCGAAAATCAGGTGCCCGACGAATACAGCAAGCAGAGCACAAATTCTCATGGAGAAGATTTTTTGTGATGATTTTTGCAGGAGCTGTGTTATTAATTCCCGGACTGATTGTGACAATAATTGGATTATATTCAGATGATATAGCTAACATTCCAGAAGACAGAGTGTAAGTATTAGCTGAGAAAGGACCTTAATCATAGCTCCAGTACAAGGAATATCTGAGTATATATTTTCTTATTTTTTTTTCTACGAAAACATATACTGCGGTACTCAGTATATGTTTCTGTTGAGAAATCAGAAAACCATATGTTCTTTTCGGTAAATAAGTGCTCTATCTGGAGCAATGATTGTCGCAGTCAGAGCTCTCTTTGTCTGCTTACAGTCGTTCTATACTCTAGAATATAACGACGGATGCACTGGTCTTATTTCGGGGAACGCATACTTATTTCGGCCTTCCGTGTGCACATAAAAGTTGTATACATGTATAAGAACCCTTAAATAAGCAGTAAATATTTGATGTAACAGAATGTCACAGAGCTCTGTTCCAAAACGCACGGTCTGAAAATAATAAAGAATTAACCCTAGTCCTTTTGAACCAGGATATGTCCTGCTTTTGCAAACAGTGTAGATCCAGATCAGTTGGCTTCTGAAGAGGCCAACTAATCTGGATCAATACTGTTTTTCATTTAGTATGTGAATTTGTATCAACAATCTGGATCAAGCAATCTGATTGGCTGAAAATTAGAAATTGGTGTGGCATGTTAATTTATTCAGCAGAAAAAGGGTTTAATAGAGTAATACCGTAAAGATAAAAGTCTTGAAGTATAGTCTTCTCGAGGAAGCGAGAGAAAACGAGACGATCAACAGACAATAGCCGAACAAAGCGGCACACTTAAATTAAACGTTTAAAATAAATGTCGTATGAAGAAAGAAGAACTGAAACAGAAAAATACTAGGGTTTAAACTAGTTTTACTTACGCGAAATCTCGCTTTAACTGTATTTCTGATACATCTAAAACTATGAAAAATAAAATGTGTCCTCTACCTCATCAGTGAAACATGACATTAAGACAAATATAATCACAAAGTTTATAACGAAACCAAGCGGATGTCTAAATGACGATCGGCATTCAGAGTACAAGAAAACCACAAAAACGGTGTAGTATTACCATTGGTATAATGTACAACTTTAATGATACGCGAATCTATAAAGAGGAATTCATTGGTAGCAAAGAACACTAAAGATTCGAAATCAAACACTAAACATTCGAACACAGCATCACCTTAACGTACCTGGATTTAGAACAATATTGTGATATGAGCCGCAACGTCAGAAAACGTACCTTCGGACATTGAAAATTTAGATTAGCCTGTCCATTCACTTGGCGCATAGCCAAGGATGCAATATACTTTCTGCCGGTGCACCATCACGAAAACAGACCTATATAGTTTTGACCCCTTAAACCCCACTTTTATACAGTAAAACTGGGGTTTACAGGGGTATACATTTTCTTAATTCTGCTCAAAACCATAGTGGGTACTCCTTAGAACCACCTCACCTAGGCGGTTCTAACATGTACACAAGTCTATGTTTTGAGCAGAAATATGAAAACTATCAGAATTTTTTATCTGAAAATTTTCTTTTTTTGGTGTTCAAATTTTCAGGATATTTGAATAGGCATGTTTTCGTAATGCAGTCTAATTTGAGTCATGGTTTGGCGCACATGTCAGAAGGTACGTTTTCTCACGTTGTGACTCATAGATTCAAAATTAGTACCAGCGGAATTGCAAACAGTGAAGAACTTGAGCAAACCTCAGGAGCAGTTTGATCGTGGTACCCTTTTTGTTTTTTCGGGTGTCACTTCTGATGAGACTAACTACGATAATGTATAATCATGCCTCAGCTTATGATTCTAAACAAATCAAAAGTGTTTTTTTGTTTGTTTTTGTTGTTGCTTTTTTTTTTCAGTAAAATGCCACGGATCGTGCCGCTATAAGGATCATGCTGCAATAATAATAATATTTATCAGGTTTTTATGTCCCGCCAGTGGCGGGCGGGCAAAAAGTGTTTACCCTGTCCGTATGTATATATGTATGTATGTATGTATGTATGCGTTGTGTGTGTCCGATCCATAACTTTTACCATCATGAGACAATTTGTTGCGCGCAAGACCCATGTCTGTAGTTCAAAGGTCAAGGTCACACTGAGAGATCAAGGTCAGAAATCGTGTCCGGTCCATAAGTTTGTTTAGCCTTATTCCTTGATGAATTTTGAAATTACTTGGCAGAAATGTTAACCATTATAAGACAGTGTGTCGCGCGCAAGGCCCAGGTACGTAGCTCTAAAGTCAAGAAAACAGAGATCAAAGGTCAAAAATAGGGTCTATTTTTCGTGTCCGATCCATAACTTTCTCATTTCTTAATGGATTTAGAAATGATGTTGCAGAAATGCTGGCCATCATACGACAACGTGTCGCGCGGAAGACCAAGGTCAAGGTCACACATAGCGGTGAGAGGTCAAAAACCGTGCACTTTGTTATTCATAAATGGATTTTGAGATTGCTTTGCAGTACTGTTTATCATCATGAGACAATGTTTCGCGCGCCAGACCCAGATCCGTAGCTCTAAGGTCAAGGTCACACTTAGAGGTCAAAAGTCAAACATAAGTCTAGTTTTCGTGTCCGGTCCATAACTTTGTCATTCCTTGATGGATTTAGAAATTATACTTATTTTGCCATCTCACTTGATGCTTTGTTTGCAATGAATACGTGGTATAAGTGGGACGACTGTGTTGACCATTGTGATCTTTAATTAGATATTGCTGTTATTTAGAGAGTGATTGCCAAAAGAAGATTACTTCAGTCACCGGGCGGGGGTGTGGAATGGGAAGGCCATGGAAGCGACATCTGAACTTATCCTTTATTATCATTATATATGTATATACACTTATGTATGTATATGTGTGAATCTTTGTGCGTATATGTATATATATATAAATATAATCTATTTGCAATAGATTGAGAAATCGAAATAACAAAATGTTTAAATGATATTTGATATATTTCCATGTTGTAATTTGTATGAATATTTTGCATGCGTGTGAGGAAATGGACTCTATAAGCTTTAAAGCTTTCATCTAGATCCTCTTCTAGAACCAGAGATCGATTATGAATGTATATTTGTATTTTCGTAAAAAAAGAAGAAATAAATATTGTTTAAACCAAAACAAAGATAACTTGAATATATATATGAATAAGGATCCTTACAAAACCAAAGATAGTAAAAAACACAGACACAGTTTGGTTGAATCAAGAGGGATACTGAAAGCAAACGCAACATCTATCATCCTCCCTAGCAGCACTCAAATGCAACACCGGGCACTCTTTCTAAGAGCACAAAAATACATCTATTCTCCTCCCTAGCAGCGCTACATCTAACATCCTCCCTAGCAGCGTTTAATGCGATGCTCTGTATTACAACCATTACCTATGTAATAATCTTGGCTGCTTTCTGTAATGAAGAAAAATCGCGAATGTTTCTGCAAACTATTTTGCATCTTTTGAACGGTTAATTGTAATCTCATCTCCTGTGACCTCGTTAGAAAGTAGCAGTTACTCTCGTTAACAAGATTTGATGTTAGATCGAATATAGCATAGCAGTACTTATTAATTTTATATACTGGATGGAATAAACAATATGAACGCATAAACATTCTATTGTTTTTATTCGCAAAGGCCACCATTTTGTTTTTGTTTTTTGCTTCGCAAAGACCACCATTTTGTCATGGTATATTTCGCAAATACTCGCTACTATCTACCAAAAACTCACACAACTGAACGGACATTTCCGAGCGCTTAGCTTTGCTTTTCTGAGCGTCGCCCTAATATTTCTGTGCGGAAATATAATCAACTTGTAATTACTTCCGTTTTCATCTTATTATCCGGTGTCTAGATACAAAAATAATTTTGTGAAAATGGTCTGCTTATTCCCCGGGGAAGAAAGTGCCCTATTAGTAGAAAGATACACGTTTGAACTTGGTGTAATTAACTGTAGTGGACTGATTATTACATGTTCAGTACACATACACTTTCCTAAATTGGTTATCTATTCCATACCATAATATGTGCTCTATGTACTGGTTTCATTCGAAATTGTTTTAGCTGTGGCACAGAACAGAAACGAGAAGTAGCTTTCAACCCTCATTTGTACCGCAGCAAACAGTGACAACCCAGACCAGAACTCGGCGTCCGATCAGTCTACACTGTTTGTCACACATCCAGCAGTTTTAGACACATTGACAGATAGCAAAATTGTTCCAATTTTCGGGCAATTATTTAGAGAAGTTAAGGTGTCCCAGTAGTTTATGGTAAATAAGGTAATGATGTTTATATGAACAGCCACAGTCTGACTAGAACTTTTGTTGTTTGCACATAACTTGATATTCGTATGGTAAAGAAGCCCAAACAGTTGTTATTGACATATCCGCAAACCATCGACTGACTTATGGCGTTTAGTGAGGTACCATGACGCTAAGCATAAAGCCGATAAAAGCCAAGACTGTTGTACCCGGTTTCAGGATAGAATAGCATGTTGTGTTCTGTCTAGGATGTGATATCTTATCCGTCCACCAGTTATCATTGTCTAAATCTTATTCAGTCTTCAGCAGTCAGCACACTTTACAAACCAACGAAAAGCAAGGTATTATATCAGATAATAATGTCAGAGTGACATGTGTTACGTTACATACAAATCCTAGCCTCTGTCTTGAAAAGAAATGAATGTTGACAAAGCATGATGTGCATTAAAACGCCTTACTTAAAAGATAGACACTTGATTAATATTTTGTATGACTGTTCTCATATCAATGACATTAAAAGAAAAAAGCAATTACTGCAATCAGTTTATTTTACATTCACATCTTCTATATTCAAGAAGGGCAGTTGTCAGTTTCTGACGAAAGAATGTGCGCAATACTGGTTAACCGCTTAGGGGACTAAGCCTGCCCAGTAAACGTGTGGTTAGGTAAACTGACCGCGCTCGACATGACCCCATTGGGTTGACTGGGCCGTAAAACCTCAACACAAACAAACAAACATCTTCAATATAAACAGGCCTTTGTCATCAGTTGCAGCTGTCGTTTAGCAGATAGATAATAAAAGCAACATACAAATTGGTCTGAGCAAAGTGAAAACGTGTCTTCGGGCAAATGCGGACAGCGAAGGCCTTGTATTTCCTGTCCACTTATAGAATGCAAATGTGCATCCGCTGATGGACAATGCTCTAACGAGACTGCGTGAGTGTGCTGTTTGATCTGAATCTGCGCATTTCGCATATGCACAGAGACAAATCTTCGCTTGGCCTTGGCCTAAACTTTACATGCACTAAAAGTGCATTTTCCAGTATAAGAGCACAAATAAGCATAAACCGATCGATCATACGGTGGGAGCAATAAATATTTCAGATTCGTTTACAGTCTTGTGAGACAAAACTGTTTGTGGACCGCGAAGATGCAAATCACCTTGTCTGTTCGCACAATCTTGTGAAGAGCTTTTCTATTCATGATATAAGTTCTCCAATATTTTTTGTGCATGTGAAAACAAAAAAAGATCCACACAGTGTCTGCATATTTGCTATTTGCAATGTATAATGTTGTTTTGAGAATTACGTATGTCTAAATTGTTATATAAATGTCACACTCTTTTCTTTTCTTTCCATTGGCCTTTTCTTAGCTTCTTTCGAATGTATTTTATTTATATTTCTTCAAGCACATCAAAATGTGCGTATGACGCTCACAAGATCGGTAAGTCATTCCGGGATCATTTCACAAATCCCTTTCATTGACATTCCAGACGCAATATTCAGCCTGAGCTTATCGTTTGTAAGTAAAATTGATGTATTAATTAAAGTACACCATGGCTCTCCTGAGAATTCATTAAGCTGATGTAAATTTTACTGAAAAAGTGTTTTATCTATTACATCTATGCATTGTTATTATTCATTGAGTATTGTTCATATTATTTTATAATCTAGCTATTAAGACTAATCCCCTATTAAGAAAAACCTTTGCCAGTTCCAAATGTGTGTGTGTGTTTCTTTTTCTTTCTTTTTTTTTTTTTTTTGGTTTTGTTTTTGTTTTGTTTTTTTCTGATAACACTACCCAACTGTTAAGACCTTTTTAGGCATTCTCAAAGGTGGCCTTAAATAGCGGAAGATTATTGTTTATGATAATGTGAGCAAGAACAATACACAACAGTAGACTGGCATAAGGAACCAGCACAGACTCAGGTGAGTCTATAATCCAGTAATGCCGGATCTTGGTCTACGTTGTTCTTTTATAAACTACATGTACTAAAGCAACACACATTATAAGTTAACTTGATTCTTGACAGGTATCATGTTCCTTTCTTGGGAATTATCGGACGAGGGTGAACATGATTTTCAGAACAGGAAATACTCTGTGCCTCTCGGGAATCCAGATTACAAATTTATTATACAACGTACTACATACGACCAATTCAATCATACAAAGGAGTTTACGCAAATTATGAGTGTTCGGCATTTTTATTGGACCTTTTAAATGGAATTATACTAAATTACAAGACTAAGAATCACACGCGTTTATTTCATTGCAATAATACTTTCAGAGCATTCGTAAAATATCTAAACGCAAGGCCACAGGATTTGTGTTCAAATAACTTTCTCGTTACTCAATAAATGTTAATATATACATATAAACACAAAACACATCTTGTCTGTCATATACGGCTCGTGTGAGGATTGGGAATACATCACGAAAACATACCTATACAATGTTGACCCCCTTAAACCCCACTTTTATATAGTAAAACTGTGGTTTACAGGGGTACGAGGGATGTTCGAAATGAATTGCTTATTGTCCTCTAGCTCGATATCCACGTGGGGCGCGATAAAAACCAATACATACCTGTATAGGGTTATTCAATATCTACACAATGGTGTATAAATGTACATGTTAGACTAAGTGTACGACATAAAATTTACCATTTGAATACACGCAGTCATTGACCACTGCAGTAAAAATGGTTGATAGAAGCGTCGACAAAAATGATGAAATACGGGGGCTTACGTCAAAGCTCGCTCAAAACTTGGTTGTTCTTTGAAGAAGCTGATGACTGAAATTTCTACTGCTTTTGGACCTTCTTGTGTGTCTTATGACACAGTTCGGCGGTGGAAAAAGAAATTTGAGTCTGGTGTAGAGTCCATCAAAAATACACCGAAATCAGGTAGGCCAAAATCTGCATCTCGTAAAGAAATCGTTTCCAAAATAAAGGAAATCATTGAAGGAGATGCCAGATTTACAGTTCGTGATATTGCACGAAAGGTAGGCATATCACTTTCAACGGTTCACCTTATTTTGAAGAAGCATTTGAAAGTCAGAAAGATTTCTGCTAGATGGGTGCCACATCTGTTGACTGACGAGCAAAAGAGGCAACGGGTTAAAGTGGCCAAAAAGGTGCTTCAAATGTTTCCAAAATATGACAAAAAGCAGTTTGCCAATGTCGTCACAGGTGATGAAACCTGGGTCCATTATTTTGAGCCTGTCAGAAAGGTTAGCAATAAGATCTGGGCCACTAAACACAGCAAACGCCCAATAATTACCAAACGTTCTTTGAGTACAAAAAAGGTTTTGTATGCAATCTTCTTCTCTGGTGAAGGAGTCGCAATAAAAGTGCCAGTGAAAAAAGGCAAAAGCATCACCGGAAAGTACTACAAAGACGTAGTACTGAAGAAACTGAAAAAGTATTATCAGAAACGACGCCCTGCCACTGGTTTTAAACATGTCCGTCTTCTACATGACAATGCCCCAGCTCATACCTCCGCAGCAGTTACGGCGTTTTTGAAGAAAGAAAAAGTAACTGTTTTGCCTCACCCCCCGTATTCCCCAGACCTTGCCCCAGGTGATTTCTTTTTGTTTCCGAAATTGAAAGCATTCCTTGCTTGGCGGAAATACCAGTCCCGACAGGCACTTGGATCTGCCATTCATCAGTACCTTATTACTGTGCCCAAATCAGCGTACCGTGACGCCTTCAAGAAGTGGATACATCGGCTGAAACTTTGCATTTCTAGCCACGGGGAGTACTTCGAGGGCATGAAATGAGTACTTTTGGGCTAACTTGAAATTTGAAGTCTCCAGATAGAAATAAGCAATTCATTTCGAACATCCCTCGTATACATTATTTTTCATATTTCTGCTCAAAACATAGATTGTGGGTACTCGTTAGAACCGCAGCGGCGATGCGGTTCTAACGAGTACCAACAATTTATGTTTTGAGCAGAAATATGAAAAATATCGGAGTTTTTATCTGAAAATTTTCAGTTTTTTGGAGATGAAATTTTCTATATATTTGAATAGGCGTGTTTTCGTAATGATGTTCAAAGAGACAGACAGCGCTTGTGTTGAACATATTATATTAACATAACATGAAATGGAAGTCGATACTGTGGTTTGTTTTTTCGCTATTTTGATTTTCATTGATTTGATGAAAACAAAAGTTGACTGCTATCGTATTTTTGTGAGGAGCCTTGAACATGATATATATTTCTGGCTTGTTATGCAATCACATGTCTAGAAATCTTCTTACGATATGAAAAAAATCTAAAACAGTTTAGTGTTTGTCTTCAATGTTCGCGATCGTTTTAAATTTATTTTCTGTACGATGGATTGCATTAAATTTACACACACACACACACACACACACACACACACACACACACACACACACACACACACACACAAGCTCTGTTTCATGATGTTCAAACATAATATATCATTTTTACTCATTGTATGTTATTTTCAGGCTGTACAAAGTGATCGGTCCAGCAGCCTTAGCCTGTGGTGTTGGTATCATGTGTTCAGCAGGGATTTATTATTGTTGTTGGGGACTAAAGAGACCAGTTAGAAGTAGTCGACATTCATCAGTAAGTTCAAGATCTCCTTTAATTATTTAGGGGAGTGAACACGTTTTTAGGGCAGGAGACTGTCTAAATTGTTTTGTCTCCCTTCTGAAATGGGATCTGCTTTAAAAGCAAAGAATTAATTGCCCATTGCAAACGAATGATGCATGCCATCTCGTGCAAATAGTAATGTTTTGTGCATATTAAGTAAATACTGTCTGATATCAACGTACTTTTTTCAGCTTTCATTATTTGCTGGTACGCCATGCTTCAGCAGTCACATGTTTCTTTTTTCAGATCCTGTTTCAGAAGGGAAAAATAGTTTGTTAGAGTTGCCTCTCCTGAAAGTATATCGATTTCCCTTCAATGGAACTTGATAAAAGGCATTCTTTTTGACGTTTATTTTACTACACTGCAGCTGGTGTTAATGCCGTGTGGCGGCGGTAGAACGTCTCCCCGTACATCACCATAGTGAAGATTATATTTCATTTCCTTTGGGATCATTGGGCCCATTGCGGTAGATTTGAAAATGGAGTTCTGCTCATGTATACGTTAGAGGGCGCAAGCAGTGTTACAAACTTCATTACTGCTTATGAAGAGTCTCAATAAAACCGAGACTCCCATTTTCAAATCTGTAGTTGGTTCTTTGTTCCCAAAGGCAATTTTTTTATGTTTATTTTACATCCCTAATATCTAAATTTCGGTATTTCTCTTAAAAGTAGCTTCTGACGAAAAGGAAGGAAAACACTTCCATGTCAGAGTTACATCATATGGAGGTCATCCCCCTCTAAATTGTAGCAACTCTAATCTGACAAAATATGGGTACGGTCAGAATTCGTAACATTTATTTTTTTCCTTCAGTAATGTGCGTCTCAAGTTTTGTCAATGGATCCTAAAATAAATAAATAACGCTTGAAAACAATGAACACATGCACGCAAAAATTAAAAATAGTTGAAGTGTCCTAGTTTGCATGGCCAGACCAATTAGTTTCGGCCAATCAGCCCGTAAGGCCGTAAGTACACTTTTGTTAACCCGATTAACAGTAGTTGAACATGAGAAGTAAAGTAAGTTATGCGTATTAACCAGCTAGGATAGGAGAGTGTTTGTTTGTGTTGAGGTTTTACGGCCCAGTCAACCCAGTGGGGTCATGTCGAGCGCGGTCAGTTTACCTAACCACACGTTTACTGGGCAGGCTTAGTCCTCCAAGCGGTTAACCAGTATTGTGCACATTCTTTCGCCAGAAACTGACAACTGCCCTTCTTGAATCAGCGGAAGGGAGAGAATGACCGTAGAAAATATTTCATGATCAATCTCCACGAGATAGGAGAGTGAACGAATTAGCAAAGGAAGTTGATTTGGCGCTATTTCTCTCTTTGCCATATGTATCTCCTAGACTAACCCTCACATAGGTTAGTTGGGTATATGTAGCTAACTTACAAACTTAAATGTATCTGGGTCTCACCATACGAAAACGTACCGACAGGCATATAAGGACAGCGAGAATCCAGATCAGCCTGCGCATCCGCGCAATCTGATCAGGGCCTTCACTGTCCGCTGACAGAATCATTGGACACTACAGAATGTTTGTGAAGAGAAAAGCCCCTGATGATACTTTTCACATATGCAGGATGATCTGAATCTGCGCATTTTTCTTGCTTGACGCGGCACATCTTATCTCTTATCAAGAGCAACTTAATTTATTTGGACACATTTGAATGAAAAGCAGATTTGTAAAGAATGTATTTGAAGAGAAAGACCTTGATGAGCATTTTGAACTTAATTTGATCAATAACAAAGTTTTCAAGATTAGAATATTTCAAAACTCGTACATAGAGCCTCAGTTAAATTTGCAAATCCTAAATAAATATCTGTAGCTATGTTTTACCTTTATGTCTATTTATTTAGCTTCTTCAATGGATATGTATGGAGTTTGAAGCTTTTAGTAAATAATTGGAAATGTTTAGACTAGGAGGGATGTTCGAAATGAATTGCTTATTGTCCTCTAGCTCGATATCCACGTGGGGCACGATAAAAACCAATACATACCTGTATAGGGCTATTCAATATCTACACAATGGTGTATAAATGTACATGTTAGACTAAGTGTAAGACATAAAATTTGCCATTTGAATACACGCAGTCATTAACCACTGCAGTAAAAATGGTTGTTAGAAGCGCCGACAAAAAAGATGAAATACGGGCTTACATCAAAGCTCGCTCAAAACTTAGTTGTTCTTTGAAGAAGCTGATGACTGAAATTTCTACTGCTTTTGGACCGTCTTGTGTGTCTTATGACACAGTTCGGCGGTGAAAAAAGAAATTTGAGTCTGGTGTAGAGTCCATCAAAAATGCACCGAAATCAGGTAGGCCAAAATCTGCATCTCATAGTTTCCAAAATAAAGGAAATCATTGAAGGAGATGCCAGATTTACAGTTCGTGATATTGCACGAAAGGTAGGCATATCACTATCAACGGTTCACCTTATTTTGAAGAAGCATTTGAAAGTCAGAAAGATTTCTGCTAGATGGGTGCCACATATGTTAACTGACGAGCAAAAGAGGCAACGGGTTAAAGTGGCCAAAAAGCTGCTTCAAATGTTTCCAAAATATGACAAAAAGCAGTTTGCCAATGTCGTCACAGGTAATGAAACCTGGGTCAATTATTTTGAGCCCGTCAGAAAGGTTAGCAATAAGATCTGGGCCACTAAACACAGCAAACGCCCAATAATTGCCAAACGTTTTTTGAGTACAAAGAAGGTTTTGTATGCAATCTTCTTCTCTGGTGAAGGAGTCGCAATAAAAGTGCCAGTGAAAAAGGGCAAAAGCATCACCGGAAAGTACTACAAAGACGTAGTACTGAAGAAACTGAAAAAGTATTATCAGAAACGACGCCCTGCCACTGGTTTTAAACATGTCCGTCTTCTACATGACAATGTCCCAGCTCATACCTCCGCAATAGTTACGGCGTTTTTGAAGAAAGAAAAAGTAACTGTTTTGCCTCACCCCCGCTTTCCCCAGACCTTGCCCCATGTGATTTCTTTTTGTTTCCGAAATTGAAAGCATTCCTTGTTGGGCGGAAATACCAGTCCCGACAGGCACTTGGATCTGCCATTCATCAGTACCTTATTACTGTGCCCAAATCAGCGTACCGTGACGCCTTCAAGAAGTGGATACATCGGCTGAAACTTTGCATTTCTAGCCACGGGGAGTACCTCGAGGGCATGAAATGAGTACTTTTGGGCTAACTTGAAATTTGAAGTCTCCAGATAGAAATAAGCAATTCATTTCGAACATCCCTCGTATTTAGAACCTCATGATGAAAACACGCCTATTCATATATGTAGAAAATTTCACCTCCAAAAACTGAAAATTTTTAGATTAAAAAATCTGATATTTTTCATATTTTTTGCCTAAAACATGGATTGTAGGTACTCGTTAGAACCGCCTCAACGAGGCGGTTCTAACGAGTACCCACAATCTATGTTTTGAGCAGAAATAAGAAAAAAAAATGAATACCCCTGTAAACCCCAGTTTTACTATATAAAAGTGGGGTTTAATGGGGTCAACATCATATAGGCTTGTTTTTGTGATGGAAATATTTAAATCCAACCTACATACTTTCTTACTTATCCGATTTTAATCAAACTTGCAATAAAATAAATTGTATGTTTGAAGAGCTTTCAAATACATTCTCTGCTAACATCGATTTTTTTTACTGTTTTACGGAAAAATTCCGTCCTTTAAAAAGCGATGTCCAGGCCGGCGTCGAGCGGGCGTCGTCCGAGGTTTACTTTTTTTCAAAGTGATGTGCTATCTTAATTCTTTGGTAGAAAAAAAACCCCGCCCATAATGCTGTTAGGCATTTGTTTGTTCTTTTAATCATAACCATACTTTTATTTAAAAGAGATACTGGATTATTTGGTGACATGTCCAAGTTATATTAACTTAGCTTAATGGCAAATTGTTTTGCTCAGGCATGTCTATCTAAATGTTTAGGAAAATAAGTATATCTGTTGACTAGTCCAAGACGATACTCACTTAAGGTGAAAAGATACACTTTCAGTGGGGGAGGTAACTCTGTAAAAATTGGTTGGTCTATCTTTCTTCTGAAAAGAGATCTACATTAAATGGAAAGGATTTGCACCCGTAGGGAATTCTATTTTTTTTTTCTAGACTAGACCTTTTTTCAAAAGGGGGTGAGGGGGGAGGCTTGGTGTGCAAGAAAGCAGACGGGAAGTCATTGAAGTTATCTCCTTTTTCAAAACCAAAAAAAAAAAAAAAAAAAAAAAAAAAAAAAAAAAAAAAAAAAATGCGGAAATTTTAATATGTTTGTAGTTCCCTAAAATGATCTCAGGAATCCAATCAAAAAACGATGCCGTGGACTGAAGGTTATATGCTATGTCTGTTAATATTTACTTGGGAAACAGGACACTTTAAGCAAGGCAACAGTGTAATGTCGCATGCGAATGTTTTTTTTTGTTTTTTGTTTTTTTTTTTCAATTCAACAACATGAGGGACATGTGCAAGATTTCTATTAAACTATCACCATTTTGAATTTCATAATTGGAAATGGCATGTAACTAAGATATTTAAGAATCCAACAATTTCAAGGAACACAGTCTTAGTTTGCGTCTCTTGTTTTTGTACAAACAGTACAGTTAATCATAGCGCCTGACACAGTCAGTCTTAACGGCTGATAAAAAGGCTTTTCAACCATGCTTTTATCTGCAGCTTAACAATTTCAAGGCATTCTCTGTGCTACTCTATGCGCCCTAATGACGTAATTCTGATCTTTCGATGCACTGCGCATCATTATATTGGTTTGATTGACAACATAAAAATATTAAGCATTCAGACAGACAGACCTGTGAAAGTTCCGTAGGCCAATGTTAGACACTGAAGAACACAGCTTCTGATCTGGGTCTACTTTGTTTGTCACTCATCCAATAGTTTTAGACATACCCAGAAGTACATGTAGTAAAATGGACTTTCTCAAAATTAGCACACGTCTGGTAAGGAGTAAAGGTGTCCGAATATCATAGGTACAAAGGGTAACGTCTGCTACATTTGTAAGGCTGGTTAATCGGAGCTGAAAAATAATCGATTATCAGTGCTGCCATTGTGATTGATAATCGATTAGTAATCACAGAAGATTTGGTAATATTTTTACCTATCTAATTGAGCATGACTCTTACCATATCTTATACTTTGCTAAATGCATTTGGACAGACAGGCGTGAGCAAACAGTGTAGACCCAGATGAGACGCCGCCAACGCGGCGTCTCATCAGGGTCTACACTGTTTGTCACTTATCCAGCTATCTAAGACACTAAAGTGGGTAGTAAATTGTACTTGTTCAAATTTTGGATAAAGTATGGTTAGGAGTTGAGGTGTCTGAATACTAAGGGTAAATACGGTAAAAGAGCAGACACAAAAATCAAATGATCGATTATTAGCAAATCTGTAATGATAATCATTTTTGTGGTATTTATCGATCAATTAATCGATTATCCGATTAATTGTGCCAGCCCTATACATTTCTATAACAAATGCATTTGGTTAATAGATCGCATTAATACAGCTTTACTTTACCTATTATAGAAGCATCATTTAAAGGACCATTCTGATGAGCAGACTGATCCTCTTCATCGAGAGGTAACCTTGTTCAAAGTTGTTGTTGTTGTGAAGTGACATCATTACGTTAACAAGCCTATGTACTGTATAAAACCCGTTTATAATATAGAGTGAAATCGAATCGAATTTCTTTTCAGTTTTTAATTTGTTTTCTATTTTTTTTTTTTTTTTTTTTTTTTTTTTTTTTTGCATACTGCACCAATAAGCCTGAACTCTTTCTGTGCTATAGGCTATAATAATAAGCTTTTGCAAACAGCGTAGATCCAGATGAGACGGCTCATAATGATCCGTCTCATATCGATTTACGCTGTTTGACTTTCGATCGTTTAGCTTTACATATAAAATTCTTACCAATCGACAGTTTGTTTAAAAAAAAGCGGACGACAAATGCAGTCCGAAATTTTGCGCCGAAAGAGTTGCTATACTTAATAACCAAAGCACCCTCCTTTACTCCATATGTTTAATGGAAGCGTCATGGCTTAAGAGGGAGTGCCAGATAAATTATGTTCTTATTTCTCCATGAAAAAAGTGTGTTATGGGTAGCTAATGAATACCAAGAACACTTTAGTGGAGAATGAGAAAATATTATTTTGGTATGGTTGGTATGGTATATATGATGTCGTATCTAGATCTAATGCTCAGAAGTACATTACAAAAACGCGCTTATTAAAATATACTGAAATTTTTTACCACCGAAAAATGATTTTTATTTCAGATAAAAAAATGATATTTTTTTTATGTTTCTGCTCAAAACATAGATGGTGGGTACACGATAGATCCGCCTCGTCGAGGCAGTTGTAACGAGTACCCATAATCTATGTTTGAGCAGAAATGTATACTCCTGTAAACCCCAGTTTTACTGTATAAAAGCGGGGTTTTGAGGGGGTCAAAATTATATAGGCATCTTTTCGTGATGTACATTTGACATTAGTGTGTTAACGTAATGTGTCACTATATATATTGTGCGACGTATTGTAGATTCTTCGTTTTCTATTATTGATGATGTTTCCTGCACGTCAAATATTCAGTCTAGCATATGAATGGCAAAAGGGCACAGACAAACAATTACATTAAAACGTGCGCATTATGGAAGGACAAGAACGATATTTTGTTCTTAGAATCAATTCATAGTTCTGATATGAAAGCTAAAAGTTCCTTTCACACAACACCCAAATGACCCTATACATTATACATAGTGGTATATTAGTCCGTCTGTCTCTACTATCTACTTCTATAGGATATTTTGGAAGGTTCCATAACCATTCACAGCAATGATTTACATGACGAGTAATAGTGGCCTGACATTAATGCGTGTGTTTGTTTGTTTATTTTATTTTATTTTATTTTATTTTATTATTACTATTATTATTATTATTTTGTTTTGTTTTCGTTGATGGTAAGCAGCCCTTTGCACTTTAGACTGCCTGTCTTAGTTTTTGGAGCCAAATCTGTTTTTATATTTTTCATAAAACTGCACGGAAATAATCAGTTTGATGAATAGAAATGCATGGCAATATTAAATAGCAAAAATACCTGTCCTTGACACCGTGTCCTAACGGTGCTGTCGGGTATTAATAACGTCAGTGACAGTTCTAGCTTTAAGTGCAGCTTCCCTGCTTTAAATACAGACTGTCTTCTATTTGCAATCCGTCCACTTCAAGTACAGTTGGGTTCTGATGCCACTTTACACTTTATATTAGTCTCACAAGTGCTGTGATTATGAGATCATCAGACGTCTGTTGTATGCGTTAACTTAAACATAGTACGGTTGTTTTGTAAGGCATATATTACTTTAAGCAGACCAAACTCAGTCTAATCTACAAAAGCAATAGAAAAGATTGGCACTGCCAACACGTTGATACTGAGGTTCCGTTTCCAAAAGGCAAAGAAGGTTCAGGCTATGACGGACGCCACGCAAATTTAATCCTTAAAGCGCGACACCTTATTTGTAGCAAATGACATAATTGTTTTAGTTTTCGACAAACTAAGTCTTAACATTTTATGAGAATCGTCTGCCAATATCGAGGCTTATTTTCTGTGAAAAATGAATCTATTTCAAAATACCGTCTGCTATAAGTAGAGTGTAGATAAACCTATACAATTTGAAATGATTCGAATTGTGCTAACAGAAGCTTAGGTATGAGGGTAACACAATCATACTGAGGCGTCTGTTGTACTTTTTGTCTGTTTTTTTTTTTTTTTTTTTTTTTTTTTTTTTTTTTGTCTATATTTCCAAAGGCTCCTTTCTTCGAAATATTCCATAACCGTGAGTCCCTTAAACCAAGTTATTTCAGGCATCGTACCATCCTATATCCTCTGCCCGACAGCAGTTCTCTTTTTTCGGTATCGGACGCTTAGCAGCTTGAGCTGTAGTTGTTTATCTTTTTATTTTTTTTTTCACATACAATGTTTGAGCGCAATAGCCTCAAAGGAACAGATAAGCCAATAGTATTCTGCACTGTGTCGAAGTATGTGGCGACGTTTTACGGCCTCCTAACAAGTACTGAACGACAGTTGCTCTGACAAAAACATGCAACATCGTTCACGGCCATTGCAGCTTTAAGCTTATTCTGTTTTTATCTATAGTATACGAGCCAAGTACAGTAGAACTTTAATGGCTCGACCAGGCTTAATCTCATAAAATGATGCTGGTTAAAGAGAGTTCCAGCCATGCAGGGTGCTTTTTCATATTATAGCCTGTAGAGACTCAAGCATATGGTGTATTCAGCTAGGTTAAATAAGTCACCAAGTTTCAGGCCATTAAAAGTCCGCTATTTAGTCCCAAAGGACCAGAAAACACAGATCTGAAACACGAATCCAACACCGAAAGCCTGGTCAGGATTTTCAAACATGCAGTTCAGGTTGATTGGGTGTTGTTACAGGTATGTTGTAACATGATATAAACAAAAATTCAGGCGAAGATGCGAAAAAAAAATACAAGATTGTTTGGAGCTGCATTAGAAGATAAGGTTGACTTTTTTTTTATTTAAGCTAACCCCAACACCCACTAGTTTTTTCACTGACCGTTCCAAGGAACTTAATCTGTTGCTCTGTTTTTGTTTGTGCGTCTTCAGTTTTATGTTTTGTGTTTGTTATTTCATTGTGTGTACCACAATTATTCGTTCTGTGCCTCTGGATTGTATTTCTTTTATAAATTCACTTGTATTCTAACACAGGCGATTGAACTATAGAATAGACTCACATGCTAAACGTACTTAAGATACAACCATAAAATTAGACTGTCATTCTGAATAGCAACGTTAAGTTGTTTGAGAGTACTGCAAATTAATGCTTAGCATGCTGGTTAGATATTTGAGAAACATTTTGAAACATTTTGTCATATTTTCCCTCAGAAGATAGGGTCTAACAGTTTGTGCAGATTGTCTCCTAAGGATATCATTTGCATGTTCGTTGAACGACAAATCTTACTTTTTGATATAAAGTAATGGAAATGTCATTGATTCGTCTTCTGCCGAATTTCTCCTGAGAGCGACGAAATTTTGCTTTTTATGCTCCTTGCATTCCAAAATACCAGACACAGAGACGAGTTAAAAATACAACCATTTAACAGTATCGACTTATAAAGTAACTGGCAAACGGTTTTAAAAACGTTACTGAACTGAGCTGCATTCTGGCATTTTATATTTGAAAGCGAGATTTATAGTAGTGTGCCTTTCACACCCGCATGGATTTGTGACAACGCACCATCTGCTTTACTCTATGATCACTTTACGGCGTATAGGCCGACCAAATTAACCTGTCACTTTGACCTTTTAATTATAATGTTTACAAGTATAATTTTACTGCAAAAATTAAGTACAGTTGACTCTCGCTATTTGGACCTCGCTTGTCTCGAATAACCGCTTATCTCGAAGTAAAAACAGGTCCCTGTCTAAAAATGAAAATCTATCAACAGGTTAGGAGCAATTTCTCCTCATTTCTTTAATATTTTCAATATATCTCTAACTTCAAGTCCAATTTGTTTTACATATATATTTGTTAAAGGTGGTTGTTCGAACTATTTTTCCTCAATTCTGAATATCTGATATGTCGAGGTACGGATATCTCGAAGTATTTAAGAGAGTCCCTTGGAATTCGAAATAACGGGATTCGACTGTATTACCTGTACAGGTGAGTGACTTACTGTTTTTCCTGGAGTACAATATTGCCTTACTGCAATGCCTTAACTGTAGAAATGGCGAGGAGTATAGATTGTAAAGATCAAAGCGGCAGGGCAATAGGGCGATCTGTAAATATTATTATGATAGCGATACATTTTGACTTGTTCAACTTAGTTGTATTCTAAAATTTATATTTGAAAACGAGATTTACAATAATGTGCCATTCAGACAAGCATGCATTTATGACAACGTGCAATTGACCACTCTCTATAATTACTAACTTTACGGGTAAGCTAATAGCAACGGCTAAACTAATAGCAACACCATTTTGAATTCACAAGCGTCACTTCTAAAACGCTATTAGTAAAAAAAAGTGTCTCGATTTTGGCTTCTACCGAAGTCATATTAGCGTCCTCCGAATACCAGTACTGCATTACATGTAAGCCTGATCATTTGTCTGAACTGTCAAATGCTGAAATATGGGGTGCGCACCAAGTTGCATTATAAACTGTAGAAATTCCGGAATAGATCGAAGTGCTATTGTTTAAGGTGAATTCCACTGTTTCCGCAAAGGAGGACCATTTTGTGACTTTCTGATTGTTTTAATACACGCTTAACGCCTTCTGAACAGGATCTGCTCCAAGAGGAAGCAAAATCTTTCTTTATAGCATAGATCCATTTCAGAAGTGAGCTAAACGATTTGGACAGAATTGTTTCCCTGGAATGTTTTAAAAATTTAATTTAACCCATTTATACCTAGCGTCCCATTAAAGAGACATTTGCAAACAGTGTAGACCAAGATCACACGGCGTCTGATCAGGGTCTGCACTGTTTCTATCAACATAGAAAGTTTCAATAATAAAAGCAACTATAACAATTTCTCTATAACACCCCTGTGACTATATATTGGAACCTTCCAAAGTTCATGATGATAGAGTTTATTGAAAATATTCAGGCATAAATGGGTCAATGCATTTAATGTAAGAGAGTTGCCATGACGTTAAATTGAGTATATCCTGTCCAAATGGATTTCGCGGCAGTCAGTGCATTACAATTAGGTCACAATAGCATCCATCATTGATCACTCGTACGCGTTATTTCATTTTCAAATTCAAAACAAGCAAACATTGATACAAAGCATCAATACGCCGGGAAACTAATCTGCCATGCATTACTTAGCTCCCTATAAATCGTAGTATAGTGAAAAAATGTTACAATTTATGAAAGGTTATTATTATATAAATTATCGCAATGCTCAACGATAAAAACATTTTAGACGTTCTCAGAGCTATTAAAATAAATAAAAAAAAAAACCCTATGATCGTCGTTTTCTAGCCCGCATACATAATTACATGTCGCCATCCACAGCCTAGGCCGAACATACTATATCCGAAATCATCTATGTGGCAGTGTGTTTCGTTCTTTTCTTCACTCATAACGTTTTATTTCGGCCCAAATCTTTCCATTAATCTTTCAAATTAAACTGTATTATTAAACCAGCTTATAATCCGTTTGATTTGAGAATGCATATTTCCAACCGTAAACAAAGACAAATATTTTTTGTTTCTTCTTCGTAGTACGACGAAAAAACGAAATGATAAATTTAAACGTGTACGAATATTGACAGCAACAAGCTCATTTCAGGTCGAATGGTTAAATTGGGGCTCCTACGGGAAAACTGCTCATTTCTCTTTTAAATGAGCGAAACCCACATTGCTACATTCATTCTACACAGTACTTCCCATTTTTTTTATTTCATTATAATACCAATAGCACAGTTCTCTGCTGCAAAAGTGTCGCTTTGAATAATAAAAAAAAAGTGTGTGTGTGTGTGTGGGGGGGGGGGGGGGGGGGGGGGAGGGGGGGCGGTGGGGGGGGGGGGGTATGAATAGTTATATATAACCCCACTAAGAACCCAATAAAACTGGAAGAAAACCGATGTTCTCCGAATGCATACACATTTTACAAAAACAACCTCAAATAGATACGCCGGGCTCCAGCCCCGCGTAAATAAGACATGTGTATCCCTAGTAAAGAGAAAAAAAAATAGATAGATAGATAGATAGATAGATAGATAGATAGATAGATAGATAGATAGATAGATATGAACTTTAACCTTATATTAAATGCTTATACTATCCAGCAGCTTTAAATACATAAAAAGATAGCCATCTGGAGTTGTAGTTTGGAAAAACACGGTAAGGAGGTAAGCTGGCCGAATATTTAGGATAAATACGTCAGAAATTGTTATGTATCGGCGTGTACTTACTGACAGCAATCATGAATCTTGCATTTAGAGCTTTATCTGATCATTGCCAATATCGGCTTAACGCATACGCTAATGAACTATGCAAACATTTTAATGGAAATGTCAAGCAAAACAAATCGCTAAAATCAGCAACTTCAAAGGAATTATTTTCTCAATGAAGGAGAAGCTCATATTTATAGCTTCGTTAACTGATGTCGTGGTCAAATAATTGCCTCTTATGTGAACTGTGCATGCATATGTGCGCGTGTGTTTACACGCGTTTGTAATCCTTCCCAAACGTTGGAGACCTTGATCGTTCTGTCACGTCTTATGTACCTGCACTGTTTGCTCAAGCCTGTTTGTCTCACCAAGCATTCCAAGTAAAAACATCATTAGACAACAGGTATGCTTTTTGCTGGACTAAGTCCTCACCACCATAGCCGGCCTCGGTGACTCAGTCGGATGCGCGTCCGACTGATGATCAAGAGGTCGCAGTATCGATCCCCGCCGGGTCTGGCGACATTCTTTCGTATAGATTGATCATGAAATAGTTTTACTGTCATTCTTCCCTTCCGCTGCTTCAAGAAGTGCAGTTTCGTGTGCACAAATACTGGTTAACCGCTTAGAGGACTAATCCTGTCCAGGAAAACGCGTGTTTAGGTAAACTGACCGCGCTCGACATGACTCGAATAGATGGACTTGGCCATAAAACATCAACACAAAGAAACAGTCCTTACTGTCGTAATTGGTAACCTGTTTACAAAAACAAAGTATACATTGCATATACAGAGGATACAATAAAGCCACAATCAGGGAATACAAGACAAAATACAAGAATAAAGGCTGAATGGCCCGAAACGACATCACAAATCAGGACACCAAATAAATCAGTACGAACTTCAACAGAAATGCTCAAAGTAAATACCAAATTAAGTTCTCAGCATCAAAGGGAAAGACAATAAGTACAATTAAATAGCCACAAAAGGAACAAATGACAAGCAGAGTTGGCAACCCTTTCTAAAAAAGATGGCAACCAAAACTTAACTGAATATATCTTTACTTAATTAGTTGTTAACAGAAAACATCTGTAAGTGAAACGCTACAGACCATTTAACAAAAAATACCACAATGACAGTACCACCTTGGTACGGTCAGTAATATAAATAACTCGGGCGGATCTGGTGTGGATGGTGGTGCGGAGAAGGGGAGGGGGGAAGCGGGGGGGGGGGGGGGGGCGGGGAGGGGGGGGGGTGGAGATAAAGGCGCTTAATCTAGATTTACGGGATCCCAAACCGCGCTCTCAGCTTCCATATTGGTGAAACAAAACCAAAACATATACATATGTTTGTTCGGTACGCGTGGAGGTCTTCTAAGTGATCCATGAATCATTACGGGCAACAAATAAATCACAGATAAACTATATATTAAAGCAAAGATGAGGAATCAACAGCAACAACGTGTTGAGATATTTGGAGCTATATGTACCTGCGATGTCAAGCACCACCACTGGAATATTGAAGCAAAAGAATACCACCAGTTGAACCTCGGTAGGCCATGTCCAGCCCAGACCATCTAAATGAATAGTTTTGAAGTCGGGGCCATCATAGAGTCTGAACCCGACCCACCGGCGTGCAGTTAAAAAAAACATTGTCCGCCCAAACAAGGTTTTAGATAACAATAATGCAATCAATGCCTAACCGGTGGCGTAGCCTTTACAGCCCTGCACATCAAAACATGCCTGTGCAATCAGTGTAGATCCAGATGGGACGGCTCGTACCGTTTCATCAGGATCTACACTTTTTGCCATTCTGTTTATTGTTATTATTATTATTATTATTGTTATTATTATTTTATACTGGAACTTCTTTTTGCATTAGTGGGCATGTCCAAATTCAAGGATTGGAGAATCCTCTTTACATCACGAAAACATGCCTATATAATTTTGACCCCCTTAAACCCCACTTTTATATAGTAAAACTGGGGTTAAAGGGGTATACATTAATATTCTTATTTCTGCTCAAAAACAAAGATTATGGGTACTCGTTAGAACCGCCTCGCTGAGGCGGTTCTAACGAGTACCCACAATCTATGTTTTGAGCAGGAATATGAAAAATATCAATTTTTTATCTGAAATTTTTCCTTTTTTTGGTTGTAAAATTTTCAGTATATTTGAATAGGCGTGTTTTCGTAATGGAAACTCAGGAATAAAAGGGTAAGAAGCATTTTATGTTAGCAGCTGCTAAGCTTAATCTGGCCTGGGTACGTATTTATGGTCAAAAACTGGATTAACTAGTTTGTTTAGAATAAACCAGTGCAGTCCATTTGGAAACATACGAACGTTTCCTTCTCATGAGAGCAGAGTTTTTGCAGATATAGAAGTAAATTGTGACGCAGTCCGATGTGACTTATTATACACTAAAGACCACACAGAAAGATGTGGCTTATGCATATAATAGAATAAAGTATTGTAAGAAAGCTTAAGTTCATTACGAAAACATGCCTATCCAAATATACTGAAAATTTTACCACCAAAAAAATGAAAATTTTCAGATAAAAAATTCTGATATGTTTCATATTTCTGTTCAAAACATAGAACAAGGCGGTTCTAACGAGTACCCAAGTCTATGTTTTGAGCAGAAATAAGAAAAATAATGTATACCCCTGTAAACCCCACATTTTACTGTACAAAAATGGGACTTAAAGGGGACAAATTATATAGGTGTGATGGAAAACCGCACCAACATATATCGGGATATTCTCGAGATATAAAGAGTTGAATTTTGACATATATGAAATTTGATAGTGGTTTGCATTTGCCTTATTTAATTTTATTTTATTTATTCATTTTTTTTTTCAATTTTCAAATTACTTGTCGTTTGGAGTTCAGAGTGATTATTTGTATTTTGACATTATTATACATGTATCTACTATTTACCTACAACTGTTCAAAAATGCAAGTATCAGCAGATAATATATAAACAGTTTTTTCCTATTGTAACCCAGTTGTTGCATTTAATCTCCCGTGAGCAAAACGTTAGGTTTACACTCTTGTTTCCATGGTTTCATTTATCATATATTGTAATTGAGTAAACCGGAAAGAAGTATATCTGATGTTAGTTTGTGTGACATTTCTGCCGACAAACGTCTGTACATGGTATTACAGTTATAGGCCATAACCTATTATAACCGTTACTGACGTTCTTATGATAGGTTGGGTATTTTATTGTTAAGGGTAAATACAGGAGATTACTTTACAAATAATATGAAATGAGCCGGGGCAGAGCACTTCCTACCAGCATTACGAAAACACGCCTATTCAAATATATAGAAAATGTCACCTCCAAAATCTGAAAATTTTCAGATAAAATAATCTGATATTTTTCAAATTTCTGCTCAAAACATAGCTTGTGGTACTCGTTAGAACCGCCTCGGCGAGGCGGTTCTAACGAGTACCCACAATCTATGTTTTGAGCAGAAATAAGAAAAATAATGTATATCCCTGTAAACCCCAGTTTTACTATATAAAAGTGGGGTTTAAGGGGGTCCAAATTATATAGGCATGATTTCGTGATGCTGCACGTTCGCCCAGCAAAGACTCCAGGCAGCCGGCACATCTGTGTCTTCTTTGGGCACTCTGTGGGTAGCTAAGTGTTTTCAGTTAGACTACAAAGGCTGTTCAGCCTTCGCGAATGCGCAAGGGCGATCTAAGGCTTCGCTTGGCGCACCTGCAATATTGTAGGAATTACTGTGATATCCGTCTCAAATGTACGAGGTAAGCTTAGTACATATTTATTTTGTTTTATTTTTATTGTAGGAATACGCTATATTGTTATTGTCGCTGATGTATTATGTTGTTAATGTAGTTTTGCATATTGTTTGTATGTAAGCATATTTGTCTTAGAACACATTCATAAACATGTACTAGTGATGCTTCACTATTTGAAGTTCTACTGTTTAGTTTTCTAATTGTTTGTAGTTTAGCTTTAATGATACGTATCGGCAGCTCTGGTAATCAATGCTGCTATATTGAAACACCCTTCTGTTTGAAATGTTTGAAATTATATAGACAAAACCGTAATACACCTGGAAATGCATTTCAAGATTTAAGCCGGTGTAATAAAGTAAACTGACCCCTATAGAATAACAACCCCCGGTCATTATTCTTTAAAGAATAATGACCCCGATCATATTCGTATGAACGCCGATCAAAATATAATGACCCCCACGCAAAGTAAAACGACCCCTCGCGGAGACTTGTGACATCCATGGAATAGCGACTCACGATCATTATATTTAAAGAATTGACCCATAGTCATTATATCATTATTGTAACCTTTCTACGCAAAATTATTTGACGATTCGCGAAGAAGAAAATAACGACAGCCAAAGATTCCTTCCCCACCCATCCATACACACACACACACACACACACACACACACACACAAAGTCCGCTGGAAGAAAATGGTTCATATTTCATTAATTTCAGCCTGACGCTTATTGAAATACTAAACAGAGTTAATTTTCAAAAAAAGATAGAAAGCGTCTCCGGATGTTTTTTTTTTTTTTTTTTTTTTTTCTGAACAGATAGCCCAGATGTACAATTTGTAAAGGTTTCTAGAATACCTCGTCTTGCAAGACTACTTTTATTTTGAAAACTTTTCTATATACCATTACGAAAAAACGCATATTTAAATATATTGAAAATTTTGCAACCAAAACAGGAAAATTTTCAGATAAAACAATTCTGATATTTTTCATATTCCTGCTCAAAACATAGATTGTGTGTACTCGTTAGAACCGCCCCGCCGAGGTGGTTCTAACGAGTACCCATAATCTATGTTTTTAAGCAGAAATAAGAAAAATAATGTATACCCCTGTAAACCCCAGTTTTACTATATTAAAGTGGGGTTTAAGGGGGTCAAAATTATATAGGCATTGTTTTGTGACGCAGTGAAAAGTACTGCTTTTATTTGATGAAAAGAAAATACGGTGCAAGAACGTTATGTGACAGACACTCGTGGTGTAAACAGATATGCTTTCCAAACATAAACCTGTTCACTTTTGTTTTACTTGCACATTTAGATATATATTGTTCCCAAGAATTAATATAGCCAATCAAACCTTCTGTGATTTCAGGTATTTTTGGGGGAGGGAGCAGAATAAACAAAACCTAACATTAACACCATCAGTCAAAACACACATTGCGATTTATGATAATTTGTAAACTTTTCTTTTATGTGGGTACCTAGGTCTTGCGACACATTGTCTTGATATGACTAACATTTGTTTCTTTAAAGAATAGTGACCTCCGGTCATAATCTTATGAACCCTCGGTCATAAAATCGCACAGGGGTCATTAGAATATAACGGGAGTCAGTATGTTTTAGAAAAGGGGTCACATTTTCAGTAGAATAATGACCGCCCAGCTAGCATTCTTTCTAAATCTACAGCGGGCCGTTATCGGCCCGTCAGCTACATTGTACCCTGACGGGTATATAACGACCCGCAATGGATTTATAAAGAATGCTTACTGGGCAGGGGTCCTTATTGTGTGGGTGCCATTTTTTTCGTTACACCGGTACAAATTAGGAAATGTTAATTACAGTGGAATATATGGTACCAGATAATACTTTTGAGAACATTTCTTATATAGTATCAGTGATACAAGAAAACAAGTTTCTTCCTATTTTTATGTCTGTTGTTCTTTTGTCTTAATGATGTTTAAAGATGTCATCTGATTACATTAGTTACCTTTAGTGATCAGGAAGACAAGCCAGGGAAACAGTGTGGGCTTATATATAGTTACCAGTTACCAGCATAGTCATATAGTTACCAGTTAGCAGTGAATCAGAGCGTAATGAAATATACCATGTTATGAGTGCTCAGTGATGATCAGGGCCCAGTTGTTCAAAGCTAACGACGTCGTTAGTTAACGATTCGTTAAAATTTAAATCGAGTGATACGCAAATATGAAATTTTTTGCTGAAAAAATGTGAGTAGCTTTTGCAGTGCAAAAGCTACTCACATTTTTTCAGCAAAAAATATCAGAATATTGTATATTGAATCCGCTAAAACAGTTAACGAAATGACCCTTAACGAGCTCGTTAAGCTAATGACGCTTTGAACAACTGGGCCCAGATCATAAAGCTTCAGTCTGTGGTGTCTGTCTAAAGAAACTTTGAATACTTGGACAGAGACCAAGCGATGTCACTGATCAGACTGCGCGGACGCGCAAGCTGATCTGAGGCTAGGCTGGGATCTCATCTGGTAAGGTACATTTCCTCATGTTCTGTCTCGTGTGTCTAAGGGGCCTTGAGGTGACTAGTAGTGAAGATTCAAAAGAGCAAATAAAATGTACAGTACTACCAAACATCGCTTTGATATTAGATTGAGAATTTCGTATTCACCCTAAGTGTTTGGACAGTGCCTGAGCAAACAGTGTAGACCCAGAGAAGACGCGGCATCTGGCCAGGTTCTGCGCTGTTTGCCACTCATCCTGAAGTTTTTAGAAACATCAACATGTTGTAAAATGGACTTTTTCAAACTTTAGGACAGGTATGTTAATATGTTAATCTATCCGAAGAATAAGTGTATTATCTCTCTCTCTCTCTCTCTCTCTCTCTCTCTCTCTCTCTCTCTCTCTCTCTCTCTGTGTGTGTGTGTGTGTGTGTGATAATGCAAGTTCTGATGAACCTACGTTTAATTATTTAGTAGCCGATTGCTATTTATTTTCTTTCCCTGATAAATTGTTTGAAAAGCAATGTGTGAAAGGTAGATAGTCAAAAATAATTCCTTGTTAAATTAAATATTAATATTTCTAATTCAGGCAATGCCTGAGAGCGCAGTGAAAACGCAGTTAGCTATCAAAATTAGATTTTGTTAGATTTTGGTACAAATTACCGTTTCGTATTTAATCGCTAAAAGTCAGTTTACAAGGTGACAGTTTAAATTTTAAACAGGTTTTTTTTTTTTTTTTTTTTTTGTTTTTTTTTTTTTTTTTTTTTTTTTTTTTGTTTTTGTCTAAACGCAGTTCAAGCAACTAAAACGCAAATTATTTACTAATCAAGCACTAAAACGCAAATTATTTACTAAGTTGAGCAATTTACCGTTTTAACACAGCGTATTCGGACAAACAGACCTAAAAGCCAGCTGTGTACTCCAGGTCATAACGCGGCGTCTGATCTAGGTCTACACTGTTTGTCCCACATTCAGCATTTTGGGCAAAACAACAAACAATGAAATGAGCTTGTTCAAGTTTAAAGACAAGTATGGTAAAGAGGTAAGATGTTTGAATACTTACGGTAGACATGGCAAAATATCTGAACCACTTAAGGTAAATCATTAATTTCTCAGCTGAAAGTGGCCGTGCGATGTCCGTTTAACTTGATTCCCTTCTAGATAACAGCCTTCCCAGTAAGCATTCTACATAAATCTATAGCGGGCCGTTATCGGCCCGTCAGGGTAGCTGACGGGCCGATAACGGCCCGCTATAGATTTATGTAGAATGTTAGCTGGGAATGACATACGAGTATATCCGACCAGAGTATACTTAGTTCATCATACGCATTTGCAAGGTATGAACAGAGTTTATATACTGTTCAATAACAAAAACGTATGGACTTTAATGGTAAAATAGGCTAACAGTCAATAGCATGATCAGACTGCACAGATGCGTAGTCTGATATGAGTCTACGGGGATTGTTTATGCCATCAGGTCGTTTAGTTTTAACTGATTGGGCTCATAGAGTACTTTCTATAAGGCATCCCAGTCAGCATTCTACGTAAATCTATATCGGGCCGTCATCGGCCCGTCAGGGTAGCTGACGGGCCGATGACGGCCCGATGTAGATTTACGTAGAATGCTATCTGGGATTTAAGTGGAATGGATTCATTTTAAAATACACTCTCATGGGAATCAATCACGTCGTCTTCTAAAAAAGGGTCTAGTCTAAAGGGAAAGGATTTATTCCCCTTGGGAGCAAATTCTTTCTTTTTTGGGAGACTACTTTTCAGTGTTCTGATATGCAGTAAAGCAAACAGGTAGTCACAAAAGTGTTTTGTTTCTCTGAAATGCTACCAGGTATATATGGATCTCTTAAATCTTCGCTAAGGAAACAAATTACCTTCAACATACATATAATATATGTATTTCTTTTCCAGACCAACCCAGTAATTTCAACAGTATCAAGTGTTGGTCACGCCCACATTACATCTGCATCAGATGGAAGCCATAGTCCCGCCTATGATTCGCCGAGTATAAGACACGGTAGCAATAACTTTAACTCAAATCACACACACAGATCTTCATCTAAGTCGTCAGCGGACGGCTCTATGAAAGGTAAGTATCCATCCGACACTCACCACATTTAGATCGTTTTATAGATAAATATACTCGAGTTTGATCAACGTATAAACATCATGTGGTATATCAACTCAGAATAACTGACCAAGGTAATCAACAATGGCCATATATTGCAAAATGAGGATGACTGAGCTGTCAATAGATCATACCCTTCAACCCAGTGTCAGCAGTAAAAAACACTATCCTTTGCAACTTACTTGTTCTCTAGCCTTCGAGTCTTTGTCAGTTATATTAAGATTTGTTAACTGGTGTTTGTTATTTACCTTGTAAACTCACATGTACACCTGTGCTAAAACAAAACTTTTCTTTATCATTTTATGATGAAATGAATGCGGAAATTTAAGACTACAATTAATATGATGCATTTGTTTAGTATGGATTTTAAATTACTCTCTCGAACTAACCCGTCCTTTACAGACCATAGAGTACTATGTAATATGACCTCGAAACACTCACCATGCAAACTCTCACCAATATTCTGCTGAAAATACAAACTTCTTAGTTAGATGTGCCACCGCTGATCAAGTGACTTCTGCACAATATGGTGACGTCATCTACCACCTTAACATCCATTGTATTTATATATGTACTTATGCGCTACAGGGACAATAGCTGCCCAGCAAGCCTTCTGCTTTAATCTATATTGGATCATTATCGGTCCAACAGAAAACCTGTCGAGCAGATAACGGTCCAGTATAGATTAAAGTAGACTGCTAGCTGGATAATAAGGAGAGCAGAAGCAGTTCTAATCGACACCGCAGCATTGTTCAGAGGTCGCAAGGTGAGGTTCCAACCTTTACAAGAGCAAATATAAATGCATGATTGGTATTTTTCAGCAGGTTATTGTTACAGTGTTTGCTGTATGATGTGAAGCAAAAGATGAATTCAAAATGTTTCTCATAACCCACTGAGACATTTTGATAGTTTAAACAGCTTTTATTGCGACTAAATGAAATAAAATATTAGTTTGAAAACATAGTTTAAGTACGAGGGTCCTGCAAAAAGTTTTGTCACTGGGTTCGGATTACTTCAGTGCTACGCTTTATCAAACATATTTTTATTACAAACCTTTAAAGTATTCCTCCTTGACTGAAACACATTTTTGTAACATTTTTACCCAGTCGCGAAAAGCAGATAAATAGTCTTCTTTTGGTATCTGTTGGAGACACTGATAAATAGCGCTGCCACGAGAACTTCTAGACGTATACTTATTTCTAGAAAGCATTTTCTTAAGCCTTGGGGTCTGGGAAGGGCTATGGTTTGTGATTGTGGCACTCCCTGGACTTTTCTCTATCTTTTTTGGAAATAAAAATAACTCACAGGAACTCAAGTCAGGTGAATAAGGTGGATGGTTTAAAACTTTCACTTTTTCAGAAGCCAAAAAAGACTTAACAACTTCACACTTATGAGAGGAGGCGTTGTTATGTAAAAGGTGGACTCCTGACCATCCTTTGCTTGGTCGTTTCTTATTGTAAAAGTATTTCACTTTCTTCAGTACAGAATATTTGTAGAATCGGCCAGTCACTGTATGACCAGATGGACAAGGCACTTGAACGACTGGCCCACTTGAATGAAAGAAAATTGCGTACAACATATTTTTCGAACTTATGGTTCTCTCGACAATATATGGGCGTTTTTGATCTTTTCGCTTCCATTGCTTATTATCAGCCCTTCTTTGTGGCTCAAACATGTACACCCAGGTTTAATCACCTGTTAGCAAGTTAGAAATAACCCGACTATTACAGCCTTTGTATGTTTTCAAAAGTTTCCGGGCACATTTAAGGCGTTGTGTCTTTTGCACCTCAGTGAGCAGATGAGGTACCCACCAAGCGCAAACCTTTCTGAGGTTCCAACGCTTTTTCAGAATTGTTTGCACACTGCCTTCTGATATGCCAGTACAACTAGCTATATCTTTGACAGACAATCGCGCATCCTATTCGACCACAATCTTTACAGCAGCGATGTTAGCCTTGGTAACAGAGGTTTTAGGCCTTCCAGGACAGGTATCATCTTCAACAGAAAATTTCCCAGCTTTTAAAACTTTAACCCACCTAAAACTGTGCGCATTGAAATGATCTGAGGTCTATATATACCACACAATTCATTAAATATCTGCTTTGAATCTATATTAAGCCTAATGCGGCACTTAATATAGCTACGAATTTCAGTCTTCTGGTCCAAGTTCCAATGTAACAAGTAAATTGGTCAGTGTATATGACTGCGTCTATTTCAATTTGATATAACTCGGTCAGTTGGAAAACAATTTGCACAAAATAAACGGGTATCGTTAGCTATTCAACACACCATTCAAGCGCAGTGAAGCATTTTAAAATATATTTGGGATAAAACAAAGGAAGCCTATTAGTGACAGATCTTTTTGCACGACCCTCGTAGTTGTGGTAATGGTACCGAAGCAATAATCCAAACTCATAAATCCGTAAACGAATGACGAATCAGAATGTTCAGACCAACAGACATGGACCCCAGAATAAAGGGTTTCATCATGCGCCCGCGGATAGTTAGCATTACTTGATAAGCAAGCTTCGCCAATCATGCCCATAGGCCTGAACGAAGGAAATGTAGGTAGAAGCGTATGTCCGGGGTTTTGGAAGTCTACTTATGGCTCGTCATTGGCAAAAACATATGAAACAATTCTGGAAACTGCCACATTGTAGGGATTGACCAGATCTTGATGTCTCCAAAAGAACTTCTTGTGTTGCTATCAGTTTGGTTTCTTGATACCCCTGGCTCAACATCTTTGTAGTGAGCACTTTCCCACGCTCCATGAAGTCCTGATAACTTGCATAAGCTCTTGCATAACGGATTAACTGAGAAACGTAAACGCCGTATGCTGGTGCAGAAGGGATATTACTGCTCAGGAATGGAAAGTTAACACTGGGAAAATTGAAGTCATTCCGTTTGTCGTAAAGCATAGTAGTAAGCTTTCCATTGTCAACGTAGAGATAACAATCCAAGTATGAGGAGGAGACTGCAGTCTCCGTTGTTTCCTTTATTTCAAGTTTACGTGGATAGATGAATTCCAAATACTCCGCAAAGTTTGTGTTTTTAGAGACAATACATCATCTATATATCTGTAGGTGAAATTGAGTTGGTTTAAACAATATTTATTGAATTCTGATTTGATTTACATGAATATCGCATATTATCATAAGGTACAGGATTTGATATTATTATATAAATCATCTCCTGAAAGAGATTGTGCCTTTAGGCTTTCTAAAAGCTCTTTGGAGTTTTTCAGGATCCACATCTGATTACAACCACTCCTGGCATATGCAGTGGCACAAAACTCTGAAGGCTTTCTTTAACTACGGTTACGATTCGTGTTAGAATCTGAGAAAGAGGCTTGGTTGAGCACTTAGCCGAACCCGCAATATATCTGCTTGTACGGATTCTTGTGAAGTTAAGGAACCAAATACAATTTGGGAAGGTCCATATCTTCCTCTGGGAGAGAAATTCCGAATACCAGCATCACCAAATGGTGGTTTTGTAGAATTTCGTCCTTGGACATAGCAGTAAGATTATATGTAGGGTTTCCAGTCATGGTACTCATACCAAACTCTTTGATTAAGCAGTTTATATAGTGTGTTTTGCAAACAAACACAATGTTGTTAGATGCCTTGTCGGCTGGAACAACGACAAACTTTTCCTGGATTTCAGCTAATTCAGCAGAAACATCTCGATCATCAAACACTGATTCATTTCGGCGAGACATGATTCTGCTGTGTACTGAGACACACCTGTTTACCAAGGACATCACCGATTAAACCCATTCAGACAGGATATCAACCTCCACGTCCTCTTTCTTGGCCCAGCGACGTGCATACGATTCAACAGAATCCAAAATTAATTTCGAATTCTGTTTCCAAGTAAAAGACCCTGGGTTCCTTGTATTTAGGACCTTTGGAAAGAATGGCCCTGAGTTTGCTAATCCTGACTATAATGAGGTCTCCTGTTATGATGTGACCGGCTGAATTATAGCAGAACTCCGAGGCTTTACAGGAACACGCTGAGGGGTTTCGAGTAATGTTCTCGGTATTTAGCCCTTGCAGCACGTTTTTGTAATTGAAAATTTTAGATGCAATAGGAGACGACTAACTGTAGGAGATGATAGGTGGGCTCTGGTTTTTGATGTAAGCTGGTATGGTTGAAGTCATTTTCTTATGGTTCAGGATAAAATAAGAGGATAAAATCACAGTTATCGAAACATTTGACATATACATAAGACAATTGACATCATGTTTATTTATTTGATTGATACTGTAATGTTACATTTGGTTTACAGATATTTATCAAATGTGTGTAGGTAATTAAAGTTCTCGATATACTCAAACAGTGGTCAAGTGGATCAGTAAACATGTAAGATGTTCGAAAACGTTTGCAAACAACACATTTTCTCCGAGATATTAATTAAAAAGTGATATTTTGTCTAGTTACCTTTTAAATATTGACATTTAGCCTGAACACATCGTTTTAAATCTTTTAATCCAATTTTTGAAATAGTTTTCATACTCATCTTTGGATACACCAAAAAGAAACTGGAGAACCACAGACCCCAATGCACTTCTCGGCCTATATCTCCTACCAGATAGTTGTTTTTTTGTTCAATTTCGGAAAGAAGAAAAAGAATCGGACAGTGCCAGGTTTTGGCTGTACGGAGGGTGCGACAATACACTTCACAAAATCTATACTAGAGTTGAGGATTTGTGGGTTAGAGCAATGTCATGTATCAAATGGGCATGCTGGAGACCAGTTTTTGGACATACTTTTATCATTTTTGTTCGCTTTTTTTTCAGAACCACATTCTTATAGATGCTACCCGACACACACCCTACCTTTAGGAACAGCAATTGCATGAGTGGCCCAGACATTTTGTCGAAAATGGCTTATAACACCTTTTTTTGCTTTCAGTGTTTGTTTAGCATACTTAGCCTTTAGGCATGTTTCAGAGCCCATATCCTTTTATCTTTTTGCTTTGGCTCATAAAATAGACCCATGTCTCATCACCAGTTATGAAACCATCAAAGACCTTTTTTCCGCTATTTTGGGTGATTCGTTAGAAGCTGCTTTGTCATTTGCATCCTCGTACGTTTCTGCTCATCAGTAAGCAACTGAAGGATCCAGCGAACACTTATCTTCGTACCCTGAAGAGTTTTCTTCAGAATGAAGTGGACGAATGCTAAACCCAAAATTGTCATTTGTGCTAGCTGTCTGACAATGAAACGCGCATCTTTCTCAATAATGGACTTGACCTTATTAATGTTAGATTTTGGTAATTGCAGACCTGGTTTTTCCTGAATAACGGGCGTCTTTGTCTTATTTCTGACCGGAACTGAATTTTGCAAACTGCTTATAAACTGTGGAAAATGACATTTGTTTATCCCCATAAACAACATATATCTCTTCTTGTATACTTTTGATACTCGATCCTAACTTACAGCGGGCTTTTATATAACCACTGATATCAGCAACATTTTCCATCGTTTTTCTAACTGTTTTCAACGCAGTGTCTATGATTACACCTTAAAGCAATCGAAATGGCAAAAGAACCAGACCGTTGATTTCAAGTGTATTTCCAACACATCTACAGTAATGATCAGTCATCCGTTTCATACTGGTTTTGCACCTATAAGTCCCGTGATTGTCGAGTAAACATGGCGTTTGCAAACGTTTTCAAACACCCCTCGTGTCCATAGAATAATTCAAATTTTGTTACATATTTTCAGCCAGAATGCAGTGCCATACTTGCCTAAACTTTAATGCCAGACCGATAAGCACATAGTTATTTGTAATTCAAATATTATTGAAAGGAGTTGATGTTAATATATAGGCAGATTCCCTGTTTCTACGGTCATTCTCTCCCTTCCGCTGATACAAGAAGGTCAGTTGTCAGTTTCTGGCGAAAGAATGGCACAATACTGGTCAACCGATTAGAGGACTAAGCCTGCTCAGTAAACGTGTGGTTAGGTAAACTGACCGCGCTCGATATGACCCCATCGGGTTGACTGGGCCGTAAAACCTCAACACAAACAAACAAGGCAGATTCCCTGATTGTATCTGAGATATTTCACTTATTAGTTTATTGACAATAAATTTAAAAGTGTCAGTTACAATAACAGTAGATGGCATTCTAAAATATTGATTAAGATGTTTGCGAAATAAGTTTGATATTTTATAGTAGGCTGACATTTCAAGTGAAATAGCAACCCTTATTTTCTTGAAAAATAAACAAAACGAATGGCTTCACTCTTATTTTAATTTGGCGCTTTAAGGGTTATCTCTGGGTATCTGTTGTTTGCTACATGTACAGAAACATGTGTTTATTAAGTAAATACCCACTATAATATTCTAGTATATACATTGTTTTAATAGCTTTTGAATAAAACAAGTATCTTTACGTGTTCCATCTCATATATATTTTAAACTTTGGCTCTCTGCAGGCTAAATCAGCATATGCATTTTTCTGTTATTTTTTTCTCTTCTTTATCACAGAAAAAAAGATCTGACATTTCAAAACATATCAAATTTTCAAATAAAAATAAGATTGTTTTTGTAAATATTGTCTGCTTTTATCTGTAATCAACAGGTTAAAGTTTAATATTTCGAATTTGTCACCTCTCTAATGAGCTAAGCTCTCCTATTTCTTTTAATTTATTATTCACTGTTAAAGGCTCCATATTCCTCCAAAATAGACATTTAATTATCCAAGAAAGGTTTAATAAATTGATATACGGTATTAATATGATCATTAAATGTGGTACCTGACGGCCTGTAAAATTCCAGTTAGTTCTTGCAATGAAACGATTTTCTCTCGGATCTCTAAATTAATGTTGCCAACATTAATTCAGAGATACGATAAAATATCATTTCATTTCTATCCATTTCAAAAACGAGTGGCTAACTAAAGTTTTACAGGCTGTCAGATGTCATATTTTATGATTGTATTAATACTATATATCAATTTATTAACCCTTTCTTGGATAAAAATGTCTATTTTTGAGAATTATTGAGCCTTGAATGACACTTGGATAAAAATGTCTATTTTTGAGAATTATTGAACCTTGAATGACACTTATGTGGAAAATCGGAAATTCTGCTGCATGGCTATACTAAATCCGAAATTAAATTAAAACATATAATAAGTTATGAAATAAAATGACGCCAAACAGAAACAAAATATCAGAAGATGTCCAGCAAAAGTCATAATCACAGTATAAATAGAAAGGAAGGCAATGATTAGGAATCGATACAATTACCTACCACCTTTCGTCCAAACCACCAAAACGAAAGAAAAGCGCACTTAAAGCAATGGCGCCACAATCAAAACACTAAAAGCAGAACGCCAAATGGACAGGTTTTTTTTTTTGTTTTTTTTTTTCAAAAACATATGGCCAAACGGCTATCCAAAATAAAAAAAAATCACCAGGACATGCAGGCAAAAACATACAAAGACAAACATAATTAACCACAGCAGAAGCACCGCCTTGGAACGATAGTAAAAATTACTGGGGGACTTAAATCGATTTTACGTGGCCACAACCCTCGCCATTAGTTGTGCAGTGGTAAACATAAGACATTTATTCAAAGCCTACCCATGTCACTAAGAGGATGAGCAAACAACACATAACAGACAGCACAAAGCCACAAAACTACTCCCTCATCCCAAACGAGATGATCACAATGTTTGACAGGATCCAATTTAGACAATAAGATAACAAACAGGACAAATGTGAAACAAAAAGACTCATTGGAGCAATCATGCGGTCACAACACTAAAATTATTGCCACAGAACGGCCAGTAGTGAAAACTATCGAGGAGTTTAAATCGATAAACTGGCACAAAATATTCATCCGAGGTTCAAATGCTGTATAAAAACGCTCGGCTAGCATAGTAGCATTCAAAGCACAAACAAACGAAGCACACAAAAAAGAAAGCAAAGTGGGCAGCTATTGAGGTTAGGAGACTACGTGCTATCATAAAAAGACATCAAAGCAATATCCAAGTTAAGAAATAGTATGAATACACACATCTGAATTCCAGTGACCTGTCTTCGGAGCACCTGTGGATAGCAAAGGCCTGGATCAGCGTCCACATATACGCAGTCTGATCAAAGCTTCTGATATCCGCTTACACAAGGTCGGGAAACCATATTTATCCTAAGTATTCGGACAGAAGAGAGGTCTAAGCAAACAGTGTAGGCCCAGATCAGACGCCGCCGATTACGGCAATTAATTAGGATCTACGCGGTTTGCAACTCATCCAGCAATTCTAGACACATCAGCATTAGTAAAACTGAGTCGTTCAAGTTTTAGGACAATTACGTTAAGGAATAGAGGTGTCCAAATATGGTGTTGTTGTACTCGCGGAAGGCCAATGCCCTGATGAGGTTGAGCGGATGCATACCTAATCGTAATCTGAGTATTTTGCATACGTGTGCTTGAAGATAACATTTTGCATAACGCGATCCAAGAATATTGCAAAAAAAAAACGTATAAGTTGGCTGAATGAACCATGTAATTTAAAGGCGTCTTGGTGCCAGGTTTTTCGCAATTGTATCCAGACATTTTGGAGAGATTTCATTTAGCCATTGCCCATTAATAGTCTAGACATTAGAATATAGCGTAATAAGGCCGCTCTAAATGTTCATTCTAGTGAACTGCCTGCAGAATTTCTTGTGAACCCTAAATATTGTGCGAATGAATGAGCTTTTCCGATCATATTCGATGTAATAGTTCACAACTGACAACGCAAAATGTATGAACTAGACACCTAAATGACACAACAAGACATTGTTACTGTCGTTATTTGGAAAGGAAATAAATAAGAAACTCTGACATATATTTTACAAACTGTCATTTAAGGAAAACTGTAATATATAGATTCTAAAAGGAACCTGAAAATATAAGTTACACTACAGGAAGGTACCGGGAGGTATTGTACGGCCACTGAACAGTACTAAAATCAATTAAATTTAGACAAAGAGATTCTAAAAGCGATGCCCTTTGACAACAATGAATACAAACCTAAATTAGGCTACATTAAAAATTGGGGTTGCTGGTTCAGGAGAGGGTTATTGGAACGTTTTTTGGCAAAGCTTACCCATACCAGTTTTTTCGACTATTCACTGAGGTTATTTTGATTGAATTGATAATAAAACATCACTCAACCATGGACTAGGAGGCGTGGGCAGTATCGCATATTATTGTTCATTGAGAGACTCGGTAAAATGAGTCTGTTGTTTTCGTTAATTTGATGGCGAGTTTGCTTCTAAAGCATTCCTCTTTTCAGAACAGTGGGGCTTAATATACAAATGTTGGAAATCAGAAAAATCTCTTGACCACATACATTTCATTCTATAGCTTCTATTTGGTTCCTCCGTTATACTATTAGCATTACGCCTTAATAAGAACGTTCAATGAATCGAGGCACAGCAATATTACAATGTGTCATTTTATTTTCGACAGAACTTTGCTGAAGAGCCTGATATTTCTAAATAGCGATTAAACAGGAAAAGGTCAATACGGCGATTTCTGCCGTATGAATATCAGGAGATTGTTATTTTCGTTTTCATATTACGCCATATACCAATTATATACCTCATGATACATCATAGTCAACATATGCAGAAACATGTGTCTGTTGGGCACCATTTGGGATTCAACTTATTGCCGATTATACCTAAATAAATTACTTGATCAATCACAATTGGTTCAATATGAAATTATCTGTCTATTCGAGCATCCCCTGGTAAAAATACAAAGACTGAATGAACAGTAATAGTAAGTGGTGTAGTTCCAGATAAAAATAGTCAAAAAAAGGTAAGAAAAAAGTCCAGGGAGTGCCACAATCACAAACCGCAGACCTGCCCAGACATCAAGAGGAAGAGGAAACCGACAAATCCAAACAAGCACAAATCTATCAAACATACGAAAGCACTAAGATTAGCTCTCTCTTCCCCAAACGAGGTAATCGCAAACCTATTAATATTTTCTTGTTTTGCAAGACAACATAGGATGTGGTTACTCAGTTCTAATTCATTAGGTGGTTCGAATTCAACAACATTTAATGAATTTCAGGCGCGACTTATCCATCAGATAGTTTTTGCATCCCTTCTACAAAGGGATCTACTCTGTAAGCGAGTCTTAGATCAACATACCAAGGTTGTATTTCAGAAAATCATAAAGTCGATATACACAAAAGTAAAATGAGTAATGTTCAGACAGACAAACCTGGACCCAAAATAAATGGGGTGTTATCAGGCATCCATTGAAAGTAAGCATTACTTGATATGCACGCTTTGCCCGCTATACCTATCAGGGAAGAATTTGAGAGAGTTGCTTTTATGTAAGTGTAAAATTCAGAAGGCGCTTAAATTTGCTAGCAACACTGCAACAGATAGTCATAAAAACAGATTACCTTGCAACCAATCTAACAAGTGTATCCTGCCCACTTAAGAAACATACTTTTCGCATACACAACCGGGTTTTCCGCGATTTCTACCAATGCAAACGAATCTTATCTTACCTCGCTTATTCGACCCGTGGGAGAGGAACAAAAAGAAGACGCAAGGTGCATCCAAAATATTTGTTGTATAGGAAGTCACGTATTTGCATCGTTAAGACATTGATTGTACAGACGATTTACGTCAACAAACGTGATAAATGAATGGCGTCACTTTATGTATCGTCGGACGTCGACGGGAAGAAAGTCAATCGTCGATGGCGTCCGGTTCTTTTAAAATGTAAATAAGAAACACTTACAAATGCTAAAAGTTTGCATCTTGTCAATTCTAATTAAGATTTAAAGCTGTATCATATCCAAAGGTATGCAAGAAATAAATCTGTCAAGACTGAGCAATGCGTACTGAACAATCCGTTCCTCTAGATACCTGTTCGGCATGGCGAGGCTTGCCGCCGGAAGAGTTTCACACGAAACGGATTTTTCATTCTTCACCTTACACTCATAACAGATTTATAGAAAATACTGTTTTGTTGTAAAACTAAATAGTCTATTCATAATTGTTTGTGATGTTTAGTAGAAAACAATTTACTCTAACTTTTGCTATTGTATGCCTGAAGACAATGTAAAGCAATAAAGAAGACAATATTAAGTATAGTGCACTTTGATAAGGATCTCTACTGCTTTTATCGCCAATTGCATGAAATCCAAAGAATCTGTTCGAATTCTATGCTAGATACAGTAATGATTAGATCAATAGTGTTTTCGGATGTGCAGAGCAATTGCGTTAGAATGGCAATGCGAACACAAAAGTATCTGAAAATGGGTTATTAATGAAGCCAAATCCTTTTGACAATTCTTTTGTCAGTTGGATGACGATTATTTAGCCATTTAAACATTTATTTATCAATTCTAATGGACATGGTTGACGTGGTGTAGATTTAAGCTTTTCAAAACACTTTATTTATCCTGCGTATCGGACCTTACCAAACTGTACAGATCCGGATCATACACACTGTTTGCTACTCATCTAGAAATTTTAGACAAAAGTTCCGGTAGTTAAATTTGGGTGTTTCGAATTTTATGCTACATACACTAAGGGGTTAAGGCCACATTTAAATTTATTATTTTAGAAAAGTTGATATACAAAATCTGCCAGAAATGTCAGTATCGAATTCGTGTTTAAATGAAAATTAATATTTTTTACATGAATTTAATATATCTGTCTACAATAGTAATATTAAAGCAGCATGCCTGCCATAATTTATAGAGATCATATAATCAAGACTTTATACAGAGCTTCTTTACTTTTAAAATGATTGAAAAAGAAACAAATCTGGCATTCTAGAATTCCAATAATTTTTTTGAGTAGGCAGGATTTCTTTAGGTAGGTAGGGGTGGGCAAACAAACTATTTTTTATATTGGCCTAATGTGTCCAAATAATTAAGGCAGGTACGGTAGTACTCGAAAATGGTTTAGCTGCAATGTAAGTAAATGTACCATCTGAAATGCACGCTCAGCGACGACTCAGCCTGCGAAGAGTTTCATTCGCGACATCATAACGAAAACATGCCTTTTCAGATACACTGAAAATTTTTACCACCAAAAACTTAAAGTTTTCAGAGAACATTTCTGATCTTGTTTTCATATAGATAGTGGGTACTAGCGGTTCTAACGAGTACCCACAATCAATGTTTTAGCAGAAACAAGAAAAATAATGTATACCCCTGTAAAGCCCAGTTTCACTATATAAAAGTTGGGTTTATGGGGGTCAAAATTATATCGGTATGTTTTCGTGATGTGTTGATTTTTGTTGTTAGTTATGTTTCAAAACTTTTGTCGTCCTTTTGTCTTTTGGTACATCAGGAGGCATGTGTTCCCTGATTGTGGCCATTCATGTGTGTTGCTATTTCTATTCTATTTCTTTGGTTGCTCTATACATGCCAATGGCTCTCAATGCAGATATCCGATATATTTTCTCAGGAAATGGATTAAGGTGAATGGATTCACTCCATGGGAATTAACTCCGTCCACATTGATCGTGCCACCTTCTGAATGCGGTCTACTATAAAAGGGAATATTTGCTACCCTTAGGATTAAATGTTTTTGTTTTAGAGTAGACCCCTTTTAAGAAGGTGATTGATTTATAGAAAGCAAACAAGAAGTCATAAAAGTTCACTTGTGAAAAATGGCGGAAAATCTACCGACTGTATTAAAGTGCCTTAAGACCCTGTTTGACATACTCAGTAGCATTGCACATAATACACTCTGTATAAACAGAATTATTGTAGCATTATTGCCACTCTACGTAAGACTGCTCATTTTGCTTACTGATGTGTTTAAGTATGCCGTGCTGTACTGAAGCTAGAACTGTGGTCACCACTTTGAGTTGTTACCCACTTTGGTTTCTTTTTTTCTTTTAGTTTGTGCTTGTGATAGTTAATATTTTATGTTTATGTTTATGTTTGGAGCTGCTTCACGATTTAATATTAAAGCAAGATTTGACATCCAGAAGTCCAATTTTCCAGTCCATCCCTCCCACGGCTTTAACGAGGATCGTCCTAAGACGACGTTTTTGCTACAGTTTCTCCCTGTTCATCCACTGTTAGATTAATTGCTTTTATTTTTTGATAAATGTCCGTTTCGCGGTTTTGTGTTATGTAATTAAGTCCTTATGCTGTGTCCTGGGAAATATATGCTCCTCGGACGTGTCTCTACAGACAGATAATAAAACCATATCTGGTACTATCAAAATAAATTTGAACATCCCATCGGTATCCCCAGACCATTTTCAGTGCCTTTGAATTAAAATTGGGCATATTATGACCATGTAAACTATCCCTATGTCGGCTTTTTTTCTGTAAACTTTCTTCGTATGTCAGGTGCATTGTTCAATCAGCTCATGGGTCAGTGCAGAGAATACAAGACCCATTTGGAGAACTCGATAAAATAATCCAAAGTCATTATGCAAAGAAAACATTTATGGAATAATCTGTAATAATTATCAAATATAGACATAAAATACTTGACAAAAAAAATGTGGATACAGCTGTAAATATGTACGTATCCTAATTTCAGGCAACCTATATACAGCCACAACTTTAATGTAATATGAATCTCTCTCTTATCACAGGTTTACTTTAGTATTGCCTAGGCTAAATAATGTGGTTGCGTTCACATAAAGAGACGCTAACCATATTTTTGGTTGGCGTATAAATGCAAAGACTGGAAATTGACAGTATATTTTTAAAATTATGTTATTGTTTAAGAATGCGTTGGCAATCGCCAGTGTCAGTCGCCTTTGATATTATGTATTACTGTGTCCGAGCAATCGCACAAGAGCCGTAGCATATTTACCACCACGTGCGGATTTCCACGCAAAGAGCCACTATTGTACGGTTTGTTTTGAAAATTGTTTTCTGATTGCTCAACACAGTCTATACGGAAAACTACGCCAGACATGTCAGAATCAGAATCAGAATATAATGCGGAAAACTACGACAAACGTGTCAGAGTAAAAATCAGACTATTTTACTTGAGGTACATCAAACGACATTCATTCACCAGGGTGTAGATCGCTGCAAAACAGCTCGATGATTATCACGTTTAAGGAGATGATACGCAACAGATATACATTTTCTGTTAACAACTATCAGTGCGATTGAAAGCTACATAATCAGGGGTTCTTCCGTCCTAGTGAAAAAGTGCCTGGGAACCGTTATAAGTCATGTAACCATACGATATATTTAGGTTTACACATTTTTATGCCCCCAACTTCGAAGGAGTCGGAGGGGCATATTGCTTCTGGGACGTTTGTGCGTGCGTGCGTCCGTCCGTCCGTCCGTCCTTGAGTCCGTCCGTTACGCTTTTTGATGCATAGCATAACTTCTGAACCGTGCATGCCAGGGTTTTGAAATTTCATATATGAATTATTCATGAAAAAATCGCTGACACATGTTTTCCCCATCAGAAGCTATCTCAAAAACTATTGAAGCTAGAGCCTTGAAACCTTGTGAGTAGGTTTGTATTGATAAGTAGATGATCTAGTTAATTTTTGAATAAATTCTGAAAATTGCTTCATGAGTTATGGCCCTTTATAACTTTGGGCATTTTTACATTGCACACTTTTTGATGCATAGTATAAGTTTTGAAATGTGCATGGTAGAGTTTTGAAATTTCATATATGGATTCCTCATAAAAAAATAGCTGACACTTATTTCTTTTTTTTTTCTTATTAGGATTATGCCCCTTTCCTGAGTTATGGCCCTTTGAAAAAATATGGACGGAATCTTGCCAGCAAGCTATCTCAAAAACTATTGATGCTAGAGCCTTGAAACTTGAAGAATATGTTTGTAGTGATGAGTAAATGATCTGATTGAATAAATTTTGAAAGTACTTGGAGTTATGGCCCCTTGTCATTTGGGCATTTTTACATTGCACACTTTTTGATGTATAGCAGAAGTTTTGAACTGTGCATGCTAGAGTTTTGAAATTTCATATTTAGATTTCGCATGAAAATAACGGGCACATATTTTTTTCTTATTAGGATTATGCCCCTTACCTGAGTTACGGCCCTTTGAAAAAATATGGATTAAGTCTTGTCAGCAAAATATCCCAAAAACTATTTAAGCTAGTCTCGAAATTTAAGGAATAAATTGGTAGCGATGAGTAGATGACCTGATAAACTTTTGAATAAATTCTAAGTACTTCTTGAGTTATGGACCTTTGTCATTTTGGGCATTTTTACATTGCACACTTTTTTATGTTAGCATAGGTTTTGAACTGTGCATGCTAGGGTTTTGAAATATTATATATGGATTTCTCATGACAAACTAGCTGACACGTATTTATTTTCCCATCAGAATTATGCCCCTTTCCTGAGTTATGGCCCTTTGAAGAAATATAGATGGAATCTTGTCAGCAAAATATCTAAAAAAACTATTAAATCTAGATCCATGGAATTTAAGGAATAGAAAGGTAGCGATGAGTAGATGACCTGATTGACTTTTGAATAAATTGTGAAAAGTACTTCTTGAGTTATGGCCGTTTGTCATTTTGGGCATTTTTACATTGCACACTTTTTGTTGCATAGCATAAGTTTTGAAATGTGCATGCTAGTTTGAAATTACATACATGGGTTCCTCATAAAAAAATAGGTGACCCATATTTTTTCCTATCAGAATTATCTCCCATTTTAGAGTTATTTCCCTTTTGATAAAATAACATCGAAATCTCGTATATTTGTACTTTTGTAACCGTCAGGGACAAGCAGTGTTGGAGTCAAGCAGTGTTAGAGTCAGGCAGTTGGGGGCATAGTATTTTACAAACACCAGCTCTAGTTATATGCTGTCTCTTATATGACTATACTCGGTAGTGTAAGACATTTTCCGCAAATGCGATTAAGGTCAGCAGGAAGCCAAGTGCGACAGAGCTGTGGATAACCAACTTCTACTTCAGCAAAGCCTTCTCTTATATCCAGCAATTCTATACATTAAGATAAAAGTTTAAAAGTCATAGGGTAATAGATGTAAAGAAAACAAAAGCGCAGTGAACAGAATTGAAAAATCTGAACACAATGGTAGTGTGAAATCACGATAATATGATACAATTATTAAATGATTGCATGAATGAAACATGTAGCGCTGGGTGTTTGTCTTTATTCAAATATTATTTGGGTCAGTAAATATAATATCTGAATATCGGAAGGAGCGAATATATTAATTAAATATTATAGGAGTAGGTTATTCTGATTGTCGAAAGGAATGAATATATCTGTTAGATATTATTGGGTCTATAATTTTGATGTCTGATTATCGAAAGGAACACATATATCCGCTAAATGTTATTGGGCACTGCGAGTGATGTTTGATGATCGGAAAGAATGGATATACTCGCTAAATGTTATTGTCATCAGACAATGATCTTCGTATGTACCAAAGTCGCGTACATATTATACAATGGCTCTTATTCTTGTTCAACTCCTAGTCTGCTATGGAATGCTCTACACCAGGGCTCAGTTGTTCAAAGCGTCGTTAGCTTAACGAGCTCGTTACGGGTCATATCGTTAACTGTTTTAGTGGATTCAGTACACAATATTCTGATATTTTTTGCTGAAAAATGTGAGTAGCGTTTACTCACATTTTTTCAGTAAAAAAATTCAGCATATTTGCCTATCACTCGATGCAAATTTTAACGAATTGTTAACTAACGACATCGTTAGCTTTGAGCAACTGGGCCCAGCCTGTAAGAGATGCTGGTTTCTTAAATATCTTAAAGCATCACTTTACTTTATCTATGTTTACTTGCACACAAAATGCTATTCGAGTGTAAATATTCATTTATGCATAACGGTTCCTAACATTCTGTTTATCAGCAACACTTTACTGGGCTTAAGCCTTGCATTATGTAATTGTTCGAGCAGGGCCTTGCTGTTTGGACGTTTCCGCCACATGTTCCCTGTTCCACTGTGGATTTGACTGCACAATTTTGTTTGGTACAGATACAGGGTGTTTGTTTTACTGAATGTTATGTTTTTAACTCATTTAAATTTTACCAAGCTGATTTCATTTTGTATCTCTATGTATGTGTTTGTGACACGTGTTTTATAATTAGTCATGCTCTGCTTACAAATAAACGTTTTGTGCGTTCGTTATCTCTACATTGACAATGGAAAGCTTACTACTAGGCTTTATGACAAACGGGATTTCACAGTTTTACACTTTTTACACTTTTCACAGTTAATCCGTTATGCCAGAGCCTGTTCAAATTATCAAGACTTCATGGAGCGTGGGAAAGTGCTCACTACAAGGTTGTTGAGCCAGGGGTATAAAAAAACCAAACTGGTACCAACACTTAAGACGTTCTATGGGAGACATCATGACTTGGTCAATCCCTACAATGTGTCAGTTTCCAGAATTGTTTTTGATGTTTCTGCCAATGACGAGCCATAAGTAGACTTCCAAAATCCCGGACATACGCTTCTACCTATATTCCCTTCGTTCAGGACTATGGGCATGGTAGGCGAAGCTTGCTTATCAAGTAATGCTTACTATCCGCGAACGCCTGATTACACCCTTTATTTTGGGGTCCATGTCTGTTGGTCTGAATCGTCATTCGTTTACAGATTTATGAGTTTGGATTACCATGACCACTACTACTTCGTACAACATGTATTTGATATTATTGTGTCATTTTTAATCAAGATGGACTCTAAATGCTACTACCCAGCAGGCACACAACGTGAAAATGACGTTAATGGGGTCAAAACTATATAGGCATGTTTTCATGATGACAAGTATATACATATAGTAGTCATAAGCATTATGTACATAACGTTATCTGTATATTTACAGAGGGCCGCAAGGCAGAATATCTTATTAGCTAATTGTGTCATCCACTCCAAATATCTTATAAATAAAATATATGAAATAAAGGTTTGACATTTTGAAGTCTGAGTATCGGAAGAAACGAATACATCCGGTAAATATCATTGGGGTCTGGAATTTTGATGTCTGTTTATCGGAAGGAACAAAACAAAACCACTTTCAAACTCTAAAAGGAATGATTCTAAAAAGCAGTGAACGCACACATAAACGACAATAGCTAGAGTTTCAGTGTTTCTGTAAATGTCCTCACTTTGAACAACAAATAATTCATCAGCTACTGTTTTTATTTTCAAAGAAACTGAATACAATGGACTTTAATACAGTCATATTCTGTTAGAGATAGTGTAAAACACTTGATAAGCTGCTTAGATCAGCACTTACGAACGTTTGAGATATTAGCCAAGTGGTTACACTAATGATATTTCTTTGTTAGACTTAGAAAAGTACCGATTTATTTATTTATTTATATTTATTTATTTATTTAGTTAGTTAGTTAGTTAGTTAGTTATTTTGCACGCTTATCTGTAATTACAGTAGCATTATCTTGCTATAAAATATGGCTCACGAAACCATAATCTTTTCAGCCTTGCAGATAAAAACTGCAGAGCTGATAGAAATGAATATCCAGAAGAATTGGCTCATCTGCAGTCTCATCTGGTTCTACTTTCTTCTTTTTCGTTTCTGACTGATATACAATAACTATTTTGCAATAACAGATGTGTCCAAATTGCTCCAAAGATGAAAAAAATAAATAAATAAAAAACGTAAAATCGGAAACTCGGTTTGAAATAAGTTGTAGTCATGTTTTATGCAGCCGATACGCACTACTTTGGCTATGTCGTGAACCCATTTATGCCTACTTTTCCATAAAAGGGACATAGGCAAACACTGTAGCTACAGATCAGACGCTGCAGAATAATAAAAAGGCTAACCAGACAGCACTTCTATTGGAAATGGACTTGTCTGAAGACTTGAGGTCGAGTCCATCCGGCACAAATGGGTTAAATGGCTTCTCTCTTGTTTCTCTGTTTCTGAAGGTCACCACAGACACCGCACTAGTAGCTCAAGCTCTCACCACCATAGTCATTCACATCATCACACAAAGACAGTAGACAATCAAGTGGCCTTTCAAAATGCGGATGCACCTTTAGCAAGAGGTGAAGCGAGTGGGTACGAATACATATTTTCTTTCTTCAACAAGGTTTTATTTTAATTTACTATAGCTAATTCATAATCACTAACTGTAGAAACACTTACTGTAGCTTTTTTTAAGGAGAACGAATGTACTTTTTGCGGGAGTAACCCTGTTGAAAAGGATTTGCCCCCTTCCTGAAAAGGGCACTACTCTACAGGTAAAGAAATTGCTCTTTCCGGAAGGGACTTGATGTGCAGACAGGATATAACAAAAATTGTCTCCGTTGTAAAAATGACAGAATCTTCCACGTATATCCAGTCCATTTAATTTCAACATTTGATTTTAAATAATGGATGAGGATATAGTTTGTCTAAGGGTATTAATCTGTATGCATGCTTACGGATCAGCATACAATACTTTATATGAGCCGGGGCACAGCATTTCATATAAGCTTGCATGTGCACCCAGCAAGGATAGTTCAGCCTGCTCAACCGCGCAGTCTGATCAGACTTCGCAGGGCACTCTGTAGGTAGCCCAGGAATGCGTAGATTGATTTGCATGCAATCGTGTAGGTAATGCTGTGCCCCGGCAAATATATGTACACAAACTTGATCCGCTCTTATATCCGGATATATAGATGTGTATATCCGTGTATATCTTTATTCGCATAAGGTACCTACCTTAATCGTTTTCTTTTGCTATAATGTTTTCTCTTCCTCTTAAGGAGATGCATAATAGTTGATAAATGCAAGACAAGAGAATTGTTAAGCGAACCGATCAGTCATGTAACGTTACAGTTTATAAAATAATTTGTATCTTGCAATATCAAATTTATACATAAAATATGACACATCGTGGTAGGCGCCCTACTGGAAATTCACAAGCATTTCTCTGTCGTGTATCTTACGCTACCTTGATATCTCTTTCAGATCTGGAGATATCTCAATAGACATGGACAGGCGGATAGAGACACACAAGACGATTTAACAAAAGGAGTTCGTTACCCAGGTCATGCATTTGCTCAATCATAAATGTGTTGTGTTTTAAACTTAAATAAGGATCTTTAAACAAAGATTTAAACCCTTTCAGTCCTGAAAATCAAATAGATACGTCTGAAAACAGTACAGAGCGGCTCGATAAGCCGTACATTCTCATCTAGACTGCTTGCCGCTGTTTTGTATTTTGAGTGGCACACTTATTTGCAAGAGTGGTTCTGTCCATATTCAAAGATGGAAGATTCCACTTTAGAAAATTAGGGATGAAAGGGTCATAGATATTGAACCGTGGGAAAGTGCTAACTAGTACTATGAATCGTCAGAATGAAAGTACTTGCAATAAATAAGCCTGTGGATGTTAAAGAATTAAAATGAGCATTACAAATTTGGAAACAAAATACGATTCATTACTGTAACCGCGATTAGTGCTCGGAGGTAGATGTTTTCCATAATAACAAGCATAGCACGTCATTGAAAAACCTACTACACTTTGAAAATATTCAGGTCAGTGTTTACAGCCACTGTTTTTGTGTGTGAAAACATTGTCACAGAAAACACGTGAGCTAAATGGACCAGCAGAGTAGTTGGAAAGGAAACTAGTGAGGCAAAACTGGCCCGATTATCTGTAGTAGGAAAAAGCTAGTGAGGCAAAACTGTGGCCCAACGTAAAACTGAGAGTAAATTTTATACTAAAGCTAGGAAATCGGATACAAGTGCGGCCTAAATACAAAGAAACATTCTTCTTACTGTAAATTATCAGCCGTACGTCAGAAAGCGTACTTTCGGGCGTGAGCACCCATCGAAGATTCAGATCAGATTGCGCTTTTGCGCAGTCTGATCACAATCTTCGCTGGGCGAATTTTCGATAGCCAAGGACGTATAGTTACTTTATGCGGACAACAAGGACTCCGATCAGACATCACGGATGCGATAGCTAATTTGAGTCTTCATTGTTGCACATGTCAGAAGCCATGTCCTGGCGTTACTATATATTAAAGCTGGAAAAGGGGATACAAGTGCGGCGGCATAACAAAAAAACAACATCCTGTTTTACTGTGAATTATGTACTTTGTGCTTTGTGGCAGGGGAGACATTATTCTATTTCTAACATTCAAATTATACAAGGTAAACATTATACAGGCCGCTCTGTTCCATCATGCAAATGGGTACATCGTGCATATGGGGACATCGAAGGTCCAGATCAGCAGCACATCCATGCAGTCTTATCAGATCATTCACTGTCCGCTAACAGAATAATTGGATACTACAGATTGCCAGAATGGACAGCAAAGTCCCGGGTGATATTTTGCGCATGCGCAGAATGATCGGAAACTGCGTATTTCTGCGCATGTTTGAAGGCACGTTTTCATTTGGCGCGATCCGTCAGTTATGCTAGAACATGTATCAACTGTGCCTTGTACTTGTAATCTCTACCCAGGAAAGTGTGCATAAAGTTCATTATGTAGGACCGTTGATACTGGTAGTTATTTGAAATTAAAGTGCAACTATGAAGAAAGTCTATAGTACAGCACAGCTAAATATCGTATTTGATGTTTATGAGATAAGTTCATTTATGGCGAAAAATACTGAATGGACTTCAAATGGAATATTACATTACAAGACAGAGAACTATGACGTGTATGCATGACGTAAGAGTTCTAGTAGATACTATATGGGCCGCACCATGCGAAAACGTGTCTTCTGGCATATGCGGTCAGCGAAGACCCAGATCAGCTTGCGCATCCGTGCAGTCTGGTCAAAGCCTTCACTCTCTACAACAGTAATTGGTCAAAGCCTTCACCTTCTACAACAGTAATTGGACACTACAGAATGTATGAATGGAGGGCAAATGTCCGGATGTTACTTTGCGCACACGCGGGATGGTCTGAATATGCGCATGTTGCACGTTTTCGCTTGACTCGGTCCATAAATATAATTGCAGCATTTCTCAGTTTGCTAAACCAAAGCACATGTTAAGTAATAAAATGAGTTAAGTGTTATACTAAGTGTGTATTCGACAAAAATACAGCAATCAACATGACTGCCGAAAACCATTTTATGATATTTGAACCTCCAGCAACTGAATAGGCAATTGTCACATTAAGTATTAGATCGGTTCTAATAGTGTTTATTACTCGCACTGCTCTTGGCAGGAGAATGCAACAATGCAGTGATACAGGAGTTGCACAACAACAGTAGTAAGATGAGTATTAGCTTTTTCAAAGAGCTAGCGGGCTGTTTAGCTTCAGCAATTACATGTACGCTTATTCCTCACATGATGGCATATGTATCAAGATTCATTGAACTAACCTAAATGACTCCAGTTATTTTCCGAGTGTTTGTTCACTTCGAACTGTCAAATTTACCTCTAACATTTACACAAATTATAGGACTATGTTGACAATTACTATATTATCCTATGAGGTTTTCAACATTTTGATTGTAGCCGTTCACTAGATATCGTTACAAATCAGGCAACGCACTTTTGCACGTTTTTCAGTTCTTTTTGACTACACCTTGGTGTCCCAAACCTAACTGCCTTACTCCAGAACTAGATGCACCAATCCTTTATAAGATACTTCTTTAATGTCTTGATGAATTCTCGTACTTGCTGAAGCATAATTTCATTGGAGGGCAATTTCGGTATGGAAACGAACGATCTCGTTAAATGTATACCCTGAAAGAGGCCATAATTGGATAATAAAACATTCTATTCTATTATGTTCGTTAACAAATGCACGACTTCTATGTCAACAGTCTTGGTAGGTACTTCCGCTTAAGCTGTGTTTTGTGTAAATCCCGTATTTGATTTGTGATTAGCACAACTCCAATATATGCGGTTCGCCAGGGCGAAACACAATTAAGAAATTAAGAAGCATAGATACTCTATTACATTGTTGAAAAATTTCCTAAATACAAACTCCTTGTCCCAGTTGAACAGTGACATTACACATAATGCAGTCACTGATAGCCAAGTAAGGCTTTGCTTCTGATGTTTTCTTAACTGTGCTCAAAAGGTTTCATTTACTGGACAGCTTTTGCTACCATATAAATTCCTTACTAATAAGCAACATGACTTTTATATATCTTGGATATTAAATGAGTGACTGGCGCAGGCATCGTTGTTACTTAGTGCCACGTAACAAAATAAAATTGGCAATCAGGCAGCAAACTGCTGTAACTATAAAATTGTCACATTCCTGTACATAAAAGACTATATAGGAAGCCCCACTTTATGTCCATCGGCATAGGAGAGGGGAATTAGAGAAATGACCACTCGTCAATGCGTGCCTACGTCCGTCCCAAATCTTGTGGCCGCAGCTCTTACATTTTTTGTCGGATTTTATGAAACTGTAAGTTTTCTTGCCGTTGAAGTTTTATGAAACTTTGCAAGTTTTCTTGCCGCACTATGAAGATGTGCATATCATGTGGGATCTTGATCCGATTCCATTTGTGATAAAGTTATGGTCCTTTTCGGCATAAAATGTCCATTTGCAAAGCATGTGTTTGCAACTCCTCCTTCACCTTTTGTCGGATGTTTTATGAAAGCTTTTTTTCACGGAGTTACGGCCTTTTCAACTTAGACTTACATTTTGCAATATAAATGTGTAATGTATATTTTACCGTTTGCAAACCCAATTGATTAACACTATTCAGACCAGTTGGATGAGGTACATGTATTATCTGTTGCATATGAAACAGGAGACATTGCGTCTGAGGCAGTGCAAAGGGTATTTACAAAAAAATGTACTTAGGTACATTTCTTATTTTCATTTTTTTATGTATTGTGTGTGTGTGTGTGTGTGTGTGTGTGTGTGTGTGTGTGCTTTTCAATACATATATAAGCCTTGGTGCTACAAGGGGTAAGACGCGTCATGAGGAAACGTCCTTATAGGAGTCAAGCTTTACGATACCTATTAAACACTTGCAGTGAATGTCTCATGTATTATTCCTTTAGTTTCAAAGACCCAACTCCTTGGAACATTGGAATGCTCTGTTGCATAAAAAGTACACATGTTAAAGAACCGAAATTGTCGGCTTTCAAAACTGGGACAGTCTTTTATCTATAGATTGATACAGTATATACCAGCCATTCCAGACATATATCGCACAGTACAATCGGTGCAGTGTTTGGCAAAATATGTCATTTTTATAGTTGAATATTTTGTATGAATTATGAAAATTAGATTAATTTAAAATGATTATCAAAAAAAGGCATTTTCAAATTAATAAGCAAGATGCCCTTTGAAAACTTACTTTCTCCCTTTTAAAACGTAAATGGTGAAATAAAAAATAAAAACAGAACTATTAAAACATGCACGTCCTTTAATGTCAAACTTGCTGTTTAAAAAAACAATATAAATACTTGAGTCCGCTATAAAAGTTTACCAAATTTTTGCATTTGTCAGCAAGGGCTTAGATGTTGCTGCATTTTGACATCCATGTGACACGTAACCTTGATATACGATCATATAAAAGAATAATTGTTTTTACGTGAATGTCATTAAGTGAAAACAGAATCTTCATTTGCAATGAGAGACTGAATGTTAGTTTCTTGTGGCTTCTATTGATTGTAATACATGTAATTATTGTGTGTCCTTTTTTATTTGACGAAGTTCGAGATAGTCTCTGGTTTAAGCTATACAGAATTGTTACAAGACATATGAATATTAAACAATTATGTTTTGTCTCTTTCACAAAGCGATAATTTTTCAGGGCAATAATATACAGCATTTGAATTACATTTGTCTACTAAATTCCATTCCTTTTTGTTAACAACATAGTATTGTGTTTTATGTGAGTAATGTGTGTGTGTGTGTGTGTGTGTGTGTGTGTGTGTGTGTGTGTGTGTGTGTGTGAGAGAGAGAGAGATGTAAACAATGTAACACTGTGTTTTATGTGCGAGCGAGACAGCTCATTTGAATCATTTTTATTTTCAAATACACATTTGAGATGTTATTTTACTGTCGCTATTATGTTTATAGTTTATATGAAATGAACAAATCAGTGATGTAAGATGTAAGGCGCCACTATATTGTATGTAAGCTGACTTTGTTTCATCTCTTCATGCAGTGCATCAAACTTCTTAAATATTAACCCATTTATGTCTCGCGTCCCATTAAAGTGACACTGGCAAACAGTGTAGACCCAGATCAGACTTCGCAGAACGCGGCGTTTCTGCGGCGTCTGATTAGGGTGTACATTGTTTGCATTAAATACGTTTGTTTATATTAAAGCTTTTAATATTAAAAACTAATCAGACACTCCCTTATTAGAAATGGACCTGTCCATAGAGTTGACGTAGAAGAGCCCATTCGGCATAAATGGGTTATGGGGAACAGATACACTTTTCGGGACAGGTAACCCAGAGGGAACTTATTCTTTTCTGATAGAGTAGATCCCTTTAAAGAGGAGGATTGGTAGGCAGATACGTGAATTGGGTATCACTGAAGTTGTGTCCCTTTAAAAAAATGGCGGCTAAACCTCCACAAGTATCCATTCCCCTTAATTTACTTTTTTCAGTCAGTAGGTACTTGGTTAAATGCTTACACAGTAACAAGTCATTGGTATTACGTAACTGATCGATTTCTACATTGGATTCATTTCATCCATTATTTAGAATGGTTTATTAAATTAGAAATAGATCTGAAAGACAGTACACACAGAAGTTTAGTCTTACGAGACGGCTTACCTTCAATCTGCACTGTTTGCAAATACTTTGGTCTGCAGGACTGAATGAACGTTTACCTAACAGAGATTAGGGATTATCTATTATTCTAATATGATTCTAAATTATCATCACGAAAACTTGCCTATAAAACTTTGACCCCCTTAAACCTCACTTTTATATAGTAAAACTGGGGTTTACAGGGGTATGCATTATTTTTCTTATTTCTGCTCAAAACATAGATTGTGGGTACTCGTTAGAACTGCCTCGTCGAGGCGGTTCTAACGAGTAACCACAATCTCTGTTTTGAGCAGAAGTATGAAAAATATCAGGATTTTTTATCTGAAAAGTTTCATTTTTTGATGGTAAAATTTTCAGTATATTTGAATAGGCATGTTTTCGTAATGTTGAGAAATTAAGTGTTTAAACGGAGTATAAGCATGATTTATTTAACGGACATGGATATGCTTTCAGAGCTGACAACTCTTGTCAAAACTGACAAACTGACAACAGCTTCCCTGCTGAAAATTTGCGAATTTGCATTATTTGATCAGAGTTCACATGATGAAGCTGTGGACACTTGGTTGCCCATAGAAAAGCTATTCAGACTGCGTGGATGAGCAGCATAAGCTGAGGCTTCACTGGGAGTACATGCCGTGAGGTATACTTTTGCATGATGCGGCTGTATAAACAAATACAGATTATAACATGTTTGAATAAGAAACAGGCTCGAGGATATAAAACTTTTTTCATGCTCATCTCAGCTGAGCATGAAATTTGTCCTGCTAATATATCTCAAATCACTAACAATTGCAACCTGTTTTGCTAAATATAGCTGAGCTTGAAAAATTCTCCGCAAATAAATATGAAAATTTTCATAAATTATTAACAGAGAAAATTTCATGTTTAGCTGATTTGAGCATGCAAATAGTTTTATAACCTCGGAGCAACGTCATTTCATGGCCATTGCCTATGTGTATAGTCTTTGGTACAATCATTTAAGAAGAATGGATAGATTTTAAAGGAGGCCACTCTGACATAATTGTTTTGCTACCCTTCTGAAAAGAGGTGTACTCTGCATTTAAAAAATCTGCTCCCCTTGGTAGCACATTCGATCTGTTTACAGATTTTTTTTTTTTTTTTTTCATTACGAAAATATGCATATTCAAATGTACTGAATTTTTTTACCACCAAAAAATGAAAATTTTCAGATAAAATTTTCTGATATTTTTCATGCTTCTGCTCAAAACATACATTGTGGGTACTCGTTAGAATCCCCTCGACCAGGCTGTTCTAACGAATACCCACAATCGAAGTTTTGAGCACAAATAAGAAAAATAATGTATACCCCCTGTAAACCCCAGTTTTACGAGAAGGTGGGGTTTAAGGGGGTTGAAATTATATAGGCATGTTTTCGTAATGGTTTACAGAAGCTCCTTTTTCGGAAGGCTCTTGAGGTACAAGGCAAACAGGAAGTCACAAACTCTGTCTCCCTTGTGAATAAAATGACGTTACATTTACCAAGTGTATCAAGTCCCCAAAATTTGTTCATGTAACGTATTTCATGTGATATTTACTGAATAAATAAAAGCGTTTTTGAAAGGTAGGAAGTTCGGTACAACAGTGGTAAACGCCTGTCTGCCGTTACAGCAGTCATTGAATTCTGGTATAGATTCAACCCTTTTCAGCACTATAGACCCGAATGCCTACATTTGCAAACTGCATAAATCCAAATGAGACGGTTTGTCTCATCAGGATCCACACTGTTTGCCATTCTGTTATTGGTTTTTGACTGAAACCCCTGTTTGCAACACTAGGTGTGTCCAAGTTCAGAGATGGAAGAATCCATTTCAGAAACTCAAGGGCGAAACGGTTATGGTTCCTCTTTCATCGAGATTTTCTAGAGTCATCACATCGCTGGCTGCTATATTAGGTCAAAGCATTTTCACAGATAGTGTACAGGCACAATACAAATAAATATGAGGTTCAGTCAAAATTACGTGGACTATTTATGTTATGGCACAGTTTTAAATGGCGCCCAAAAACATATCATCAGGAAGAGCGTTTGAAGTAGAAGCTGTACATGAACGTTGCAACCGCTGGTACATAAGAAAGACTGCCAAGGCTAAGCTTTAAATAAGTGGAAGTTTTATTAAAATCATCGACTTACGTATGGTTAGTCCAGCTGACAGGGTCGCAGACAATGTTGTCATCGTTTTGCGATTGCACTATGTCAATACTTTAAAAAAAAGGAACTTGGCAGTAATATTACATGTATTCACTCCCACCCCCCTCCCCCGCTCCCCCCGGCACCACACACACACACACACACACACACACACATACACACATACACACACACACACACACACAATTTCAGTAGTTTTCCTACTCTCAGTTCCAAGGCGGGTCCTCTCTTGCAGTTCTTCTTTGTGCGTCTGTGGTTTCATTTGTGGCGTTTGTTTGGTCTTTTTGTTCCTCATTTCTCCTTTCTTTTGGTGCCTCGGGAGGGCTGTGCTTCGTGATTGTGACTTTTCTTGTGCATCTTTACCTATATTTTTTTCCAAACCTAGGTAATCAACTATTATTCAGTCTTTCAAGCTTGCAGTAAGTATTTAAGAGAACCAGGTTGTATTGATTTACCGAAGCTCCTTAAAAAGCTATATGAAGCACATTTCATCGCAAACTATTTCATGCACTACGACGGAACTCACACATTTATTAATTTCTTTCTCCCTGCTATTAACAGTATAATTCAACGCCGCGACACATTATATAAAAGATAACGGTAAAACCCCCTTTTTGGACAATCAAACATTCAGATGATATTTAAAGAAACCCAAATCTTCATCACGAAAACATACCTATATAATATTGACCCCCTGAAACCCCACTTTTATGTAGTAAAACTGGGGTTAACAGGGGTATACATTATTTTTCTTATTTCTGCTCAAAACATAGATTGTGGGTACCCACAATCTAATGTTTTGGGCAGAAATATGAAAAATATCAGAATTTTTATCTGAAAAACTTTCAGTTTTTTTTGTGGTAAAATTTACAATATATTTGAATAGGTGTGTTTTCGTAATGGATGCTTCTGCACGTCTACTTTGTCTATATACGTTTGTTTTCCACACTATATAATACATTGCCATATAATCTGACAACAAGTAAACTTTTGGATAGAACTGAAAGAATTTTTATAAGAGAAAATTCTCTTTAATTACATACAACTCGCTTGTTGTTTTACACTTCAGATGATCATGACAAATATACGTTATGGTCTTGTTAGAATATTTGTGACAATCTGCCCTTTTGTCTTGCTAATGTCTTTATTCGGACTAGTACTAAATTACACACACAGATATTGTGCATCCCGATGGGAACCAATTGTGCCGCACCTCATTCCCAAAAACCGGTGAGAGAAAAGTCCAGGGAGTGCCACAATCACAAATCCCGGACACCAAGAGGAAGAGGAAACAAACAAAACCAAACAAGCGCAAATCGAACAAACATACGAAAAGCACTAAGATTAGCCCTCTCTTCCCCAAGCGAGGTAATCGCAATGCTAAAAGGACTGAAAAACACAAGAACAAAATAACACTAGGTATGACATAAAACAAATCGCCTCGTAGAATAAACCACAAAGCAACAAAGGGTAAGACCAACTCTTCCCCATTTGTTTCTGTTTTATTACGAAAAATGGCTTTATGTCATCTTTTCTCACGAAAATCAACCCGCTATTATTGAAGCGTTCAGTTCAACTTCTCGATGTTTAGATGACTAATTTAACATTGATTATAATTATATAATTGATTATAATTATTTGACGAAATGGAATGTGAGATGTATCCTGAAGAATTTCAGCTTAGCCAATCCAATGTCTTTGATACCATTATGAAGACAAACCTATTTAAATATATTGAAAATTTTACCTCCAAAAAACTGAAAATTTTCAGATAAAAATCTTCGATATTTTTCATATTTCTGCTCAAAACTAGATTGTGGGTACTCGTTAGAACCGCCTCGGCGAGGCGGTTCTAACGAGTACCCACAATCTATATTTTTGAGCAGAAATAAGAAAAATAATGTATACCACTGTAAACCCCAGTTTTACTATATAAAAGTGGGGTTTAAGCGGGTCAAAATTTACGTGATACAGAGATCCGTTTCTGTATTTTAATTTATCAATAGCTAATGATAAAATATGTAGTAATATTTATGACAAGCTGGCTGACTTTGATTTCAAAATGATACACTTAATTTTCATTTTTTGGATGGCGACGTCCCTAGTGCTACATCCTTTGATGTATATACTTCTCAACGTTATCGCTCCGTTAGAGCAGCTAGTCAAATCAGCAACTTGAATAATCGGAATGAACATTTAGCTGCTAAACTGGGATACCGGTATCATATGATGCATAAAAAACTTTTGTTTAGTTTTATTCCTGTTAATCTGAATTAAATATAACGTCGGCTTGAAAACACTTCTGTAGGAAATTCTATGTGAATCCGAATTGTTTGACGACTAAGCATTACGAAAACACGCCTATTCAAATATATAGAAAATTTCACCTCCCAACCAAAAAAAAAAAAAATGAAATTTTTCAATAAAAAACAGATATTTTTCATATTTCCGCTCAAAACATAGATTGCGGTTACCTGTTAGAACAATCTATGTTTTTGAGCACAAATAAGAAAAATAATGTATATCCCGATAAACCGTAGTTTTACTATATAAAAGTGGTGTTTAAGGGGGTCAAAATTATATAGGCATGTTTTCGTGATGGTCTATAAATTAGAAGGGTTATTATTCATGGATGAGTTAGAAGACCTCACACACGGACCGAACAAATATATGTTTTACCCCTATGGAAGCTGAGGGCTAGGGTTGGTATCCCGTAAAGCTAGCTTTAGTGCCCCAGTAATTCATTACTGACCATTCAAAGATCGTACTTTCATTATGGTACTTTTTGATAATTGTTATATAGTGTTTCACTTTCTAATGTTTCTTTGATAATTATTTAAGTTGATTATATATTCATTTAAGTTTGGGTAACAGAGTTCCCACCTTTAAAGAGGTGCCAACTCTGCTTACCATCTGTTCATTTTGTGGCTGCTTTTTTTTTTTTTTTTTTTTTTTTTTTTTTTGTATTTGTCTTTTTTTCACTTTGGTGTTTGGGCCTTGAAGTGGATCTGACTGTATCAGTTCCTGGGTTTTCTTATTTACTTTGTTAGTTATACTGATTTTTCGGAACAATTCAAAGAGTCTCGTTAAGTTATTTGCAAGAGTAAGGGAAGGATTACAAAGTCTTATTTCAAAATTTGCCATTAGAATTGTACATAATCCATATCTAAATCAGCAGATTATTTCACCTTTCATCTGCAAGTTTATGAGTTACTGAAAAGTTCACTTATTTTTCACTTAACCTCATGTATTTACAATAACGTTTCAGTAAGTATTCCGTTTGTTTTAAAGCATAAACATGACAATTCTCTACATTTTGACGTGCTACAACGTTCTTACTGATTTAAACAATTGTGATCGCGTCGTCAAGAAATAGAAAAAAAGCGAAACAAAACTACAAAAAACGCGGAATCCTTGTGGAATCAGAACCAACAGAAAGAGTTTTTATAAGTGGAGAGTGTTTTCTTTGGAACAAGCGGAGGCCACATATACTGTACATACACATAAACACAAAACAATAAACATAAAAACATTCTACGGCGATAAGGACATTTCTATTAACACTATACTGCTGTAATGTTTTCACCGCCAGTGTGAGGCTTATTCCTGACAATTATGTAAAGAGCCGTGCACAGCATTTCCTAAACGATTGCATGTTTTCCCAGCGAACGCTCAGACCAGCCTGCGGATTCACGTAGGTTGAGCAGAGTCGTCACTGTACGTCTGCAGACAGTTTGGATCCTTGCCTCGGCTCACATGCTAGGAAATACTATGTCCTGGTTTTATTTTGCCAACGTTGCATTTCTCACGTTGAGTGTAAGAATTATTTCCCTCTGTAGAATGCAAGATGTGCAATGGCAACATGGGTACAAATATCGCAATAAACCTGCTGAAAAGAAAGCATAAATCATTTACATCCTCCCTTGAAAGTATATCCATTCCCTTTAAGACATTTCAAGAATGTTAGAACATGTAGAAGTAGTGTCGGAGAGCTGAAGAAAGATATACTTGTTAATTACCGGTTTAGAACTAGAGGTCAAACCCAAATCTCATTGACTTAATGGGTTTAGAGAAGTCTCTGATACGGAGCGCTCAGATGAACTAGGCTAACTGAGGTCGGGGATCTGGATAGTGCAACTAGATCTTATCAGTAATCAGTAATACATTCCTTGTAAATAGTAAGTTAGGAAGTATATATATATATATATATATATATATATATATATATATATATATATATATATATATATATATATATATATATATATATATGTATATATATATATATATATCTTAATAAAATGTCCAAACTGGTTGTGCTCTGGTGTCCATGACCCAGTATAAACATTTTAATTTTCAAAGTCTTTCTTCACCAGTTTTATAACATTTGCACCAAGATGTTTTCCCTAAAGCTGAATAATAACTGAACCTTTTCCTTTTAAAGTTAACAGGTCCTTCATTTGCTTTCGTTTTGTAAATAGAGATCATATACATCATACTCGTGAATAGAGTATATTTATTTTCTTTTATGTGTTTATGTCTTCGTTTTATGTCGGTTTAAACAGATTTATTTAACATGTAGTACCACCACAATATTTACTGTAAACATGCTATATTATATGAATCCTCATAAATGTGTTTCAACCCTGTACCTTTAACCCTTTCAACCCTTAGTTTCTTAGGTGGACTCTTCCATACTTTAATTTTGGACGCGTCCACTGATACATATAAGGCTTTCAGTAAAATCAAAAGCAGAATGGCAAACAGTGTAGATCCTGATGAGACGGCTCATTATGAGCCGTCTCATCAGGATATACACTGTTTGCACAGATATCGGTATTGGTCTGTCGGGATGAAAGGGTTAATTATATAACCATGCCTTTCATTGATACATATTCACAGCCATAATTAAAACATCAATCCCATAAAATTGTGATCTTTTCTTTTTCTTCCCATATAAAAATATAAGAATGCTCAGCTATAGAGACGTCTTATGGTAACTTTATATTGCATAGAGCAATAAATGTGAATTTTCGCAGCGACTATAAACATTTGCATAAGTATAAGTTACAACCAATGAATCTTAGGACGTGAAACCATACATATGATTCCAGGGCCCAGTTGATCAAAACTTATGATGTTGTTAGTTAAAGTATGGTTAAAATTTTGATAATTAACCATGGCATATATACACTAATAATTTTGCTGAAAAAAATTGAGTAGCTTTGCAAAAGCTGTTCACATTTTATCAGCAAAAATACCTGTGAATTAGATATTGTACTTACTAGAACAGTCAACATTTTGACCACTAACGGGCTCGTCAAGCTAACGATGCTTTGAACAACTGGGCCCAAATGTTTAAGGAGACTGGAAACATTTGGCAGATTATATGCCATTATTACAAGGCGGACAATTTTTGTATAGTTTCTGTTTGCTTTCCTGTGCATCCAAAATATATATGAAAAGATACCCAGGATACCCAAGAAAAGCCAGAATCACGAAGCCACCCTTCCGAGGCACCAGGGGAAGGAGAGATGAGCAAATGGAGCAGAACAAACATCACATTCGAAACCACAGATGCACAAACAATGAAGAACTGCACATTACGAAAACGCGCCTATTCAAATATATTGAAAATTTTACCATCAAAAAATGAAAATTTTCAGATAAAAAATTCTAATATTTTTCATACTTCTGCTCAAAACATACATTATGGGTACTCGTTAGAACCGCCTCGACGAGGCAGTTCTAACGAGTACCAATAATCTATGTTTTGAGCAGAAATAAGAAAAATAATGTATACCCCTGTAAACCCGAGTTTTACTATATAAATGTGGGGTTTAAGGGGGTCAAATTTATATAGGCATGTTTTCGTGATGAACAGAAGAACCGCTTTTGTTGTACGCATATCTCGAAGACACATTTTTGTATGGCGCGGCCTAGCCTGACAGTGATATGGGCATGCCACCTTTTTTTAAAGAAAAGAAAACGCTTGACATTCTGAAGATTTAGCCCATAGCTCCAATTCAGATTAAAACTGTGATGATTATATACGATTTTGTTATTTTACAACAATACGAATGGCATTTTTTCACATTAGAAGGCCACACTTCTTAGGTTCTTACAAGGGCTTGACCTAACATATAAACGAAGATACAGGTAATAATCACGAAGCACAGCCTTCCTAAGGCACCAAAAACGATACGGAACAAACAATGACAAGACATCACGGTCATACAAACAAAGAAAAACTGCAACCGAAGAACCGCCTTGGCACGGTCAGCAGAAACAATTACTCTGGGGTAAGGCGCTTAACCCATTTATGCCGGGTGGACTCATCTACCGCAGCACCTTGGACAGGTCCTTTCCAATAGAAGAGGTGTCTGGTTAATTTTTATTGTAATCATATATTATAGAAATTCCTGTATTTAGTGCGGACAGTGTAGACCCTGATCAGATGCCGCGTTCTGCGGCGTCTGATCTGGGTCTACACTGTTTGCCAATGCCCCTTTTATGGGACGCCAGGCACAAATGGGGTTAAACTAGTTTGACATGGATTAAGGGTCTAAACACGTTGTTTCTGTTGAGTTCTCTTATTTGCTTCATTATAGGCCTTATTTTTTTAGTATTTGTTATCCATAATGTTTCAGGATGTTAGAAGACCTCCACGCGAACTGAACAAATATATGTTTTTACCACTATGGAAGCTGATGGCGAGGGTTCGGATCCCATCAGTTAGCTCAAACCCCCAGTCATTTATTGCTGACCGTCCCAACGCGGTACTTTATTGTGGTATCCTTTGTTGAATATTCTGCAGTGTTTCACTTACAAATGTACTTTTAACATTTATGTAAGTTTAAGATATGTTCAGTTAAGTTTGGATGACAGAGTTGCTTGCCGCCTTTTTGCGAAATGGTTGCAAACTCTGCTTGTCATCTGTTCATTTTGTGGCTGTTTTATTGTATTTATCTGTCTCTCCGGATCTATTTGTATCAGTCCTCAGTTCACATACTTACCTTCTATATGGTCGAAACCGCGTCCTTTAATTTTGATACAGCTCAAAATTACAAATATGTGTTCCGTGCTCTAGCTCATCAGTGAAACATCACCGTGAAACACAAATAATTACAAAACTGCAATGAAGCAAGAGAGGTACCAATGGCAATCTAAAACCAGAACAATTGAGAACCACGTTGGATAATGATGGACCTATCACAGACAACAATTATCACGAAAACACGCCTATATAATTTTGACCCCGTTAAACCCCACTTTTATATAGTAAAACTGGGGTTTACAGGGGTATACATTATTTTTCTTATTTCTGCTCAAAAACATAGATTGTGGGTACTCGTTAGAACCGCCTCGGCGAGGCGGTTCTAACGAGTATCCACAATCTATGTTTTGAGAAAAAATATGAAAAATATCAGATTTTTTTATCTGAAAACTTTCAGTTTTTGGTGGTCAAATTTTCAGTATATTTAAATAGGCTTGTTTTCGTAATGACTAGTCTGACGCCAATTTTCTGAAACAGATTGAGGGACATATTTTTGGTGCAATATAAGAGATATAGTATTTTATCTGGGACATGCGGACAGCAAAGCCTGTACATATCGCAGTAAGATAAGGTAACCATGACTTCCTCTGTCCACTTACAGGTGAATTTGATGGTGTAGATATGTAAATTGGCGGCGGGCGGTGAGACGGGTGGGGTCAGGAGTCACGGCGAATCTGGACCTCCAAAACCCAAGAAATGCCATAATCACGAATTACACCCTTCCCGAGGCACGGAAAGAAGCAGAGATGGGGCACAAACAATGACTTGTCTCAATAGTACAGTTGCAATAACGGACATACAAACAAAGATTACTTACAACAGAGGAAATATCTGGGAACGGTCAGCAGAAACTACTGAGGTCTTAAACTGGGTTTTCTCGCTCAGAACCTCACCCATATCTTCTGAAGCAGATCTATATAGTAACACAAGAATACGAAACAAGTGAAAGTTCAAATAGAAGGAAAACAGAAAGCAATGTGGGCAGCCGTTGCAGAAAGTAACCACAATGCTTGCGAGATGATTGATATAAACGAAACACATAAAAACAAACCAAAAAGCAAAGAAGGCAGCCGATTTTCGAGTGCCCACACTATTAGATTTAAAACAGTCTGCATTATCTATCCGTCTTGGAACGGACAGCAATATAAACCACTGGAGGGTTAAACTAATTAGCCAAACAAAGCGAATTTTGCGGCGTACTGTGTATATCGAAGTACTAAAAGATCAGAAACAAGCAAACGTTAGTTGTATATTACGCACAAAAAGCATGTACAATGGGATCGCTGCTGCTGAATAGGTGTTATTAAAGCAATCCGTCACGAAAGCACGCTTATATAATTTTGACCCCATTAAACCCCACTTTTATTTAGTAAAACTGTGGTTTACAGGGGTACACATTATTTTTCTTACTTCTGCTCAAAAAATATAAACTCTGGGTACTCGTAAGAACCGCCTCGTCGAGGCGGTTCTAACGAATATCCACAATCTATATTTTGAGCAGAAATATGAAAAATATCAGAATTTTTATCCGAAATATTCATATTTTTGTGGTAACATTTTCAGTATATTTGAATATGCGTGTTTTCGTAATGTTTTATGAGTCTACAAATGTCATTTTCAACATAAAATAGTGGAGTATCTAGAGCGAAATCATTTTATGCACAGCCAGGAAAAGTCTAGCATTACAAAAACACGCCTATTCAAATATATAGAAAATTTCACCTCCAAAAAACCGAAAATTTTCAGGTAAAACCCTTTGATATTTTTCATATTTCTGCTCAAAACATAGATTGTGGGTACTCGTTAGAACCGCCTCGGCGAGGCGGTTCTAACGAGTTCCCACAATCTATGTTTTTGGGCAGAAATAAGAAAAATAATGTATACCCCTGTAAACCCCAGTTTTACTATATAAAAGTGGGGTTTAAGGGGGTCAAAATTATATAGGCATGTTTTCGTGATGGAAGAGGCCTAACTAGTACCGTTTGCAAAATAAGGGATACTCTTAAAGAAAAGAATTTGCTCCTTATAGGAGATAATTTTCCTTTTAGAGCAGCTCCTATGCTAACGGAGGTAAATATTTTATATTCGGTGATTTCTCTTTACTACAAACATGTTTCCATACGCACATGCGGAATGTGTTAATGAACGCTCCGCCTATGTTAACATAAGTACGTTTCGAACGGGCTTACCTTTTGGAGTCTACAATCACGAGGTTTAGTCCTCCCGACGCACAAAAAGACGGAGGGATTAGGAAAAATAAGGACGAACAAACGCCAATTATGAAACACCACACACTAAGAACTGCAACAGAGGAACCGCCTTGGAATGTTCATTTGGAAAACTGCTTGGGGTTTAAACCAGTTTTACTCGCGCGCAGTATCATCCTTAATTTTGATGCAGCCCAATATTATAAATATATGCTCGGTCGGCGTTGGGGTCCTCTGCCGCATCTGTGACTCACACATAAAACACTGTGATACAACAAAGCGAAGGGCTCAGAGCCAGAACACAAGAAAACCACAATCATGACCTCCATCACGAAAACATGCATATATAATTTTGACCCCCTTAAACCCCACTTTTATATAGTAAAACTGGGGTTTACAGGGGTATACATTATTTTTCTTATTTCTGCTTAAAACATAGATTGTTGGTACTCGTTAGAACCGCCTCGATGAAGCGGTTCTAACGAGTACCCACAATCTATATTTTGAGCAGAAATATGAAAAATATCAGATTTTATTTATCTGAAAATTTTTATTTTTTGGTGGTAAAATTTTCAGTATATTTGAATAGGCATGTTTTCGTAATGCGGACATTGATAGTCAGGCTCCGATCATCTGAAACCGATTGAGGGAGCCGTCATTTAGTCTTAGGACTTATCAACCGTCTTGCAATTAAAAAGGGACAAGCATGAAAAATAGCGACATTATTAAGCACCCTGTTGTCTATTCAGACATCATCGTATTAAGCACCCTGTTGTCTATTCAGACATTATCGTGACTGTTACCGACGTTAACGTGCATGATCACAATCATGTTGTTAGCACAAACACATGATATCCAAGCAGGCACACAACGTTAAAACAACGTCGATTCAACGTTGATTCAACGTCAAGCTGTTAAATGAAAGTTGAATCGACTTGATTCAACGTTGTGTGCCAGCCGGAATGCTACTCAAACAGATATGCATGGTAAGTCCTGCCGAAGTTGTAAGGTGTGTGTCACAAGACGTGTAAAGGTGAAACTGTAACGTCAGCATTACACCGAAGTCCTGGCAACTGTGTCCTCCTCTTGTATCCGCTGACCTTTTACTTTTATGACTCTTTAATTTTTCAGCTTTCCAAGGACACCGTAAACAATTCTAACGACATAACTTGGCATGCTGTAGGCGTGAAGTTCTTACCCAGCGGGCATATGGCGTTTATACAACGTCGGCTCAATGTCGATGCAACGTCATGACGTTGCATCGACGTTGAGCCGACGTTGTATAAACGCCATATGCCCGCTGGGTATTTAAGGGGAATTAATCTCTTTTCAGGGGAGACAACTGTTCAAAATTGTTTCCTCTCCCTTCTGAAAAGGGGCACATTCTAAAAGGAACGAATTTGCTCCCATTAGAATAAACACTTTTTCAGGAGTTTGGTGTGTAAGAAACTGAACAGAATGTCATAAAAGTTAAATTCTGGCACAGCGGGCCCATAAAGGCAATAGTAAAGAATTTTGATAATCACTGGGCTGAAGAGCGCAATGCAAAAAAAAAAAAAAAAAAAAAAAAAAAAAAAAAAGCACTTTTTTATGACGCTTTAAGACGTCCTATTAGTATTTCCTTGACATAGACGATGTAATTTTGTTTTCTTGCATCATATACGTTATAAAAGTGTCAAAGTCAAAAGTTTTGGCGGGACTTCTTCAAGCAATAACGGTAGGTTCGGAGAATCTTAAGGTAACAATAGCATTTCCGCCGACTTTCAGTGTGTCAGAATCGAAATAGATCATATCTAATGTGTGATTTTTGGGACTGTAATAGATCACAGTTCGTCGGTCAGTTGTATATCATAAATCACTTGCACTATGCGCTCATGATTTGATCTACTTTTCAACTGACCTCAAAAATGCGATTTAGTTCTCAACAAATCACTGTTGGGGCGATCTGTCTCTTGAAGGTGGCTAACGGAGCTAATTTTTATATACCGTTCTGAAAATACTATTTCCAAATAAAATTAAGCTGCCCCTAGTTTGCCATAAAATGCTTCTGAGGATTGACTGTATAAGGTTTTATAGGAGAACAAATTGTCTAAGTACGCAGTTTTCTAGCAAGGCTACGTAGCCAAGTGATTTCAAGGGAGGTAAAAAATGTGATCAATTTGATAGTGATTATAATCTACATCACGAAAACATGCCTATATGATTTGACCCCCATAAACCCCACTTTTATATAATAAAACTGGGGTTGACAGGGGTATACATTATTTTTCTTATTTCTGCTCAAAACATAGATTGTGGGTACTCGTTAGAACCGGCTCGTCGAGGTGGTTCTAACGAGTACCCACAATCTATGTTTTGGGCAGAAATAAGAAAAATATTAGCGTTTTTTAACTGAAAATTTTCCTTTTTTGGGTTGTAAAATTTTCAATATATTTGAATAGGCATGTTTTCCTAATGGTTAGTTTAAATGTTTTTGGTATATTTGTATTTTTATGTATAGTCATAATAAGCATGTATATTTCTTTCACAATGAGTGTGCAGGTTCTTTAGAACCTGAGTGAGAGCATAGATTATTTTCGTGAAACTTAGAGTATCAGAATACTTATTCTAATTCATTTTACGGACAAGATAATTATCAAAACAACAATCTGGGAAAATCAGCGAAGCTCCTGTGATTTTCGTTGTATCAAAATAAGCTCCGTTAGCAACCTTTAAATGAAATACGAACAATTAAGAATCATCAGTTTTTGGTTGCCTAAGCTATACAATTTACAAAAAAAAAAAAAAAAAAAAAAAGAAAATGTACTCCATACTTCCGGAGCATGTATATAAGGAAATGTATCTTTTACCATTCAGTATTGTCATTTGATGTTTTACAATAGACGTTCTAAGTAGTCTTATCCTTCCTTATCTCGATAAATAACCATATGACACTGTATTGTCGAATGACCATGAACCATTTTCCCAGCTATAAAACACATTTGAACTAAGGAATTCGTGGGAAATGCTGTATGCCTCTGTAAGAGATACAGTTCAGCAACTATTTCTTGAAAGGTATTTCTCTTAAATATTTGCATCACGGTAGATTATCATTTATAGTAATTTTCTGCATTTTCTACATTCTCCTTTCTTTAAATGTGAACGACTTCTGTAGATGACAAATTAGTGATAATGGTATAGTGCTTTGATATTTCGTGCAAACTGGCTCCAACGTAAAATAGGATCTAATACAAGCTGAAAGAACAAAGTATTTTAAACTTTTGTCTGGGCGGTAAAATTAGGAAAGTTTCATGAAAATATGTTGCTTTCTCCCCTAATCCTAATCCATCATGTTAATAAGTGAACAAGTTTTAGTAACAGACTACATTGATGTGCGTGATAGGCAACTGGCTACTGAAGTGCACTTGGGTGTAGGGTTTGTTTGTTTGTGTAGAGGTTTTACGGCCCAGTCAACCCAATGGGTTCATGTCGAGCGCGGTCAGTTTACCTAACCACACGTTTACTAGGCAGGCATAGTCCTCTAAGCTGTTAACCAGTATTGTGCACATTCTTTCGCCAGAAACTGACAACTCTCCTTCTTGACTCAGCGGAAGGGAGAGAATGACCGTAGAAAATATTTCATGATCAATCTCCACAATTTGACAAGCAAATCATTGTGCAGCATGTGTGTACAGGCGAAAGTCGCTTAAGTACGAACGATCAGCTGATCGCCAGTCAGCTGAAATCACAGCATATCCTACCTTTATCATGTTGTCAGCGATAAATTCTTCCCTATGCATAATTCCTGTTATGTGCTGTAGGAATGTAATCCATTGTTTACAGCAATACTTCAGTATTTACCCTTAAATACACGAAAATGCTGTTTAATGCGAGCGAAATCTCAGATTAAAAATGTTGGGTATAATCTGCAGACCAAACCATGCAGACCAGTGGACCATGGACCGGTCCGCAGTGGACCAAAAGGGGACATTCTGCTGACCAAGTACCTTGCAGATCAGACTTTGTGCAGACTATATAGTGAATAATTTTGTATCATTTTTCCCATGCTCTTTATCAGTTATCATTATATTTTAGTAAATAGATGAATTATTTTCATGAAAAGCATTTCATGAATACAAAAAAAAAAAAAAAAAAAAAAAAAAAATCAGATTTTGTCCTGTTAATTTGCCTCTGTTTAGTATTGTGATTTTATGTCTTTTTCCCATGCCCTATATCAGTTTTTATTATATTTACAGAAAGGAATTATTTTTATGATAAGCATTACATTAATACCAAATTATCAGGGTTTTTTTCCTATTAAATTTGCAAAATTGATTTTGTGTCTTTTTTTCTCAAGCTCTGATTAAGCTTTCATTATATTTACATAAATAAATTATTTGTATGACAAGCATTTCACCAAATAATCAGATTTATTTCCTGTTATTTAGCAAAATTAATGATTTTGTGTCATTTTTCCCATGTTCTGTATTAGTTTTCATTAGATTTACATTTTATAAATAAATGAATTATTTTTATGAGAAGCATTGTATTAATGCCAAACAATAAGATTTTTTCCGTTAATTAGCAAAATTAATTTTGTGTCTTTTTTCCCTGTGCTCTGTTTCAGTTTCGTTATATTTACGTAAGTAAATAAATTATTTTTATGACGAACATTACATTAATACTATTTTGTGTGTTAGAAGAAATAAACACGTATTAATATCTGTAGTGGATTTATTTTATCATGTAAACTGTATCTGACCTGTCTGTCACCTGATAAGACCTGTCAATCATCTGATAATACCTGTCATTCCTCTTGGATATCAAATACCCTAAAACTATTGACCAATGAAATCGCGTGGCTGAAAAGCTTTTCCCTCCTTTGGTTATAACAAGAGCAAATAAGTACATGTATTTCAAGTCAAGATTTCAAAAAAAAAATATTTTATTCAGTTTTGAAACTTTCACTGTAAAAAAAAGAAAATAATAATAATAATAAATAGTAATAATAATAATAGTAATAATAAAACCTTGACAACAAGTCAGTCACTGGAATTAACAAAGATTAAAAGAAGTAATAAAAATATATTAAAACATTTGTGAAATATAATAAACAACACAAACATTCTTTTTTATTATCAGACAACTAAAATGCAACTATACACAAATCTACTGTCAAAGGGCAGAGATTGAGGGCTAAAAAAAAAAATAAATAAATAATTAAAAATAAAAATTACATAATTTAGACAAAATAAATAAATAAATAAATAAATAAATAAATAAATAAATAAATAAATAAATAAATTCACAGAAACAAACAAAAATTGAAAGATATAAAAAAAGTTTTAATTGTGACATATAAACAATTCACAGAAACAAACAAAAATTGAAAAAAAAAAAAAAAAAAAAGATTTTTAATTACGACATTTATTATTTGCTTTAAGATCCTTCCAAAGACTAAACTGATAGGAAGAGAAAATTATATTTATTTTCACACAATCTTAAGAACAGAGGAAAATTCAGCTATTCTTATCTTCTATTTTCCAAAGTGATAGGAGGAATTATTAAAAATAAATAAATGTCTACTCAAAGTCTGGTCTGCAAGATACTTGGTCTGCAAAATGTCCCCTTTTAGTCCACTGCAGACCGGTCCATGGTCCACTGGTCTGCATGGTTTGGTCTGCAGATTATACCCAACCGATTAAAATGGCGGCTAAAACGCAGATCAGTCTTGTAGTCATCCGTATCAATGACGTAAAAATGTATCCTTCTATTTAATAGGCTATACGATTTTTTTTACAGCCAATGAGATCGCTTGCGGCGGCTGACTGCCTTTCCATGTTTGCAGCGAAGCGTATCTGATCATCATATTTTTCGGAAACCAGACCAATGGCTCCGGCCTTATTAGCGTTGGTTTTTGGGTTCAACATTAAGCTGATACACTCCGCTGTAGATACGGGAAACCAGTCAACCACCGCATGCGAATTCTGCATAGTAGTGAGACTAGTACGAGCTTAAGCTTCAAAGCTTTAAGGTGGCGACCTGCTGTGCAGGTCGCTTAAGCTCGTTATAATTAAAATACAAGAGCGTATAACCATTTCACCACAGTACATAACGAAGTTTCTACAACATATATATTAGATTAACCTCTCCATATATATGTAATGGTCAGACTACAGCATATAATAGGAAGGCATACAAAAATAATTATCGTAAGACAGTTATGGCGTTCCATACATGACTACAACATAGATGACGTCAGTCTGTATTGGGATTTCCAAGTCAGCGGTTATTTTTAGCCATGACAGTCTGTAAGAATTCTTTTGAAAATCAGCTGGTAATGTTTCTCATATAGCCAGTCAGATTAACTCTGAGTACCACAGTTAGTTTATCTTTTTTTCTTCTTCTTTAATGTCAGACTCACTTTGTAATCCTTATAGATCTAGGTTGTCTTATTTTTTTTTTTTCAAAATGCTATGAGTGTGAAGCTTATCGGGCGAACCCAGTTACCGTTGGTTACTAGCTACCGAAATATAAGTTTTTCTAATATAGGAGGATTAAGTAGGCAGAACAGGCGTTTATATATATAAAAACACATATATATATATCAACAAAATTTAGGTAATTGATCTTTTTTCTTTCTTGCTTGCTTTTAATTTTCAAGTTGTGTATGGGTGTTGGTATTGAAAATAACATACTACATACCTCCAAATGTGTCTGCTATTAATTGATAATTCTATTGGGTCTGTGCTCTCTGGACTATGTCCAGTGTCATTCCATCACTTGACCATATCTCAGACCTAATAATACCCGGACTTGTCACTAACGGAACTGCCAAAATATGTTGTCGTGGCTTGATTTTAGCGCTATTTTATAGCACTATGGTCATTAAAAATGATTTTGGATAAAAACTGAAGTTGTAATAAATTGTTTTAATGGGATTGGTTGAAAAATGTTAAGTCACAATTAGTTAGATTGAAGTTATAACATCATTTTGGGCAAATTTTTGATGATTTTCTGCTAAAACTGCCGAAAATAGCTAAAATGGGTACCTAGTTTTCTCGTTGATGTTTACAAAAACTGGTGGTTTTTCCTTAAATATAATGCTGCAGACCTATTGCTTTTTGAAAACAAATTTCAGATATTTTGAAAAATAATTGAAATATGAGCATTTAAACTTCATCATATAGAATTATAAAAACTCAGCCACGACAACATATTCCCAATAAATACAATACCTGTACCGTAGTTACTAGTCCAGTGTATATTGGGTCTGACCATATATTTGTCCATTCTTTGCAGTGATCGAGTCTGTTTTGCATGACTTAGGAGCTTTTTTTGTCTCAGTAGTGAGACCTTTACCTTGCCTAAGGGATCTCTCCCTGCACATGTAGGATTTCTTCCAGTAGCCCCCTGACTTTAAGGATGGTTCACTGTATTAACACTTTCCTCGTTTTGCCTTCTCCATATATTCTTTTATAAAGGTTTGGATACAAACAGTAAACTCATCACTGAGAAGACATTTCATTATAATAAGTGGTGAAGTAGTAAGAGCCATTTCAGCATGGTTTCAGCTAGAATTTGTAGGGAAAAAAAGCACCTTATCTAGAGATCTAGCTCTTACTTTGAGGCCAGCTAGGGCTTGTGTTTTCTCTGGCATTGTTTTTCATTGGTAATATTTTCAGTACAATTAAAGGTCATATGACAACATTTCAGAAGAAATGCAGGCTGGGACTTACCTCCTGGAAAACTTTTAGCTATGTCACACATTTTAAAAGTGCTTCCATGTGTACCTTTTGCTCAGTTTTCCACAAAGTCAAGCATTACAGTCACTTATCCAGGCACCAAGCACAGTGTACATGCTTAACTTTAGACAAAGCCAGCCACCCTACCAGCATGGCCATTAAAGCTAGCTTCAACAGACTGGCAGCAGAAATGATCCATATAACCTCCATATAAGGTATTTTTTGCATCCAAAAAGAACTGACATAATTCTGCATGAAAACATGTTGTGGTGCTCATTAGAGGTGCTTCAAATGAGTACAGACAGCATGTTTTTATGCAGAAATAAGACAAATATCATGCAAATATGCCCTCTTATCTGGAGCTATAGATGTAACTATGTTATCTCCCCTCTCCTCTTAATTTTGTTCTTAACCCTTGTCATGCTGAATAAATTAAGATGCCACACCCAGTTCCAATTTTCAGCCAGTTTTGACTCAGATTGTTGATACAATTTCACATACTTAATGGCAAACAGTGCAGATCCAGATCAGTTGGCTTCTTCAGAAGCCAACAGATCTGGATCTACACAGTTTGTAAAGGGTTCAGCAGGACTAGGATTAAGTTAGCCTGTAGTTTACTGCTTATCCAGCAGACCAAAGGCAGAAGCCTAATACTATTTTAGGATAAATATGGTGTTCAGGTGAGCAGACATAGCTCATTATGAAAACACACCTATTCAAATATATTGAAAATTTCACCACCAAAAACTGAAAGTTTTCAGATAAAATTTTTTGGTATTTTTCATATTTCTGCTCAAAACATAGATTGTGGGTACTCGTTAGAACTGCCTCACCGAGGCACTTTATATATGTATTTGTTTTCCAGGAATTAAACCTTTTTAGAGGATGGAATGTGCTGTATTAGATTGTAAGAAGGCTGTAACTGCTGATACAGGACGAGTTGAAGTACGGGCATACCAAGTTTCTGAATCACAGAGAACAGGCCTAAAGGTAATGAGGATATATCTGCACATTTAATCTTTCATATGGTTTATAGCATGCAAATTAAGTGTTTAAAAATGGTCAGGGATCTGACTCATCACGAAAACACGTCTATATAATTTTGACCCCCTTAAACCCCACTTTTACATAGTAAAACTGGGGTTTACAGAGGTATGCATTATTTTTCTTATTTCTGCTCAAAAACATAGATTGTGGGTACTCGTTAGAACCGACTTGCCGAGGCGGTTCTAACCAGTACCCACAATCTATGTTTTGAGCAGAAATTTGAAAAATATCAGTTTTTTATCGGAAAATTTTCAGTTTTTGGAGGTGAAATTTTCAATATATTTGAATAGGCTTGTTTTTGTAATGTGAAAAAGTTACATTTTCACTGTAACCAATACCGTTACTAAAAGGGCAAATTTATCCCCCTTGATCTAAGAGCTGTAATTGCCTTTCTTTAATAACTTATTGTAAACTATCTCTGTTACTGAAAAGTAATTAACTTATTTCTGTTATTGAAACAGTTTGTAACTTGTTTAGGCTATCAAAACATTTAGAGACCTTTTCTATGATGGGCAAAACAGTCTCTTGTGTAGTTGTAAAGTTATGCAACCTCTCTGCAAGAACAATGTTTGAGCTATTTACAGTAAAATGTCACTGGGAATTCAAATCAGAAAAATGGAGGTTATTGTTGAGAGATGATCATTTGTGAAGATTCCAATTTATAGCATAATTCGAGAACAAAAGATAAATGGCTGTTAAGAAATGGAATTTTTTGGTTCGGAAACTGTTTGGTTAGATCTTTGACTAATGATTAAGAAATAGATCAACTCTAGCAGTGATTTGTTGGGTAATATATCAGAGGTCAGTTGTAAAGTAGATCAAATCACAAGCGTGGAGTGCGAGTGATTTACTTACAATTGGCCATCAAACTGTAATTCATTACTCAACAAATTACGCACAAGAGCTGATCTATTTCAATTCTAACACATAGAAAACAACGAAAAAGTAATTGTATCCTTCAGATTCTTCCAACTTTCCGCCATCACATAAAGAAATTCTGCCAACAGTTTTGATGTTTACATACATTTATTACCTTGTTGACTTGAGAAAAATGATGTTAGACCATCTAAATTTGTGGCAATGAAGACTTGCATAAGCAAAGTGTCAAAAGACGTCGGAACAGTGCCAGATAGTGTCACATGCTTCCGCCCAGTGATTTGTTGCAGAATAAATCCCTGGTTTCCTCCATTGCCTATATAGACGTGCTGTGTTAGAATACTATTTTTACACTTTTCTAATTTCTCAAAGAAAATATATTATTGTAAGGACAAATTAGAAACACTTTTACGCAAATAATCATGTGTAATGCCTTAATAACTCTCCTGTTCTTTTCTAAGGTAATAGTAGTAGTGAAAATGGATCGAAGGAGAGTAAACCCAAGTTTTCTTGGATTTCAAGTATTAATTGTTTTAAAACCTACATTTATTTAAGGTAAAATTTGTTTGTTATTTTTGCCATTATTTTCATGATATTAATTTAAGTTAGCAGGCATAATACACTGTTTATGGACCAGAATGTTTGCCTTTTTTCTGTAAACGTAAGAGTCACTTATGATGCATGACTACCCAGTATTTTTTTATCCTGCTTAAGAATTATTAACAAGTAATCAGCATAAAATAACCCAGAGATAGTTAAAATAGTTACATTAGTCAGAGTTCTAGATAAAATGGGTATATTGATATTTTTCTTATTTGACAAAGTGTCCATATGTTGTGAGTAAATTTTAGAAGTGAGTGTCTCAGTGATGTTCTTCTAATGAGTACCCATAATGTATACTTTTGTGCAGAAATAATAACAAATACAAGAATAGCACCTTATCAAGTGTCTGATTAGTTTAATTAGCAGCTTAAATTTTCAAAGCCCTGTTATATCTTTAAAACCTGTCATAAAATCCAAATAAAGCTTGTATAATTTCAGGTTGGTTGGAGTGAGGGTGGTGATGCTATCTTTCACCCAGAATGTTGGAACAGACTTGCTAAGGCAGCAAAGAAGAAGTTTACCAAAGAAGCAAAATCTGATGCTGGTGTCCTGCAGTTGAATGAACTGGAAACCAGCCTTGTGTTAGAGGCAAAGAAACATGCTGAATTTCATGATGCAGAATCAGTGGTGCAATCAGAAGCTGCCAGGATAGCACAGATGGTCAAGGATGCAAAGTTCTGCATTGCCTTTACAGGTACAGTAATGAGTAGAATCAATATATATATATAAACCTTTGGGACTGCCTAAAAGTGGTCTTATTAGTGGGGCAGTCTTAACCCATTGTAGACGGAATGAACTCCCCCATGCTATATATTGGAAGAGTCTAATTTAGATTTTAGGTATACCAGGCTATGATTTAGATATTCCTAGAGAAAAATGGTTGAACTTTTGCATTCTGTGGCGTCTGATCTGGGCCTGCACTGTTTGCCGATTACCCTTTTAAGGGTCTCCAGACTACAATGGGTTAATAATAGATATAGAATAATAAGAAAGAAACTATTTGTGACTGGCAAACACTGCTCTTAATAGTGGAGTTGTCTTAATTTTGAGAGGTCTCAATAGTGGAATTTTGCTAAAAAAACAACAACAAAAAAACAAACACTATTTGCTGGAAAGGTATATATAGTGACTATCACTAAACATCGTACAAACTCATACTATGCTTTTTTTCCTCTTTAACCTTTAAAACGCCAAGAAAACCTGCATCTGAAAATGTCGTCTGTTTATGTCATCTGCTGAATATTCTTGCAAACTCTTCAAACCTATTTTTGCATACAGGCAAACAGTGTGGACCCAGATCAGACTGCTCCTAAAGGAGCAGTCTGATCTGGGTCCACACTGTTTGTAAAGAGGACTTAAAATCACAAGCAGATGACAAAGCAGACAACAATTGTTGTGATTGGCAGTTTAAGGGTTAAAGACATGTTTGAAAAAACTATCTAGCTAGCTTTCCAGTAAATATCAGTTTATACAAAGTTTCTGACTGTTGTGTAGTATAAATATTAAAATGCAAGAATTAGAAAATAAAACAATGCACAAGGTCAGATTTGGACTATATACATTCTACTGACTCCAAGTATCTGTGATTTAGATCAGAATATTATAATGAATCTGTATTTACCCCAAGGTTTTGGACAGACAGATTCAGCAAACATGTAGACCCAGATCGGACCTCACAGAATGTGACTTCTGATCAGGGTCTGGCCAATCTGCACTGTTTGTCACTCACCCAGCAATTTTTGAGACTCCACCAGATAGTGAAGTAGACTTGCTCAAATTTAAGAACAAGTAATCCATTGAGAAGCACTTTTGGCATAGCTGTAGTACATTTCTTATCATCATGAATTGTGATACCTATTGCTCTACAATTTGTTTAACACTATTTAAGTCTCAGAATATTCTTATCGTAAGAAAAGTTGGTGTATGAAAGTTTAGCTATCATTTAATTTATTAGAATTGGAGCTTTGTCAGATGAAACTAGAAGACCAGTAATCTTCTGAATAGCTATATAACTTGACCTACGGTATTTAGAATAAAATAAGAAAAGAAATTTAGGATTTTTATACCCGGGCACATGATGGTGGAGAGGTAACATATTTTCACTTTGGACATCAGGGCCCAGTTGTTCAAAGCTAATGACGTTGTTAGTTAACCATTCGTTAAAATTTACATCGAGTGTTATGCAAATATGCTGAAATTTTTTGCTGAAAAAATGTGAATAGCTTTTGCAATGCAAAAGCTACTCACATTTTTTCAGCAAAAAAACATCAGAATATTGTGTATTGAATCCACTAAAATAGTTAACGAAATGATCCCTAACGAGCTCGTTAACCTAACGATGCTTTGAACAACTGGGCCCTGTTTGTCTGCACTACCCTCGTCTGTATGGCCATCCATATTTCCGTTTCCCGAGAATAACTTGAGTAAATATCAATGGATTTTCACCAAACTTGGTATGTGCATTGATATTGTAGAGATACGGTTTGGGATTGCTAATGGGCAAAATTCGTATTTTTTTGACAGAGTTTTCTGCCCCTTATCTGTATTGTCTTTTCCAGATGATAACTTAAGTAATTATCAATGGATGTTTACCAAACTTGGTGTGTGCATTGATAATGGGCAAATTTTGTCAATATTTGACAGTCATCTGCCCGCTACATCATAGTGGTGGGGTATTATAGTTACATGTTTTATTCGATGTTTGTACAAAAATACATGTACTAAAGTAGAATAATAAAAATGCTCAGTGATTCTAGCTCATATGCTTGATATGTTTTGAAGGAATTTAACATAGAAATCTGCTGAAAAGAAAAATAACGAGCAAAGAACAAAATTTTCCCGAAAGTAGTTTCTTTGAGTTGCTGTTGCACATGTAGAATTGCTGAATAGTAATCCTATAATAGAATAAGGGACTTTATAGGTATATAGTTTTTACTTGTTTTCCACAGGGGCGGGCATCTCCACTGCTGCTGGAATTGGTGACTTCAGAGGCAAAGATGGGAAGTGGACTGAGAAGGCCAAATTAAAAGACCATGGTAGGATTTTTCATGTCTTTTTCTGCCATTCTACATGATTTGAAGTGGTATACTTTGTTTCCTGAACATATAATAAAAGAATTCCTTATACAGGAATGGTCAAGTGCCACAGAAAATAATTTCCATTCAAAATAGTGTTAAAGAGTCTTTTAAAGAATTCATATAAAAATGTTGCTTTAATTAGCTTTTATTATTATAATATGCTTATATCTATATCACATTTTTGCAAATTAAAGACAGCAGTGGTTCTTATGGGGATAAGAATTAATATGACAACGAATTATACCACAAACTCATTACAACACTATTGTTTTGGGATCCAAAGCTTAGTCTCCATGTTAGCTAAACACCATGTTGTATCCAAACAAAATGTATAGATTATATAAAAAAGAACCATAATTAGTCTTTTTTTTATATGTATAATCTATAATTTTTGTTCAAGTACATCTCTTTTTGGGATCCACCTTTAACCTGTCTTATATCTGAAACTGTCACATAATGTACCATCTTATAAAAAGGTTCTAGTGTATTCATCAAAATGCTCTGCTAATTTGTAGCTATGGAATCTGCAGATCTAAAAATCTCCATAATACATCATGAAAACATGCCTATGTAAAGTTGACCCCCTTAAACCCCAGTTTTATATAGTAAAACTGGGGTTTACAGGGGTATTCATTATTTTTCTTATTTCTGCTCAAAACATGGATTGTGAGTACTCATTAGAACTGCCTCGATGAGGCAGTTCTAATGAGTACTCACAATCTATGTTTTGAGCAGAATCCTGAAAAATATCAGAATTTTTTATCAGAAAATTTTTATTTTTTGGTGGTAAAATTTTCAGTATATTTGAATAGGCATGTTTTCGTAATGGAACCACACACACTAGACAATAAAATCAGGTGTAGAGGGTTTATCCACAGGCGCTTGGTTTTGCCAGTCAGCCCTTGACACAAGTGTTTTCAAAAGCAATATCAGAGATATTACTTTTAAATCTGCTGGGTTACTGGCATCTAACTGATTTCTGAGGAAAAGGATTCTATAAGGTTTAACGCTTATGTTTAGACCCTCTTTCAGACTTTCTAGAACCATTTGTTACTGATGAATGTATATTTGTAGTTATACAACAAAGAAGAAATAAATATTGATTAAACAACTTGATTGGTGGGTAAAACTTCAAGGGCCTGCGGTTGATCAACATCACAAAAACATACCTATATAATTTGGACCCCCTTAAACCCCACTTTTATATAGTAAAACTGGGGTTTGCAGGGGTACCAGTTATTTTTCTTATTTCTGCTCAAAACATAGATTGTGGGTACTCGTTAGAACCGCCTCGCCGAGGCGGTTCTAACGAGTACCCACAATCTATGTTTTGAGCAGAAATATGAAAAATACCAGAGTTTTTTATCTGAAAATTTTCAGTTTTTGGAGGTGAAATTTTCTATACATTTGAATAGTCGTGTTTTCGTAATGAAAGTAAAATTTGTTCCTAACAATTTTTCATGAAAAGTTCTTTATGAAAGGCAAAACAATTGTTTGATGCATGACTACAGAAACAACACAAATTTATTTTATTTGTCATTACAAGAAAAACAAATCAAATCATTGTTTGTGGTGTATAGTATATTTAATTACATTCTATATAAAACCAGAAGAAATCAGGGAGAATCCTAAAGTTTAACCTTACCACCCTCTGTGCAAATTCAGCAGACAACAAACTGATTATATTTTCTTATTTTTCCTGGAAAATAGGCTATGACATTTCATGCAAATTGACTTCTAAAGAGACAATTTGCATGAAATGTGTCAAAGCCTGTTTTCTGTGGGGAGGGTGGGGGTGGGGGGGGGGGGGGTGGGGGGGATAAGAAAAATATTTCAAATTGTTGTCTGCTAAAATTTTACCCATCAGACATAGGCTTACAGCTTAGCCCATTAATTTATGCCAGATATTCCCAGTGAGGGATCTTGGTAAGTATATGTAGTGTAAATCCAGAATTTAGCATCTGACCAGGGTCTACATTCTGTGTGGTGATATTAGCATTTACAGTAGCAGAAGCAATAAAAGCAATTTCTGTATATTATATATACCCTAAATGTTTGGACAGATAGTTCTGAGCAAACTGTAGACCTAGATCTATTTCTACAGAATGTGATGTCTGATCAAGGTTTATACTATTTGCTCATGCAGCAATATTTAGATGGATCAACTTGTAGTTAAATGGACCCATTCAAATTGTAGGACATGGTAATGAATTAAAGTTTCTGATTATTTAGGGTAAATACATTTAACAGATAATGAACTCTTCCCATATTTGTGATTGTAAAGTTCATTAATGGCCAAGACTTGAATGGGTTGTGTACCGTATTTGACGTAATTACTACACATAAGCAATTTCAGAGAGTCTTTGGGTTACACGCAGTGTACTTTTCTTTAACAAAGCAATGTTCTGAGTATTGATTTGAATTACCTCAGCAAATCCAGGCAAATCAGATGACTACCAATATGGTATGCTCTCATAAACATCATCATTGAATATGCCCCTATGATGTCCTATGCTAATCTTTCTGTAAAGTGTGTCCTTATTAAGGGGATATTTTACTACAAGTTTTTCTAGTAATTTGGAAAAAAGCCAAGTACACAGTGTGGTAATTAGGTCAAATAAGGTAACTGCATCTTTTCCAGGTGCTAAAGGCAAAAAGAAGGGCGGAAGTAGAGGTCACAATTATAGTTCTCTGCGGCCAACTTATACCCATGAAGCCATCATGAAACTTCAAGAACTTGGACATATCAAACATGTTATTAGTCAAAATTGTGATGGCTTACATAGACTATCAGGTATTCCTGAGAGTAAAATATCTGAACTTCATGGCAATGTATTTGTCCAGAAGTGTGAGAAATGTGAGGCCAGATATAGTTTCCCAAGGAGTTACAGAGCATACAGAGAGAGTGGAAACTATCCACCAAAACGCTGCAAGAGGTGTCGTATCGATCACAGGACTGGGAGAACTTGTGAGAGAAAGGTAATTTTTAGTTTAGCTTACTAGCATGAGCAGTATGCGGAAGTTTGGTCTAAAGAGTTGTCTACTCATTTCACTTACACATGTATTGAAATAAACAGATATACTTCTAATACATTATCTTTCCAACTTGTAAAAAAATGGAAAAGTGAAAGAAATGTAGCTGTTAACTCTACTAATATACTGTAAAAATTAAAGTGCTGATTGAAGTTATAGACAAAAACATTGATTTGATTGAAAAATAGCCAGAAATGCCCAATAATGTACATGTCTGCATACTGTGATTTTTACTAATGTTGTGGGGGACATAGGAGTGTTCATTACATGTACATCATCACCAGGACTTGTTAAATTAATCCTTAAAGTACTAAGCAAATTGGTAGCAGAAATCATTATAAATAGATTCATTATTTCATTATTTTTCAGAGAAAATAAGACTTTACACATATTAATCCAAAGTGTCATCTGCTGTAGTTGTGATTATTAAAGCACTCTGAGGTTTAACAAAGGCTCAGAATAATTTAACCTGCTGGCTGAGCATCCAAAGGACTTTTCTGAAACCTCTTGTCTGATTTTCACTGACCTTGATATTTAGTGAATATTTGGTTTATGCTGGATCTTTGGTCATGATCTGTAAGCAGAGATGGCCCCATGCCCATATATTGTAAAAAGTGTTTTAAAATCTTCTTCAGAATAATGACAACTTTGAGCTGAATCTTGGTGTACAACAGAGGGATGAGAGTTTTCTCAACGTTTTTCAGAAGATGATCTTTGATTCAAAGCTCAATAGCCTTCTTATTTGTCAACCAATTTTCTTTAATTTTTCAGTAAATTTCTCAGCTTAATAGGATTTTTATTTTCCGATGCCTTTATATTTTGATGTGTGTTTTCTTTTAAACTTTTAAATGTTAAAAATCAAAAGCCTGATATGCACTGATCAGTGCTTTCTTAGTACGAGTTTAATGCTGCAAGGATCCTTCTGCATAACACAAATATGCAATAATAATAAATGTCTTTTAAATGATACTTTATTGCTACATATCTGGTTGTGTGTTCATTTGTACATATATACATGTATTGTCAACTAGCCCACATAAGCAAAATATTCCTGTCAAGAGACAGCTTATATTTGTGTCTAACAGAAATTAAATATCTAATTGAATATTCTAAGGAGCTACTGCACCCACTGTAATAGTTATAAAAAATTCAAACGTCAGTAATTTCTATTTTGCTGGAATGATTTTGGTCAATGTTGCTTGTTTTATAAAGCTGAATACAGTATAACCTCAATGGCTCGAACCTGGATGGCGCGTTTACCGTGGATGATTCGAACTCTTTTTTCAGTCCCTACAAAATCTTTCCAATAGCTCAAGAAAACAGATATTTAGGGATTTTTTTTTTATTTTATCATGGAATTTTATGTTGTGTGTACTCATTAGAATCGCCTCATTGAGGCAATTCTAATGAGCACACTCAACATACAATCATTGTGTAGAAAATCAAAAAGATTACCCTAAATTATCGCTATTTGCTTCCTGAACTGGTGCCATGATTAACCCTCAGTGGCTCGAACTACCCATGTCTCGAACCAATTTCCATGGTCCCAAAGATGTTCCAGCCATTGATGTTCAACTGTATTTCCTAATACATTGCATTTAGTTGACCTTTCCTTTCAATGCTGTCATTTCTAGACGAACAGCAAATTACACTGCAAAGATGCACAGGCCGATCTGAGCTTTCTTTTTTCATTTTGTGCCAAGGGCCCTTTTTGTGACGTCTCATTTATTCTTTGGTTTAGGGTTGTGGTGGATATCTAATGAACACGATAATCAACTTTGGAGACTACCTGGAGGAGGCAGTTCTTGATGAAGCTGAGAAAAATGCCAAGCAAGCAGACGTAGTGATTTGTCTCGGATCAACTTTGGGAGTCTCTCCTGCTAATGATCTTGTGGATATGGGACAAAAACCTAACAGGCTTGTCATTTGTAACAGGTAATTTATGGACATAATAGGCTTATATCATCAAAGTTAAGGGGACCTGATACACTTGGTAGATTGTCTGTCAAGGGAGACAACTTTTGTAACTTCCTGTTTGCTGTCTTGCACAGCAGGCCCCTTCTGAAAATGGATCAATTCTAAATGGCAAGAACTTACTCCCAAGGGAAGCAAATTCTTTCCTTTTATAGTTGACATCATTTCAGAAGGGAGACAAAACCATCTTGACAGAGTTGTCTCCCTCAAAAGGGTATCTATTCTCCTAATTTCGTCAGTAACAAGAAACTGTTAATTTTTTTTTTTTAAATAAAATATGTCTACAATGCTTGCATAATGGAAATACTGAAGTCTTAAATACCAAAACAAACTTGGGGACAGATCTGACTTAGTTAATGAAGCATTTGTAGAAAAAAAAACAAGAAGAAGACCAAGATGGCCCTGTATCGCTCACCTGATTACCAGATGTCTGAGTCAAAAGAAGAAGTTCAATATTGATTTGCAAGATGGTGGCCATCTTAGATTTCCAATCAGAATGATTTTAGCTACCTTTGATCTATAAGTCACTTCGATACTTCCAATGAAGATTGAGTCAACTGCCCTTTTGGTTCAGGAGAAAAAGTTCAAAATAGATTTTCAACATGGCTGCTATTGCAACCAGCTTGGATTTCTGATTAGAATAATTTTAGCTATTTTTGATCAACAAGTCATCCCGATACTTCCTGTCAAATTGCGAGTCAATGGGCCTTTCATTGCAGGAGAAGAAGACCAAGATGGCCCTGTATCGCTCACCTGATTACCAGATGTCTGAGTCAAAAGAAGAAGTTCAATATTGATTTGCAAGATGGTGGCCATCTTAGATTTCCAATCAGAATGATTTTAGCTACCTTTGATCTATAAGTCACTTCGATACTTCCAATGAAGATTGAGTCAACTGCCCTTTTGGTTCAGGAGAAAAAGTTCAAAATAGATTTTCAACATGGCTGCTATTGCAACCAGCTTGGATTTCTGATTAGAATAATTTTAGCTATTTTTGATCAACAAGTCATCCCGATACTTCCTGTCAAATTGCGAGTCAATGGGCCTTTCATTGCAGGAGAAGAAGATCAAAATAGATTTTCAAGATGGCAACTGTGGGGGCCAGCTTGTATTTCAGATTGGAGCAATTTTAGCTATTTTTGATCTACAAGTCACCTTGATCATTCTTACCAAGTTTCAAGTTGATTGGCCTTTCGGTTCAGGAGAATAAGCAAAATATAGTTTTCAAGATGGCCGCCATCATGGCGGCCTCTTGGATTTACGATCAGAATGATTTTAACTATTTTGATCTACCAGTCACCCCTATGCTTCCTACCAAGTTTCCAGTCAGTTGGCCTTTCAGTTCAGGAGAAGAAGCAAAAAAACAGATTTTCAAGATGGTAGCCATGGCGTTTCAAGTCAATAAGCCTTTCGGATCAGGAGAAGAAGCGAAAAATAGATTTTCAAGATGGCGGCCATGGTGGTCATCTTGGATTTCTTATCGGAACAATTTTATCAATTATTGATCTACAAGTCACTCCGATGTTTCATACCAAGTTTCTGGTCAACTGGCCCAGGGATGTAGGAGGAGTAGGTTTTTAAAGCAATTGTTGACGCCGCACGAGGGACACCAGACATTGACTGACCACAATTGCTCACCATGAGCATTTCATGCTCAGATGAGCTAAAAACCTCAATAAAAGGCAACAGAAAATAAATATAGCTGTTAGTTTTCCATCATAATAATTCTGCACTAGAAAGTTACAGTTCCAAAAATTATGTCTCCCCCTGACAGGGGTGGAGACATATTGTTTTTGCCTGATTTGTCTGTCCGTCCGTCACGCAATCGTGTCCGCTCTATAACTCAAGAACTGTTCAAGGTATCTTTATGAAATGTCATAGAACTATAAAGCATCATCAGACGACGTGCAGAGCACAAAAACCCTAACTCTTGTCCATACGATTTTGGAGTTATTCCCCTTTGAATTTTGACAATGGTAAATTCGTGTCCGCTCTATAACTCGGAAACCATTCAAGATACTTTCATGAAACTTCATAGAAATATAAAGCATCATCAGATGTTGTGCAGAAAATAAGAACTGTAACTCTTGTCTACACATTTTTGGAATTTTTGAAATTCGACAATGGTAAGTTTGTGCCTGCTCTATAACTCGAAAACCTTTCAAGACATTTTAATGAAACTTCATAGAAATATAAAGCATCATCAGATGTCATGCAGAGCACAAGAACTGTAACTCTTGTCAGTACATTTTTGGAGTTATTTCCTTTATGTTACTCTTCAGATCTTAGTTCTAATAGTATATGTAGTAGCATTAGCTGATCAGAGGCTTTGTGTGCAGATAAAGGAAGATGTCAAAGGACCCTTTCTAAGAGAGAGAGAGAAAACAAAAAACAGGGAAAAAAAAAAGTTGTTTTCTTAAGCTTTCTGTACAAGGATATATGCAAATAGGCCAGGAAAAAGTGATAAAATTTTGCTGATGTCTTGCTCCTAAATATACAGCCATGAAACAGGTCAGGCTCAACTAAAAGTCAGGTTTACTGGTGTCCCAGTTCAGTATTATAATAGTTAAAAGTGGCTCAATGCTTATAGTCTGTGAAGTCACTGCCTTGCATTTGTTCATTTCAAATAGAGATTACATTTCTATTAGATGATATGAAACAAGTTTCTGTAAATAAACAGCAAACTGGTCAAACTATATGGATTCACATGCTCATATAAAAAATATGACCAGTTGCTGTTTGCAATAGTTTCAATTTTGTCTGACACATTCTATTTCTCATTAGCTCAAAACATAGAAGTTCATTTGAACTATATAATATACAATGTATGTCATATGGAAAAACTGTATAAATTAAGTGTTCCTTACATAACCCAATATTCCTACCTCAGTTGGCTAATATAGAGCAATTTGATTGGTCCTGGCAAGAACATGATCACCACAGAATATTACTTATTTATTGAAGCAGCTTTCCTCATAAATGGCAAACAGTGCTACCTCTGAACAAATTATGCAAAATGTAGCATCACGTCTGGGTTTACATTGTTTGCATAGGTCAGTGTTATTATTTAAGATCTGATTTAGGTCTACACTATTTCAATTGGTCCATGTGCTTATTTATCTGCAGGCAAGGAACATCATATGATGACAGTTGTACTAAGGTTGATGACAGAGGTGTTCCACTGGGCTCAAGAGTGTTTGGTGACTGTGACAAGCTGATGAAGGAATTGATGCTGGCACTGTTTGGCCAAGAGTTTGTTCAGGAATGGGAGGAAGGGCGAGAAACAAGAATGACGCAGTATGATGCACAACGGACATAAGCTCCATAGCTACAGATGAGAGGGGTTATCCATATAATATTTTTCTAATTTCTCAACAAAAACATGTGTTGTGGTACTCATTAGAAGTGCCTGGCTGAGGTGCTTCTAATGAGTACCCACAACATTTTTGAAGTGATCATTATGAATATTTGTCTTGATGATTTCATTGAGAAATAAGAAAAATATCAAGATGAAGATGAAAAAGTGCCTTATCTGAAGTTTGAACTCTGTTAGAATATGGTTCAGGTAGTCATTTTCCCAGATCCTTTCTCTGGTGATAAGAAGTATGATACAGAGCTCCCAGATAAGGGTTAAACTGGGATGATTAGGGACTGCATTGTAACAAAGGGGTTTTTATATGTATACAAACAACAATATGGCTGTAAGCAAATAGGCTGTTTATCACTAGATTAATTTGTGCCTTATTTTTAGCTCACCTGAGCAAGTGCTCAGAATGAGCTATTGTGATAACCCATCTGTCCATCCTTTGTTGTCAACAATTAGTTTAAGACTCTAGAAGTCAGTTTTGACCCAATCTAGAATGTTTGCCGCAACAAAATCTAAGTCAAGTTGGAAACTGGGTCACTTTGGGTCAAAAACTAGGTCACTAGGTCAAAGCAAAGGAGAATTTTTATTAACACTTTAGAGATCACATTTTTGAAGCTATCATCATGAATCTTGCTCAAAATGTTTGTTGATTTATAGGTCAAGTTTGAAACTGGGTCACTTGGGATTAAAAAGTAGGTCACCAGGTCAAATCAAAGAAAGAGCTTGTTAATACTCCAGGGGTCACATTTTTTGAAGTGTTCATTATGAATGTTGGTGCAGTGATACTTGGCACTTGCATACAGCTTAGCATGGCCTCTTGAGTTCAGTCATCCATTTTTGACCTTGACCTGTATTTCATGGTCCATTAGGCATGCTACATTGTTTTACTTGTTAATATTATCATCATGAATCTTGGTCAGAATGTTTATCGTGATCATCTAAGTGCTATGATACTCAGGAGAGCGTTACAGGGCCATTATGGCCCTCTTGTTTTACAGTAGAATCCACAATATTTTGTTGTTTCTGTAGAAAAAAACGCTATGGTTTGGAGGCACAGGTTGGTTTGGATCTGTGATTTCACCCCTGGGTAGATTTTTACTACTGACCTTTCTTAGACAGTTCTGGCATTGTTTGTCCTTTGTTGGTCCTTGTGGCTCCTTGCTGTAGGCATTTTTTCATGTTTGTCCTGTTATTGTCTTACTGTTGTGTTAAGGAGGTCCTGCCTGGCATTTAGATTACCTTACTAGGAAAGAGGGAGTCGCTTGCTTTGTTTTTCTTTGGTTTGTAACACGATTCATAGGTAGGGGAAGTAAGTCTGTCAAAATTGTTTTGTCTCTCTTCTGAAAAGGGATCTACTCTAAAAGGAAAGAATTTACTCCCATTGGGAGCAAATTCTTTCCTTTTGGAGTAGACCCTATTTTCAGAAGGGACTTGGTATGCAGGAAAGCTAACAGGAAGTTGCAATAGTTATCTCCCTTTCACAAAATGGTGGAAAATGTATCAAGTGTATCCAGTCCTCTTAAGTTTATATTTGCTCATAAGAGGTCTTACTACTATTAGACACTTATATTTGGCATTCTCTTTATTTTGGTGATCTAGGCAAAAACCAAACTAAAACTCTACCAAACTTCAATTTTCAATGTTATATATAGTGTGGCATACATCTTAAAGTATGAATGTGTTAAAACTAAAATGCACAATCAAGTCCATATCGTCAGGCTGCTAAATTTTAATGCTACAGGGCACAGATATTAAATGTTTTACAGTAGTCTGTATGTGAAGCAGTTCTATTCCTTCAACAAGCATGTGCCTGTACAGAAATCCTTTTCATGTGCTTTGGCTCATTTCAAAAATATATTTCTTTCCTTTTATTTGATTGCCAAATAAATGTCGGTCCAAGTATGAGGATAATTGGATAATTTTTTGCTATTTTTGCACCAAAGCATTTCTTGTTGGTTGATTGAAATTGAACAAAGCTCCAAATATGGCTCTTTTTTTCCAATCAAAATGTATTGATCATTATGATAATACACCCATTCAAATATATTGAAAATTTTACAGCGAAAAAAGGAAAATTTTCAGATAAAAATTCTGGTATTATTCATATTTCTGCTCAAAACATAGATTGTGGGTACTCATTAGCACTGTCTCAGTGAGGCAGTTCTAATGAGTACCTATAATCTATTAGTAAAATAAGAAAAATACTGTACACCCATGTAAATCCCAGTTTTATTATATAGGAGTGGGGTTTAATCATAATATCATTATCAGATTTTTGATTAACGTGCAGGTACAGGGGCAACATCCACATCAGTGGGCCCCCTTCCAGATAGCTGGCTTGCTGCACGCATGGCAGATCTCACACCAGATCTCCAGGTACGTCTATCATGAGGGTTGATAGCCGAGAGCTTCCACTCTCTGCAATCCCTCTCTGTCAGCTGCTTACATGTCATTTTGGGCCTCCCAGGCCCACGCTTTCCATCAACCTGTATGTCAAAGGCTGTCTTGATTGCACCACTGGAGCGTTCCACATGTCCATACCATCGAAGTCTTCTCTCCTTCAGAATAAGGTCCAGATCCTCAATGCCAAGCCGCACAAGTAGCTCATTCGACCTGGTGGTGACATTGTCATGCGGCCTGACATTGCAGATCTGTCTGATCATTGCCCTGTCATTTCGCTGCAGACCATGGAGGTTCAGCTTTGTCAGTGGCCAAGTCTCGCTGGCATGTAGCATTGCGCTCTGCACACAAGAGCTGTACACATGGCCACATGTTTTGAAAGAGAGGTGGTGTGAAGAGAGGACTGGTAGCAGATCCTTGAACTTCTTCCAGGCGGTTTTCACACGTGTTGTGGTTGAAAGTTCACAGCCACCTGCTGCTGAGAGCATGTCTCCTAGGTAGCAAAAGGAAGCTACCACCTCAAGCTTGTCAGGTCCGACCTGGACTTCCTTCTGTGGTCTGCCATCCAAGGGGCATGCAGTTCCCTGGCACCATGTACATCTATAGTCAGGGTCCTTTTCCAAGCGCTTGAGCCCACTGCATTTCTTGTGCACCCAGTGCTTGCAGCCATTGCAGAAGATGCTGTTGCTGCCCACTCCAGTGCAACAGACAGCGCATGTCTTTAAGAGGGTCAAAATTATATAAGCGTGTTTTCGTGATGTTTTTCTCATTTCTCCATGAAAACATATGTTGTAGGTACTCATTAGAAGTGTCTTGCAAAGGTGCCTCTAATGAGTACCCATAGCATATGTTTTCATGGAGAATTAAGAAGAATATGAGGTACCTAGTCTTATCTGGAGCTTTCTGATAATGGAATGGCTTTGCTAATTTTCTGATTATTTTCTTTATCTAGAACTACATGTACATGTATGTAATACCATTCTTGTTTCAAGTGTTCAAGTTGTTTGAGTTTGTCAGGTTTTACAAACATGATGAATATTAACATACCATTATTATATTACATGGGACTGCTGGACCTGGAATTCCATGCTACATCATGGTCAGTAAACATTCATCATTTTATACTTGTTATTGTGTGCTTGTTAATATTTACAATTTACCTCTTATCATTATGTATTTAAATGAGCTGTTAAGGTTTTATGAATGTTAAAATAATTTCAAAGCAAAGTATATGTACTATTCACCCGTGACTCAAATTCTTGATTACCCAAATTCTTAAGCAAACCATAAAATTCTGCAGTCATCTCCATCCAGATACATGTATCTTGAATATAGATATGATGCTTAATGTTGAAAAAAGGCCCATGTGCCATATAGTAGCAATGAAGGCCAAGAACAGCTGGCATATTTCGAGGGTTGAGCGCAAGACTAGCGTAAGTCAGATGGTTGTTTTTCCCCAAACCTAATCTCCTCACCATGAAGGCGTTATGAAGATTACAACATTTCTTTCTGTAAACAATGAAAATTTAGGTGCCATTGCTCGTATGAATTTGCATTGTTTACAAAGGGGTCCAAGTTGCCCCTAAACAAGGGTTTCAAAAATATGTTTGAGTTACTATAGTCTTGCGCTCAACCCTCGATTTGTGGTCAGATCTAGGCTTTCATTTTCAGTTTACAGGATTACTGAATAGTACAAATACACAGACTAAAAGTGAAGGCACTGGGCAACTCGACTCTCCTTGATTGTCTGGCATAAAGGCCCTTTTCCCACATAACTTGCATATACATAAATTTTCAGAGGGTTGGCCATGCCAGCATTGGCTTTTTGCAGTAAGGCTCTTGCCACACATGAAGCAAGTTTAGGGCACTTTTATCCCAGTCTTCTTCTCTTCCCTCTTTCCAAGGCCCTTGATATAACAAATGTTGTGGACACGTCTGTTAAACCACAACTCAGACAAAAATATATACAAACAGTTGAGCTCTTCCAAAAACAGCCATATGACGTGAGCATTGTAAGACCTGCCCATCAATGTTGTCTGATCAGCATCTCTGTGCAAACATAATAAATATGTCAACCATATAGCTTCCAAAATGAAAAAAAAAAACAAAAACAAAACAGAAGCCATAACATGGAAAAAACATAACATCTTGAATGTGTGTCAAAGGAAGACTCAAATCAGCCTGCACATCCACAAAGTCTGTTCAGTCTTTTTTGACCATATGAAGAAACTTTGCATCCTTGTCTATCCAAAATCAGTCCAGTGAAGATTCTGATCGGACTGTGAGTGTGGAGGCTGATCTGAATCTTGGCTGAGTGCACGTCTGAAGGTACATTTTCTGGGCCCAGTTGTTTAAAGCATTGTTAGCTTAACAGGCTTGTTAAGATTCAAAATGTTAACTGTTCTAGTAAGTACAATGTCTAATTCACAGGTATTTTTGCATTTTCAGCAAAAATATTAGCATATATGCCATATTTAATGATCAAAGTTTTAACGATATGTTAACTAAAGACATCATTAGTTTAGAACAACTGGGCCCTGATGCTGGGACTGAACGTAAGGTCCTTGATGTTACATATGAACCCAGCTAGCATTCTACATAAATCTACATCGGGCCGTCATCGGCCCGTCAGCTACCCTGACGGGCCGATGACGGCCCGATATAGATTTACGTAGAATGCTGACTGGGAACATGCCAATTTTGTTATCTTGTCTGAGGTCATGTTTTTAGGCACCAAAGACTGACTATTTCTGTGATAAACCTTTACATAACTTATATTATTTTTTTCCTCATTTCAACCTGGAAATTATTATTTACACTATATGTACATGCTTTATAGTATTAAATTTGTTGATGCTTTTTATCACAATTGTCATTGCAGTTTGATTTAAATGTTTTCGTTCAACATTTAATACCCTTGAAGTGACCCCATTCATTACATTGACTTTACACCAGCAGATTTCAAAGGGAAAGTATTCTAACTGATCTGATAAGTTTGAGATCTCTATCTGCCTTTTGTAAATTTAAGGGGAATAATCCGAATTCATACACTTCCAGGGGAGGCAACTTTTGAAATTGCTTTGTATCCTTTCTGAAAAAAAGGTCTATTTTGAAAGGAAAGAATATGCTTTCTTTCTTTATAGAGTGGACCTCTTTTCAGGTGTGGACTGGTATGCAGTAAAGCAAACAGGAAGTCACAAAAGTTGTCTGCCTTGGAAAAAATAGTGGAAAAGTGACTGTGATCCAGTCCCCTTAAAAGGGAAAGAAAATGCATATTGCAAGACTAAACTCTACTTGCCGCAGATGGTTCATTACCTTACTTATCCCAAACATTGGGACACTCTGTCTCCTTTTCATACTTGTCATAACATTTGTTGAAGATATGGAGGAGTTGGTGTTTTACATACCTTTCAACATTATTAGTCATATTGAGATGATGTAAGGATGATAATGAAAGGCTCTGTGCAATGAAGTGCTGTACAGTCATGAGCTGAGATCTGCCATCAGCGGGATTTCATCCTGGGATCTTGTGTTCCAAAGCTGGGAGTGCTAACCCCTCTGCCATCTAAACACTTGTCATAAAATTTGAACTCATCCTTTAGCTACCTGTTGATATGCCTAAATATTGCTGGATGAATGGCAAACAGTGTAGACCCTGATCAGATGGCTTATTATGCAGCATCTGATCTGGGACTAAACTGTTTGCTCCTGCCTGTCTGTCCCAATATCTAGGGTGGTTATAATGTCCAAAGAAAAGGTTATGTGGAGATGGTGAATAAAGGTTCCTAAGTAAATGGACAGTGGAACGGATAGGTAAAGACTAGCTGGGCTGCAGAAGAGGACTAGCTTGTTGACAGATTGGTTATGTCTTTTTAGTGTCCAAACAGAGATGTAGGAAAGTGTAAACACTACAGCTTCCCTACTGTTTGTCTGGGGAAGACAGAATGTGCCTGCAGAGAACCACTATTCTTCAGCAAGTAATTGGCATATTTTTATTCCATAGAGGAAATAGGTCCACTTTTAAGGGATGCAGCTTTTGTCAATACTCTTTTGCCTTCCTTCTGGAAAGGAATCCTTGGGAGCAAATTGTTTTCTTTCAGAATAGTCCTACTTTTAGATTCACTACTTTTCAGAAAGGCTTAATGGCCAGGGCCCCGTTGTTCAAAACTAACGATGTCGTTAGGTATCGTTAAAATTTAGATCATTAAATATGGCATATTTTTGCTGAAAAAATGTGAGTAGCTTTTGCATTTCATATTTTTTCAGCAAAAATACCTGTGAATTAGATATTGTACTTACTAGAACAGTTAACAATTTGATCACTAACGAATTTGTTAAGCTAACGTTACTTTGAACAACTGTGCCCAGGAAAACAAACAGGAAGTCGCAAAAGCTGTCTCCCTAATAGAAATGGCAGAAAATCTATGAAGTGTATTCTGTCCCCTTACAGTGCTTATTACAACAGCAGCAGATGACATACATGTCTAAAATACGTTTTGATTTTCCAGAAAAAATAAAGCTTGACATTTCATATGAATTAGCTGCAAAGAAAATACTGTATTTACCCTAAGTATTAGGACAGAATGTGGCATCTGATCAGGGTCTACACTGTTTGCCACTCATTCAGCAATTATTAGACACATCAACAGGTAGTAAAATGGACTAGTTCAAATTTCAGGACCAATGTGGTAAGGTGTTCAGGTGTCCAAATACTTAGGGTAAATACAGTGTATATATATTTCAGATTGCAATAGTTTCAAAAGGCTCTCTAACTCTTTCACTGCCATGGGCAATAATAATAGCTTTGTGCAAACAGCATAGATCTAGATGAGATGGCTCATAATGAGCTATGCTGTTTGACATTCAGTCTTTCAACTGTACATATAAACTTCTTTCCAGGAGATAGTTTGTGAATAAAAAAGTCAAAAAAAGCAGACAACAAATGTCATCGGAAATTTGGCACCAAAAAAGGATTAAACAGGGTTAATATTGCACATATGGCAAGTTTCCGATCAATGCAATGAGAAAATTAATAGATATGAAAGCCAAGACTTAGTCAATTCCACTGTAAATTTAGCCACATTTTTATACCAAAGGAGCCATGAGGTATATTCCAGTAGGTCTGTGCAGTTTGAATGCAGCCTTTTTGCTGTTAACCTATAGAAAACCTGGGCCCAGTTGTTCAAAGCTAACGACATCGTTAATTAACGATTCGTTAAAATTTACATCGAGTGATACGCAACTATGCTGAAATTTTTTGCTGAAAAACCATGAGTAGCTTTTGCAGTGCAAAAGCTACTCACATTTTTTCAGCAAAAAATATCAGAATATTGTATATTGAATCCACTAAAATAGTTAACGAAATGACCCTTAACGAGCTCGTTTAGCTAACGACGCTTTGAACAACTGGGCCCTGACTACTACATAATCTACTTCCCTGACTGGATTGCATACATGTGAATGATACTTCCCATTTACATGTACTAAGGTCTCTTTTGCATGATATGGGTACAAGATCAAAAGTTTGAAATGCACCAACTTTAAATAGTGTCCTTATTCCATATGTGAACAGTGAAGCCAACACCAGCCTGCAAATCTGCACAGTCTAATAAGAGCATTCTCATCAGTATCTACCACTACCTTAAGCAGGCAATGAAGGCCCAGACTGGATTGTACAAAGGCTAACATGGGCCTTCATTGCCCATATTTGTAAAAAGGGCCTTTTGCTTATGTCACATTTTTCACATACTGCATCATATATATATCACGACTTTGACTCTCGTTATCTCGACTTCACTTAACTCGAATAACCGCTCGTCTCGAAGTGAAAATCTGGTCTCTGTATTCAGCATTGAAACCTTACAACAAGTAAAATATTGTGGGAAAGAGGAGAAATTGCTCCTTAGGAGCAATTTCTCCTCTTTTCCACAATATTTTTAATGTATCTCAAACTTCAGGTGTCAAATTATGTATGCATTTGTGAAATGTGGTCCCTTAGACTTCGAGATAACAAGTATCGACTGTATATATTTTTACATCAGATATAAATCCATAAAGGGAATCTCTCACTCATTCCAATTCCACTTGTGTAGTTTTCTAAGTGGCATTTGCTAGACAAGATAAACTTGGGTTCATGAGGCATTCATATATAAAACCCAAACAGCATTTTACTGTTTTATTATATTCAATGATATTCAAAATTAATACAAAATATTTTGAGTATAAATTTAACAATTCTTTTTATCATGGTTACAAATGTCTTGATATGTGTACATACATGTATCTAATAAGTCTCAATATACAACGTAAGTGATCAGGCTTAGAATGGTTGTTCAACATTTCAGCAGACAATTTGATTTTTTTTTACATAAAAAAACTAGAGCAAGTGCCCATAGGGTCATGAATACCCCCAGGCCAGCGCCATTTTTTAATTATAAAATATTTTAAAGTCAATGACAATAATATAAGGCAAAATCAATGGACCAAGAAATATAGGTCACTGACCAACATATAGTTTACAAGGTCAGTCTCTGAGTGACACTGATCTATCATCCCAAGTGAGTAAATAGTCTTCAAGACATGAGGCTAAATCGCTGGACCATAAATAATAGGTCACTGACCTTCATAAACTTGATAGGTGCAATCTGATGGTCACAATGATCCCTTATACCAACTTTGATTTTAATCCATTAAATAATCTAGAAGGTATTGAACGAAATCACTAGACCATGAAATATAGGTCATGCTGACTTATATTTATTTTGGGGTCAAAGTTTGGGACACACTGTCATTACATGTAAATATGACACTTAGGCCTCAAATAGTGGGAGATATAAAACAAAATCACAGGGCTATGAAATAAAGGTCACATAATCCCAAACTATGATAGTCATACATCAAATTGTCTTCAAGATGTAACATGAAATCACTGGACCAAGAAATATAGGTCACAGTGACCTACATTTATTTTTAGGTCAACTGTCAGATCATACTGATTCATACTCCCAAATAATGATGTTCATACATCAAATAACATTCAAGATATAAGGCAAAATCACTGGACCATGAAATATAGGTCAAGGTGATCTACATTTGTTAAGATGTCAATTGTGGTGTCACACAGAGTCAATAGCCCAAGTATCACATTAATCCATGAAATAGTCTTCAAAATATAAGGCAAAATCACTGGAGCATGAAAATAATGTCACAATGACCTTAACCTTACTACACTGAATGTTGATGTGATAAACATGTCTGATGCCCATCCTTCTTTATTAAGAAAACGTATGTATAAACAAACTGCAATATACTACTTTACTGGGATGTCTTAGATTTTGAACCTTAGCCCTGCCCTGTGGCATGACCCAGGGGTTTATAGATGGAGAACGGAAGAGAACCCACCTAGGTACCCCAATACCAAATATGAAAAGTGTTTGATCAGTGGCTGCAGATTTATAAGTAATAAAAAACTTTGAAGTAAAACTTGGCTATAGAAAGGTTTAACGGATGGAATCATGGATGGGCGGACATTCTTATGAGAGGTACGTTATGAGGTTGTTGTCCCTTTCATCTTTCTTTGATTTTTTTTATCCCCACAACACCATTTTTAACCCAACAACACCAATTTTTACCATTTTTTAACCCCATAATGATGTAATAAACAGACATCAATACAAACGCTAACCTCAGAATGTACCTGGTTATATGCGGACAGATGGAAGGATGGACAGATGAATGGAACCGACGAAAACCATATACCACTACGGCACACTTCCCATGCCAGGGGTATAAAAATAGGGTGATATTTCATGCAAATTGTATTCTAAGAAGGAGATGACTTGCATGAAATATCAAAAACCCTATTTTCTAGGTACAAATATCAATTTGTGATCTGTTGAATTTGCTCCAAAAACCTAAAGATTAAGTCGGTAGTAGAGTGCATAATATGCTTTATATGCCTTTAGTATATAGGTACCTTTATAGTTTTTGTTGGAAAACAAATCCATTGTTATATAATATTATATGCACAGAAGAAAAAACAACAACAAAAAACACTGCAGCCAAAATTACCAACCATTCAAATAGATCATTGTACATTGTGCCCGGCACACAATGGATTGTATTAATATGATGAAAAAAATCCAACTATCATCATGAACACACGCCTATATAATTTTGACCCCCCTCAAACCCCACTTTTATATAGTAAAACTGGGGTTTACAGGGGTATACATTATATAAAAAATTATAGCAGTAATATAAAAAATTTCAGAGTTTTTTTATCTGAAAATTTTCAGTTTTTGGAGGTGAAATTGTCTATATACTTGAATAGGTGTGTTTTCTTAATGCGTTTGGATGAAGCTGTGATCTTGTCAACTAATTTAACTTCTGGTCTTATTTATAAAAATAGAAAAAAAATGTACACATATGAAATAAAAATGTCTGAAACATTATCACAATTACAAATTTAATTTAAATATTTCCCAGAAAAGAAAATAGCACAAACATGATCAGTAACTAACAATGGTAACAGTATTGCACACAGACCTAAAATGTCTACAGCTGATGCCCTAATGAAAGAAGTATGGGAACTAAAAGGTATACAGATAAAATAACTGTCTGCCAGCTGCAAGCAAATATTTGCTAAAAATATGAAAATATAAAATTATTGTACTACATTGTCCTTTTTTCCTTCTGCATATGAATTGCATCAAAGACAATTCAGATGAAAGGCTAAATTTGTTTTGAAGAAAAAAAAAAACTAATACAATGTTGCATACCATGGAAGGAGAGCCTTATGTATATCTACAGTCCTTTTGACTTCATCGAAAAGATGTATTGTACTTGGCATTTTATCTAAAATGAAAAAAGGTCTGTTCTGACCCTATCTTATTAGAAACCATCAATATTTCCATTTACCCTGCTGTCTTCTCAAATATTTACCATAAAATAAAATTTACAGCCATAATTTGGTCCAACCTAGGCAATTTCTACCTATAGTAAATTGACTTTTTTGATTGTTTAAACAAGAATATATTTGATGTCGCACAACAATACTTTGAAAATGTCAGAAATTTTTACCAAGTGAAACTTGTTAAAAGTCTGCCACCAATCTACCTACTCTATCAAAGTTTGCGCAATTGGTAGCCATTCTTACATTTTTTATTACTCAATTATTAGACTAAAACTTTTGGTGCATAAGTGGTTATCACAAAGTTTTGCACTAAACCAGGATAAAAGTTTGAAAATTTACCTTTGAGTAAAGTGACATGTGAAAAAATAACTTTCTGAAAGATGCCACATTAGCCAACTATGAGTAAAGTGACATGTGAAAAAACTTTCTGAAAGACGCCACATTGGCCTGTGAGGATAAGGGCATTTGTTTGTCTCTTAGACAGTCCAAAGATAAAAGGCTCTGATCATACTGCACAGACTGATTTGGGCCTTTGACACATATGACAAAAAGTCCTTTTCCATGTTGTGCATCACATTATTACTCAATACTGTATATAATCTATGTTTTGCACTGCTCACAACATGAACATAAATCAGCTTTATTTTGTTTAATTCATCTGACATTTAATTTTACAGCTTACCAAGGACTTAGTAAACAAAGTTTACATTGACACAGAACATAAAGTAACCCCCCGATACCCACCCAACGCCCTTACATCAGCACAGTCTGGTCATTTTACTTTTTAACCTTTCTCAAGCTGAATAAATTAAGATCTAATTTCCAGCCAATCAGATTACTTAATCTGAGTTTTTGATAGTAATTCACATATTTAGTGACAAACAGTGCAGATCCAGATCAGTTGGCTTCTTCAGAAGCCAACTGATCTGAATCTACAATGTTTGCTAAGACAGGGCATGACGTTTTCAGCAAGAGAAGGGTTAATTTACCCTAAGAATTTGAACAAATAGACCTGAGCAAACAATGTCAACCACAGAATGCAGCAACTTATCAGGGTCTACAGTATTTTAGATCCACCCATTGGTAGTGAAATAGACTTGTTCACATTTTAAGACAAGTATGGTAATGAGACAGTGTCAAAATATTTTAGGTACTGTAATAACCCTATTGGGACAGATGGGCCATTGTGAACAGTATAGACCCAGATCAGACAATGCAGAATGCGACATCTGATAAGGGTCTACACTGTTTGCCATACATACAGCAATATTTTTGATACATCAACAGGTAGTTGAAGGGACTATTTCAACTTTTAACTTGTATGGTAAGCAGATAAGGGGTCCCAATACTTAAGGTAAATACAATAATGTACCTGGTTATATGCGGATATGTGTTGTCAGACAGGAGGGAAAAGACAGATTTTCTGCCTTTTCTTTTTTTACAAGAGAGACAGTATTTGTTATTTCCTGTTTGCTTTCCTGCACACCAAGATACTGCTGTAAAGGGTCCACTGTAAATGGAACAATTTATTTCCAATGGGAGCATTTTCTTTCAAAAGAGTATTTCTCTCCACAGAAATATATACCGTGCCAAGACCATAAAGTATGACTTATGGAAAAGTAAAATTTTAACCAGCATTATTGCATAAAAAGCAGTGTCACACGTTATTAACCATGCAGTAATCGGCGAAAAGCCGTGTATTAACAAGGCAATTCACACGCTGTTAATGCATGGCTACGCTGTTAATGCATGGCTACGCAACTTTCAGTATGCTCATACCTGGGCCACAGAATTGCTGCCAAAACTAGTAGTGTACTGCCGTGCCCTAGAAGGGGCATAGTCCATGGAAATAGTGTTCACGTGACATCGGTGAAAAGGTGAAACAAAATAGTCCAAGAAAAAAACGTGAAATGTAGGAAATTTTTTCAGTTTTTATGCAATAGTAGTGATCAAAGATGGTTTTTCAATGCATTAACATTTGCCAGGTCCCTTCAGCCTCGATTTTCAACACCTCCCATGGGACCTGGCGAATGTTAATGCATGAAAAACCATGTTTGATCCCTATATTATCAACATATATTACTCAAAAGTCCTCTGATAACCTCTTACCATACTATTCGTAAAAATTCTCTGATAACTGCTTACCACGCCAAGCCCATTTTCTTCCTGGGCCCAGTTGTTCAAAGCATCATTAGCTTAAAAAGCTCATTAGTGGTCAAAATGTTAACTGTTCTAGTAAGTACAGTATCTAATTCACAGTTATTTTTGCTGAAAAAATGTGAGTAGCTTTTGCAAATGCAAAAGCTACTCACATTTTTTCAGCAAAAATATTAGCGTATATGCCATATTTAATGATCAAAGTTTTAATGATATGTTAACTAACAACATCATTAGTTTTGAACAACTGGGCCCTGGTGATGTGTCTAAAAGTTCTTCCTAAAAAGCAAAGCTTGTTGACCCAAAATAAAGAGCAGTTTGATCTGGGCATGCTTTGTTTAATCAGTGATATAGGGTGATCTTTGCCTAAACCATTTCCTCAGACATGTCTGAATATTTAAGATTTACATACACAAAGTTCAGGTACACATGTACTTATAGGCTGGTCCAGTACTAAGTTATTCCTCTATCAGCCACATGATTAGAAAAACCTATCATATTTACCATAAATATTCAAATAATCTCCTTACCATACTTCTTCTAAAATTTGAAAAAAAAAATGTATATGACTACCTGGTTATGTGCCTAAATTTTGCTGGATTAATGGCAAAATATGATCAGATGCAGCATTCTGCAGCATTTGATCTTGGTTTACACTGTTTCCTCAGGCCTGTCTATAAGTCTAAGAATACTGAGGGTAAAATATGGTACCTTTTGTCAGTGCAAAATGGTTAGCACTAACAAGACTTCAAATAATGGTCATGGTCTCCTCCAAAAAACAAACGTATTAACCCTTTAAGCACCAAGCAAAATTTGTAGCAGACATTCAAATTTTTTTTTATTTTTCAGAGAAAAGAAGTCTTGACATTTCATGTGAATCGTCTTTTTTCTCTGAAAAATAAAAAAAAAATAAATAAAAAAATGTCGTCTGCTGCAGTTGTGACTGGCACTTTAAGGGTTAAGGGGAACTGAAACACTGTCAGGGCAGACAACATTGACAAAACTGTTAGCCTCCCTTCTAAAAGAGGTCTACTCTAAAATGAAAGAATTTGCTCCCATAGGGAGTAAATTCTTCAATTTATAGCAGACCCCTTTTTAGAAGGGATTTGATGGACAGCAAGTCAAGCAGGAAGTTACAAATATTGCCTCCTTTGTAACAAATGGTAGATTCTACCAAGTGTATCTATCATACAGTCGACTCTCGTTATCTCGACCTCGCTTATCTCGAATAACCGCTTATCTCGAATAACCGCTTATCTCGAAGTGAAATTCTGGTCCCTGTTTTAACATGGAAATCTAAAAACAGGTAACAAAATATTGTGGAAAAGAGGAGAAATTGCTCCTAAGGAGCAATTTCTCCTCTTTTCCACAATATTTTCAGTATGTCTCTAACTTCAGGAGTCAAATTACATATTCATTGGTAAATGTGGTTGTTTTCCTCACTTCTGCAAGTCTGATATTTCGAGTTACGGATATCTCGAAGTATTTAAGTGAGTCCCTTAGAATTCGAGATAACAAGAGTTGACTGTATCTAAATAGATAGCCTTTGGAGACATCAAACACATATAAGAACACAAATCAGGCCCCGAGGTTATAAACTTTTTTTGTGCCAACTCAGCTGAGCATGAAATTTTCTCTGCTAATAAATACAAAAATGCCAACAATTTTCATATTTATTAGCAGAGAAATTTTCATGCTCAGCTATGTTTAGCAAGAAAACATTTGCCATTGTGAGTAAATTGAGATTTATTAGCAAGACAAATGTCATGCTCAGCTGAGTTGAGCATGAAAAAAGTTTTTATAACCTTGGGGCCAGAGTCGCTGTTTCACTGGGACTCTTCATATGGCAGCAAAGTAGTTTACAGGGCTGCACACATCCCTATACCCCTGGCTTGAGCTGAACCTCATTTCCAAGCTATCAGAATGGGCTTAATGATCCCAGAGAATATAAGAATCTATCATGGGTGTGAGGGGCAGATAGAAAAATCCATTCTGAGGACCACTGTCTGGCATCACAAGGATTGCTGAGTGATGCCAGACGGTGATTGCAAGGGACAGATTTTTCTATCTGTCCCTAACACCAATGATAGATTCTTTTTCTTGCACACCTTCAATTTCTGAACCTAGATTTTTAATAATGCAGTCACTTTGATTGCTGACATCTGCCATATTGTTATGACATTACTGTGATGTCATTATGTTCAGTGATGTAAACCTTAACGATGGCTTACGTGACGTACATTACAATCAGTGCATATCAAACCCATGAGAATTCTCGAATTTTATCTTACCCTGGGTAGGATAAGCTGGGTAGGATAAGAATTCCTGCCCCAGGGTTAAATCCAGGATTTCCTTATCTGGTGTGCAAGAAATAAAAATGATTCACGAATCACTGTGTAACAAAGTATTTTGCTTGCATATTTTTTAAAAAAAAATGTAGATACCAAAATAAATAACATCATAATTGTTCAATAATATATTTTATTTTTTTATGCAAGACACAATTTCCATGAATTCTTACTTTTGATTTCAATGTAGACAGAATTTTTTATCCTCTGTCATTTTGACTGTTCAACAGAGGGATCAGAGCTCCAGATAAGAGAAGTATCAAGCTAATCATTTTTCTTATTTCCATTCCAAAACATAGGTACCCATTGGAAGCATCTCAGCTAGGAGCTTCTAATGAGCAGCCACATACGCTTTCATGGAGAAATAAGAAATATGGCATAACTTTTTGGATGAAAAGCACCTTACATGGAGCTATGAAAAATTCAGTGGTTAATGTCAGATCACATAATGTTTTGCGCAATAAAAGCAGTTCGGCAGAGATCAAAGTATTTGTGTCTGGGCTCCAAACCACAGAGGGTTTTGGAAGATTTAGAACAAGTATACAGGTAAAAAATGTGTATATATGGTCAATATATATATATATATATTTTTTTTTTACCTGTATACTTGTACTACATCATCTCAAACATGTGACCCCCCTGTGCTCTGGACAACATTACTGGTGTAAGACAGTTGGGCCTAAGAAAGACAGGACTCTCTAGTCACAGATGAGGTCAGTGTCTCCATCCCACTTCATGTCCATCAATCATCTGTGGTTCCAGAAAACCTCGGAACTGTTTAGCATCTGCAGTCCACCTGGCCCCATAACCTGCAACAAAAACATAGCCCCAGATAAGAAGGTTTTTTGGTAGAACATCTATCAAGTGTATCCATTCACCTTAACCCTTAAAATGCCAAGAAAAACTGCATCTGAAAATGTCGTCTATGTCGTCTGCTGAATATTCTTGCAAACTTCTCAAAGCTATTTTTTGCATCCCGGCAAACAGTGTGGACCCAGATCAGACTGCTCCTAAAGGAGCAGTCTGATCTGGGTCCACACTGTTTGCAGAAATGACTTTTAAAATTACAAGCAGATGACAAAGCAGACGACAATTGTTGTGATTGGCGCCTTAAGGGTTAATGTGATATCTTTCTTATATGGACCATAGAAATGAATCATCAACTTCATCATAGAAAGGGTCTTTATCCCCTAGATCATTATGCATTGCTTCAATATGCTTCAAAATACATTTCAAAAATAAAAAAAAAAAAAAAAATAAATAAAAAAAATGTGAAACAATAATACCCTGCCATTATCATGTGGTGGGCAGATAACTCTGTCAAAAGCTGGCGTAATTTGCTCATTTGCAATCTCAAACCAGATCTCCACAATATCAATAAAACATACCAAGTTTGGTGAAAATCTACCGATATTTACTCATCATCCAGAAACAAACATATGAATATGTGAAGGGCAGATAATTGTCAAAAATTGATGAAATTCACCCATTTGAAATCTCAAACCAAGTGTTCACAATATCAATGCACATACAAAGTTTGGTGAAAATGCACTGATATTTACTCAAGTTATCATCCGGAAATGAAAATAATGAAAACACGGATGTGTGGCCAGCAGATATCTGTCAAACTTTGAGAAATTTTCCCATTAGTAATCCCAAACCAGATCTCTACAATATTAATATACATATCAAATTTGATGAAAATCCATTCATTTTTACTCAAGTTATCATCCGTAAATGAAAATATGGACATGTGGCGGGCAGATAACTCTATCAAAAATTGATGAAATTTGGTCATTAGCAATCCCAAACCAGATCTCCACAATATCAATGCACATACCAATTTGGTCAAAATCCATTGATGTTTACACAAGTTATCATCCTGAAAGGAAATATACAGATGGACAGAGGGACGTATGACAGATGGACGGACCGAAAAATGGACGTCCAACGTGAAACCACAATACCCCGCCAGTATTGTGTGGCGGGGTATAATGACAAAAAAACAACAACAAACAACATAATGTATTTTAACTTAAACTGCCAATCACAACTGCAGCAGACAAAAGTTTGAATATTTTTTATATATACATATATTCTTTTTCAATAATTTTAAAATAAGTAGAATGCTGTGCAATAATTTTGCTTGGCCTTTTCACCTTTACCACTCTCGGGGCTAATTCAGCAGATGACAAACTGACAATATTTTTCTTATTTTTCCTCAGGAAAAAGGATTTGACATTTCATACAAATTGTCTCCTAACAATTTGCATGAAATGTCAAATCCTATTTTCTGGGAAAAATAAGAAAACTATTTTAATATGAAGTCTGCTGAAATCTTAAATTTACTCAGCGTGCTAAATGATAAAGGTGAGAGCAATTCTACTAAGTTTACCTTCTGCTACTCTTGCTTCTATCACATAGACTTCTTGCTGCGAAAAAAGGAAAAGAAAAATAGTAATAATAATTAAAAAAACAAACAAAAAAGAAAACAAACAAAATTCTGCATTCTTAAAATGATCTTCTATCATAATAAGTCTGCTGAAAACAAAACAAAAACACAAGTAGTTCAATGAAAAAAAAAAATGAAGCTCCACTGATCTGAAATAAGATTTTGTCTTCATTTCTTACAAGGGTATTCTGCAGAGAACCTGTGTTGCCTGTGGCACATATTGGGTCACAGCGATCTTAATCAATAGGGAAATACAGAATTTTTCCTCAAGGGTTGAAAATCAGGGTCCCAGGGACTCATTAATCTGGAGTCAGCAGGGGTCTTTTAATAAGATTATTGCTGCCTAGATAATAATAACTGGTGAGAAATACAACATAGACTCAAACTGGAAACCAGTACTAAATATAATTAACTTTAGATTGACAATATGCATCACTCAGGACCCATGACCCTAATTTTTGAGGGTCCATATCATAATTTTGGGGGTCAAAAACTACAAAATGCAAGCTGGGGGAAAACCATGGAAATACTGTGTACTAAAATTTGAATGTCAATTTTTGTTACCTGTTGACGTGTCCCAAAACTACTGGATGAGAGGAAACCAATGTTAGACCGAGCTCAGACACTGCATTCTGTGGCATCTGATCTGGGTCTACACTGTTTGCTAAGGCCTATCTGGCCCAATAGATTGGGGCAATATGGTACACCTTTTCGCAAGGCATGGTTCATATTGAAAATGAGCTTCTATCATAATAAGTCTGCTGAAAGCTCAACCTTTTCGGCCAACAGTCTAAATTCTGAAACTTACAGACTGAATAACTATTCAAACGCACCGTGTCTTGGGGAGGTGACCTAGTTATGAATTATAATTAGGTCTGTTTCAAGCTGCTAACCCAGTCGTCCAGTAAAACTAATCCAGATTTTTCTGGCGTAGTCCCTATGTGACTCAGTTGCCCGGCTACTTTAAAAATCTGGGCCCAGTTGTTCAAAGCATCATAAGCTTAACAAGCTCATTAAGGGTCATTTCGTTAATTTTTTTAGCGGATTCAATATACAATATATATATTTAATATACAATACAGTATTTTCTCAGCAAAAAATTTCAGCATATTTGCATATCACTCGATGTAAATTTTAACAAATTGTTAACTAACGATGTTGTTAGCTTTGAATAACTGGGCCCTGACTGATTGATTGATAATAAGTCTGCATTCACAGACTAATATAGGACCACTGAGTACTGACATGCTTTGTTATTTGTTACTGCATTCATCCTACGCATTCATACAGAAAAGCTTGAGCAAACAGTGAAGACCCAGATCAGATTCCACAAATGTGGCAGGATCAGGGTCTACACTGTTTGCCATTCATCCCCAATTACTTAGACACATCAACAGGCAGAAAAGTGGACTTTTTTTCAAATTTTAGGACAAGTATGGTAAGCAGTTAAGGTGTCTTAATGCTTAAATAGGTAAATATGGTATAGTCAGACTACCGTATGTGAACAGAAAATCCTTGGTCAAATTGGAAAAGTATGACTCAGCAGTTAACATGGGACTTAATTACTGCTATCTGTACTTTGCTACTGACTTTTGGCCATATACATGCCCAAGTAAATCTCATATTTCCATTGTGATTATCCTTATCCAGTTACACAGGAATGTATATATAGCCAAAAAAATGCACTTCTGATACAAATTAAAATTGTCAAATCAAGAAAAAAAAACTTGTCTTTTGGCTAGTGGGAAGTGCATAGGTACAGATCAAATTCAACAAATATCCAGTCATTGCTTTGTTATAAGATATGCAAGGTTCAAAGATTGATTGTTCTGGGTGAATTGTATTCCATATTTTCCCCAAGTTTTGGGAAAGGCAGGCATAAGTAAATCATGTAGAGTCTGACAGATGCTGCAGAATGTGGCATCTCACCAGGATCTACATCATTAGCCACCAACAATTTTTAGGTGTATAAACTGGCAGAAAAATTAGTCAAATAACATTTTGCTTACTGGTAGCCAGTGTATGTTGATCCATGTAGCATTGTCTAAGATAGTGTTCATCACTTTTAAGGCATGCTCGTTCTTTGCTTTCTCAGCTGTAAATAGACAATAGACATTATTTATTTGTAGAGCAAAAATGACCCCAAAGTGATAAAACAGCTGGTTCAATTTTTTTTTTTTTTTTTTTTTTTTAATCCCCTACGGTTTTGGGCCTTTTTATATCACTAATTATAAGCTCCAGAAGAAATTATCATTTATTTTTTTAATAACACCCTTTCTTCTGCCAGCTGAAGGGCAAAGATACATAACACAATCAGAGAAAATAGCCTTTATCCTATTATTAGACAATGAAGGCTGGATCAGGCTGAACAGTAGTCCGATCAGAGCCTTCAATGACTCCTTACAGAATCAATGGTTGCAGGAGGTGTAGATGTGCAGGATGATCTAAGCCTCTGCCTTTTGCATGATGTCTTGACTACCATTTTCTCATGTTAATTAAGCGCTATAAGTCTTCTTGTTTATATTTTAGAGTTAACCATATTTGCCGCATTCACCATATGTATTTGGACAGAAAGGCCTGAGCAAACAGTGTAGATGCAGATGAGATGCAGCAGAACCCAACATCTCATCAGGGTCTACATTGTTTGCCACTCATCCAGCAATTTTTAGATGCAATATCGGGTAGTAAATTGTACTTGTTCAAATTTTAAAACAAGTACGGTAAAAAGTTCAAGTGTCCGGATACTTAGGGTAAATACAGTACCCTATATATTTAAAACCCTTAAGCCCTTACCATACATGTCCTAAAATTAAGGGGAACTGATACTCTTTCAAGGGAGTTAATTCTGCCAAAATTATTTTATCACCCTTCTTAAAAAGGAAATTTATTCTTAACAGAAAGAATTTTTTCCAGGGAGAGAAAATTCTTTCCCTTTTAGAGTAGACCTCTTTTTCACAAGGGGTTTGGCATGCAGCGAAGCCAATCTGGAAGTCATAAAAGTTGTCTCCCTTGTAGAAAATGGAAAAAAAAAAACTACCATATGTATTCAGTCCCCTGAAATAAGTCCACTTTGCAGCCCATTGAATTTGTCTAAAAACTACTAGACTATTGGTGCACAGTGCAGACCCTGATCATTCCCAATATGTAGGGTTAATATGGTATGGTTAACCCCAGTCCTGCGGAATCTGGATATGCCCTGCCTTTGGAAACACTGTAGATCCAGATCAGTTGGCTTCTTCAGAAGCCACTGATCTGGATCTGCACTGTTTACCATTGGTATTTGAATTTGTATCCACAACCTGGATCAAGTAAACTGATTGGCTGAAAATTAGAAGTGAGTGTGGCATCTTAATTTATTCAGCATGGCAAGGGTTAATAGGCAGCATAGCTCCAGATATTACTGTGCTTTCGATATCTTTCAGACAGTCATTTTTTGCTTGGCGCTTTAAACAACAGAAGTAAATTTGAAAACTTCTGTCATGATTTAATGCAAAACCATTTGTCATAACTACCTATTCACAAAGTTTTATTCTAGTCATTGGTTTTAAAAAATCAAATATTTTCCCTTTTTTCCATAGTAAAAATGAGTGCAAATTATATAGAAATCTGTAGGTACTAGGTAACTACGTTTTGGAGGTAGATGTTCAACAAGTTTTGCTTGTTCATTGTTCTGAAATTTTCACAATATTGTTGAGAAACATCAATGATTAAGATTCAGCATAGAAATGTAAAAAAAAAAAAAATTTTTCAGACAAAAATTAAACAAAAAATCACTTTACTATAGAAATTGCATAGGTCAGACTAATTTTCATCATATATTTAATGTTAGGATACATATTTGAGAACAAAACAAAGAAACAGAAAAGGCAAATGGTTTCTGGTAAGATATGGTCAATCAGAACAATATATTTTCATTAATAATAAAATGCCATGCAAAAAGATCTTTCTCAGTGTGACGTAAAAAGGAGAGTATAGGCACTCTTTTTTCAACCAAAAAGTACTGATATTTTTCTTATTTCTCCATGAAAACATACGTTTTCTTGGAGAAATGAGGAAAATATGAGGATACCCATTCTTATCTGGAGCTATGTTTGGCACGCTGGGTAAAAAATTTCAGCAGACATTTTGAAATATTTTTCTTAGTTTTCCCAGAAAATAGGTTTTGACATTTTATGCAAACAATTTGAATGAAAATTCAGACCTTATTTTCTGGGAAAAATAAGAAAAAAATATCATCAATATGTTGTCTGCTGAATTTGCCCAGAGAATGGTAAAGGTTAATTATTCTGAATCACTTATATGGAGAATTAAAAACATCTTGACAAACTACGTAGATATGCTGATTACATTACCATTTAACCCATTGTATACCGAATACTCTCCCACACTATATATTGGAAGAGTCCAATTTCAGTTCTAGGTACACCTGGCTATGAGATTTACATATTCCTAGAGAAAAATGGCTAAACTATTTGCAAACAGAGGAGACCCTGATCAGACGCCACGTTCTGCGGCGTCTGATCTGGGTCTGCACTGTTTGCCATTTGCCCTTTTACGGGTCTCCCGACTACAGTGGATTCAAATGCCACAATATGTACCTGTGTAAGGAAAACAATAAACGATTTTATGTAACAGGTAGCTTTGATTTCTCATAAGGTTAAATAACAAAATAACAGACTGTTTAATTCCCGTTTGTCAAACTGTCAGTGACATGTGTTACAGTTTGAACATAAAACCAGTCACATAATACTATCAGATCAATGTGGACAGCTAATGATTCATTAGGTGATGTTTTTTTTTTTATAACTGAAGAGTGTTTTTAGAGAGGTAAGTCACTTATTTTGTTATATAATATATATATATATATATATATATATATATATATATATATATATATATATATATATATATATATATATATATCTATATATATATATATATATATATATATATATATATATATATATATATATATATATATATATAAATATATCGCTAATTAGTTCTTCAGTGATCAATGCTTTATTTACATTTAGAAGTACTCAGACAGAGAGACCTGAGCAAAGACAGAAAAAGGAGTTTGATCAGGATCTGCACTGTTAACCATTCAGCCACCAATAATTTAAATACATTATTAGGTAGCCAAATCATTGTTAGCATGGGGTGGTCATAAAATGTCTCTTCATAATTCACTAAAGCATAGTTTATAGTTTTGGTCCTTTGAGATCACTGGGTCTATTCAGGATTTTTGAAAATTTATATGAGGATTCATCATGAAAACATGCCTATATAATGTTGACCCCCTTATACCCCACTTTTATATAGTAAAACTGGGGTTTACAGGGGTATACATTATTTTCCTTATTTCTGCTCAAAACACAGATTGTGGGTACTCGTTAGAACCGCCTCGCCGAGGCAGTTCTAACGAGTACCCACAATCTATGTTTTGAGCAGAAACAAGAAAACTATCACAATTTTTCATCTTAATATTTTCGTTCTTTCGGCGGTAAAATTAACAATGTATTTGTATAGGCCTGTTTTTGTAATGACATGCCTATATAATGTTGACCCCCTTATACCCCACTTTTATAGAGTAAAACTGGGGTTTACAGGGGTATACATTATTTTTCTTTAATTTCTGCTAAAAACATAGATTGTGGGTACTCATTAGAACCACCTTGCTGAGGGAGTTCTAGTGAGTATCCACAATCTATGTTTTGAGCAGAAATTTGAAAAATTGGCAGTGTGATCAAGGGTCATTCCTTTCGGTGGCTATATTTAACTAACTTCACTTCAGTTTGTGTAAGTGCTGTATTGTAGTCATAAAATGTCTCCCCATACTTCACTATAATGTAGTTTATACTTTCTGGTCCTTTGTGATCATTGAGCCCATTCAAACTAGCTAGTTTGGCTCCGAAAACTTGGGCCCAGTTGTTCAAAGCATCGTTAGCTTAACGAGCTCGTTAAGGGTCATTTCGTTAACTGTTTTAGCAGATTCAATATACAATATTCTGAAATTTTTTGCTGAAAAAATGTGAGTAGCTTTTGCACTGCAAAAGCTACTCACATTTTTTCAGCAAAAAAGTTCAGCATATTTGCGTATCACTCGATTAAAATTTTAACGAATCGTTAACTAACGACATCGTTAGCTTTGAACAACTGGGCCTTGGATGCTTCAGCTATGTTTTTGTTTTTGCTTTTGTGTGTTTGAATACAAGTACGAGAATTCATCAAGACATTAAAGGAGCAGCTTATAAGGGATTGATGCATCCAGTCATGGAGTAAGGCAGTTAGATTAGGGACCCAAAGGTGTAGTCAGGAAGAACTGGAAAGCATGTAAAAGCACCCAGCCAGATTTGTAACACTATCTAGTGATCTGTAATAGTCAAAATGTTGAAAAACTCAAAAGATACTAGTATTGTCAACACAGTCTGAGGTACCTATTACTTGTGTATATGTCAGCGGTAAATTTGACAGTTCAAAGCAACCCAAAAATGGGAAAATAACTGGAGTCATTCAGGTCCATTCAATGAATCTTGATACATATGCCATCTTATGTGGCACAAGCATACATGCAATTGCTCAAGCTAAACTTCCTGCTAGCTTTTTGAAAAAGCTAATACTTGTAGACAGAGAAAGTCCTGATCAGTCTAAAAGGATACAAAGGCTGATGTGAGCCTTCACTATTTGTGTAAAGTATAAAAACTATTTTTTTTTTTTTTCGCTTTCCTAATCATATATGTATGGTGAAAATTTCAAACACTTTGATATTGTGTTATCTAAATTTTGCTTAATTTCTTAAAATACTTAGTGGAATGGCAAAGGGTGAAGATCCTGATCAGACTGCTTCTACAGAAGCAGTCTGATCTGGGTCTGCACTTTTTGCCCATGCCATTTTGTTAGAAATGTTTGTGTACAAAATTTTAGGACATTTGCCCTAGTAAGGTACATGTAGATTTGATCAAAAAATGCCACATTGCCTATTCTGCCTCAAGCACTATGTTAGTACGGTAACAGATATGACTGACAGGAGGAAGTGAGAGCAGTGACAATTTATGGACTTTGAACAATTTTATTTTGAATGCCATATATTGGTTAGTTTTGCACCAAAACAAAGGATAAAATATCCAAAGTTCATTTTTTTTCTAAACAGAGAGACCAGGTATGGCTTTACAAGTACAAAGATGTAAGTGGTCTTACAGTTTCAGTTACAATTATACTAGTATGTTAACATGCCAAAGTGAAATGTACACTTCTAAGCCATACAATGTAGCTCTAGATAAGCCAAATTTTTTAATGAAAACTATTAACCCATTGTATACTGAATAGACACTCCCACACTATATATTGGAAGAGTCCAATTTCAATTTTAGGTACGTCCGGCTATGATCAGGTTTACATATTTCTACAGAAAAATGGCTAAACTATTTGCAAACAGTGGAGACCCTGATCAGACGCCGCTTTCTGCGGTGTCTGATCTGGGTCTGCACTGTTTGCCTATTATCCTTTTATGGGTCTCCCGACTGCAATGGGTTAATGTTTTTCTCTACAAAAACACATGTTGTGGGTACTCTGCGAGGTGTTTCTTTTCAGTATAACCACATCATATGTACTTGTGGAGAAAGAAACAAAAATATTTATTTTGATAAACTATTTTATCTGGAGTTATGTAATCTATGATATTTTACTATATAATATGGGGAATGAGAAATATTTTGATTATTAAGCACATAAACCCTTGTCATGCTGAATAAATTAAGATGCCATACATATCCTTCCAATTTTCAGCCAATCAGATTACTAGATCCAGGTTGTTGATAGAAATGCGCATAGTGAATGGCAGAAAGTGCAGATCCAGATCAGTTGGCTTCTTCAGAAGCCAACTGATCTGGATCTACACTGTTTGCAAAGGCAGGGTATATCCGGGTTCAGCAGGACAAGGGTTAAGATATATTAAAGCAGTTAATTAGGTTGCCAAAAAACCAATAAATTAAAAAGCTGGTTTAAAAATTGCGAAGCTCTGAAAATCAGCCTTATAGATCCCTAAGTCAACCCATTTTTCTTATATATTATGGAGGAACATGACATTATTAATTGCATAGACTTGTTAATGTAATTTATTACCTTTAACCCTTCTGATGCTGAATAAATTAAGATGCCACACCCACTTCCAGTTTTCAGCCAATCAGATTAATTGATCCAGGTTGTTGATATAAATTCACATACTGAATGACAAACAGTGCTGATTCAGAAGCCAACTGATCTGGATCTGCACTGTTTGCTAAAACAGGGCATGTTGTGTTCAGCAAGAGAAGGGTTAAATATCCACATGCTGAAGGTAAATGTAACAGATGAAAGGCTGCTGATATTTTTTTTGTTTTCTTCTAAGAAAAAGTGTATGACTTTTTTTGGCAAATTTTGCAAGAAACAGTCAAGCTTTATTTGCTATAAAAATAAAAAAAAAAAATGTCACATATTCACTTTGTTAAGTGCTAAAGCTCCAAATTAGCTTGCCACCAGCTCCTGTGTTTACCTGCATGCCTTAGGAAATAATCTAGATCAAAATCAGACTCTGCAGACCACAGCATCTTATCAGAGTCTACACTGCTTGCCATTCATCTGGCAGTTTTTAGACACATTAAAACACAGAAAATTGGATATGTTCAAATCTAAGGACAAAATATGGTAAAGAGATAAATGTCTGAATGTTTAAGGTAAAAGTGGGAAGGTAAAATGGTAACTTTACGATTCTCTCTGGGTTGATTCTGCAGAGGACAAGCTGGTGATATTTTCCTTATTTTTCCCAGAAAATAGTTTTGACATGCAAATTGTCTCCTAGGTTTTGACATTTCATGCAAATTGTCTCATTAGAAGACAATTTGCATGAAATGTCAAAACCTATTTTCTGTGGAAACTAAGGAAATTATTTCAAAATGTCATCTGCTGAAATTTTTACCCAAAATGTTAAGAATTATCCATCACTTACACAGGCATGAGTTAATACGTATGACAGCGCTGAATATGACACTTTCTTTCCACCAACAGTAACTTTGTTTTTCTTAAATTTATGCTTAAGAAAAACAAAAAATAAAACACAAAAACCGTATGTTGTAAGTACTCACTGGAACTGCCTCAGTATGGCAATTCCAATCAGCACCACAACATTTAGAGGAGAACTATATAAAAATAATGTTTACATGGAAACCCTATAATTACCATACTGCAGGTGACATTTGTCTCTGTAAGTAAGTCATGGTTATTTCAAGACACAGTATATCTGCTACCTTCCACCTGTTGCAGGGTAAAGGTTTAAAAAGGAAGAGTAGAATAAAATAAAAGTTGACAGGTTAACCTCCTGAAGGATAGTTAAACTTCAGCCAGCTGAATTTACATATTAGTAGACAATTATGTTTTGTTACTTTTTCAGAAAACAGTGCATGTTTTAAACAAGCATTTCATTGAAATATTAAAACCTGTATGTTAAAACTCGTGAGAGAGAAAGGTAAAACTAAAATAATGCTACAAAACTAAATTTTGAATTTATCATGTTTTCATTTTACTGTAATTCCAAATTACCTGAAAAATATGTGTACTGTACTCACTCACAGTACTGGTTGGCTATAAATTCACCAGGACTGATGCCTTTAATCATTAAAACACTAAGCAAAATTCTAGCAGATAACACTCAGATTCAATTTTTATTATTATTACAAAAAAAAAAAAAAAAAAAAAATTGGTATGTCACCTAGTAGATAGGCATGTAACAATATTATATATTAATGCATCTTGATAGTGACTGCCATGACAGTGCTATCCTGATAATATTTTCAACTATCGATAACAAATGACGGTGATCTCTTCAACTATGGATAGTTTTGATAGTTTTTGTCCCTATGGAATTTCTCATTCTGTAATTAGGTAATATCATTCTGAAGCTTTTTTATACCCCAATTTTATGGTGGGGATATTGTAAATGCCTCCAGCCATTTGTCCCTCTGTCCGTCCATCAGTCTCTCTCCTCCTAAACCACTCAGTGGAATTTAACCAAACTTGCTACATGACTTCCCGGCATGGTAAGGATGTGCAAGCGCAATATTATTTTTCACTCTGCCCCATGAGACCTTCGGGTGAGGTAAAAAGGTCACTGTCTGTTGGTCAGTCATGCTATCTCCTCCTAAACCTCAGGGCGGAATTTAACCAAACTTGCTACATGACTTCCCCTTGTGGGAAGGGTGTGCAAGAGCAAGTCTGTCTGGCTGTCCATCTGTCAGGCTATTATTAACATTAGCACTGAGCACGGGGGTTTTGTGACAGCTTGGCATCAACAGCACAATCTAGTATTTGTCTAAATTAACAAAGTGTGAGAAAAGAAAGGCATTCTGCTTTGCAAAAATGTTTGTAAAATTAGTGGCAAAGCTGATATTTGAGAGGGCAGTTACTAAATGTTAGGTATCTTTACAGGTAGTCTGGTCTTTAGAAATCAAATGAAATTCATTAATCATAAAATACTGTGTGATTTGGAGATGGTGATAGTATAGTGATGCATTGTGATATTAGACCCTTGACAGTGATAGTATTGTGATAAGACTTTTTTTCGGATGGTGATAGTATCATGATAGTCATAATCTGGCATGTTAGTCAGCCTTACTAGTAGATGATTCAAATGAAATGTCAAGACTTATTTTCTGTAAAAAATATATTAAAACAAGAGAAATGCCTAACTACTTTATGGGCAGGTTTTACAAAATGGTTAACCAAAAGGTAAACCTTGGACGACGCCCAATGCCCACCCGCCTGCCTGCCGACACGGACATCGCTATTTTAAAGGATGGATTTTTTTAAAACCAGTCCAACTAGAAACTTGTCTGTAAAACAATATTCCCCCAACTATATGCTTGTCCATACAAAATGGCAAGTTGGAAAGAGGCATAACTCTGACAAAATGATTTTTTTTCAAATTTCAATCAGATCTACTGTTCAGTCCCAACAAGCTTACCAAGTTTCAATGTCCTAGCTCAAAACGTTTTCAAGATATCAAGAAAATTTTGTTGAACAGATGAACAAAAGGATGGATGAACAACCAAAAGCAATATGCCCTCCAATTTCTTCTAAGTTGCAGGGGTGGTGGGGGGAGGTGGGGGGGTGGGGGGTGCATAAAAAGACCAAAATGTTATTTGCTGCAGTTGTGATCACTTTAAGGGTTAAATGAGGTGGGCAACAGAGGCCAAGGGCAATCTGGGCCCAATTGTTCAAAGCATCATTAGCTTAACGAGCTCGTTAGTGGTCAAAATGTTAACTTTTCTAGTAAGTACAATATCTCATTCACAGGTATTTTTGCTGAAAAAATGTGAGTAGCTTTTGCAAATGCAAAAGCTACCCACATTTTTTCAGCAAAAATATTAGTGTATATGCCATATTTAATGATCAAAGTTTTAACGATATGTTAACTAACAACATTGTTAGTTTTGAACAACTGGGCCCTGTGATTTTGTGCAGTTTGATCACTGGCTTTTTGTCCAGTAACAATCACTGGATACTTAGAACGTATTGACAAAAACTGTGAAGACCCTGGTAAGAAAGCATGGAAATGAAGTCTGACCTGTGCCTTTGTTGTTTGCATACAGTATAACAGACCTTTTAGCATGAAGTGCACCAAATAAACTATTTAGCACTCTGGGCCCAGTTGTTCAAAACTTATGACGTCTTTAGTAAATGAATCGTTAAAACTTCGATCATAAAATATAGCAAATATGCTAATATTTTTGCTGAAAAAATGTGAGTAGCTTTTGCATTTGCAAAAGCTACTCACGTTTTTTCAGAAAAATACCTGTGAATAAGATATTGTACTTACTAGAACAATTAATATTTTGACTACTAACGAGCTCATTAAGCTAACAATGCTTTGACCAAGTGGGCCCAGCATTTTTAGACACAACAACAGGTAACATAATGGGCATGTTCAAATTTTAGGATAAGTATGGTAATCAGTTATGTCTGAATATTTAGCGTAAATATGATATATAAAAGCTATTCTCATGAAAGTTAAAAAATGTTTTTTGTTCATTTTTTTTTCTAAAGAAATAAAAAGATATGAACTAGCACTTGTGAGTAAAAAGAAACAACAAACATCTTATCTTCTCAAGTCCTAGTGACCATTTTCTTTAAATACAAATATCACATTATACACCCTAAGTATTTTGGAGAGGTAGGGCTGAGCAAAGTTCAGCAAACAGTGTAGACCTAGATCAGATGTGGTAGAAGGCAGTGTCTGATCAGGGTCTATACAGTTTGGCACCCATCCAGCATTTTCTAGACACACATTTAACAGGCAGTGAAAAAAATTTTTTTGAAATTTTAGTACCAGTATAGTAAGGTGGTAAGGTGTCTAATTAGTAATTACTTAGGGTAAATATGCTAATCCGAGTCCCAATGTGACAAACTATACTCTTAGACATGTCTGCCCGGGAAAGACTTAGATCAGCCTGCACATCAACACAGTCTGATCAGTCTTGGCTAAGAATTATAGGCAAGATTTTGATTTAGTAAATAGATTTTATTTGTTTGTTTTGACCAATTATGGAGAAATAATTCACTAGTGTTCTAAGGCTTCCGTGTAATAATCGAGTGAGTGATAGTGAACAAGTTTTTTACACAAAAGCCTTAGAACACCCATGAATTATTTCTCTGTAATTGATCAAACTAATAAACTGTTCATTAAATTTCTTACCCCTACCCCCATCCCCACCCCACACACAATGTGTTTTAGTTGGATGCTGTACCTTTGTGACGTGTGGGGATTTCATATGCTAATGACAGATGCCCGGCCTTGAACTACTGAACCAAAAAAAATTAGCGCCATTGGATTTCAGTTTTAATTGAAATAATAAATAAAGATCTCGAGGCAGTTTATATTTTTCAGTTGTTTGTATGTCAGTTAGTGCTGCTGTGTTTTCAATTTATCTAATTTGTTCCTCATCTTCATCTTTGGGTATTGGGAAGTCTGAGCTTCCTGACTGTGGCCTTTCCTAGGTAACTTCATTTATATTTTGGCTCTCTGTCTGAGGACATCATGAAAACATACCTATATAATTTTGACCCCCTTAAACCCCACTTTTATAAAGTAAATTTGGGCTTTACAGTGGTATACATTATTTTTCTTATTTCTGCTGAAAACAGATTGTGGGTACTCATTAGAACCGCGTTTTGATTGTGGGTACTCGTTAGAACTGCCTCTCCAAGGCAGTTCTAACAAGTATTCACAATCTATGTTTTGAGCAGAAATATGAAAAATATCAGAAGTTTTTATCTGAAACTTTTCAGATTTTGGAGATGAAATTTTCTACATATTTGCATAGGCGTGTTTTTGTAATGAAATACTGAATCCTTGGCTATCCAAAGGGAGCCCTGCAAAGATTGACCAGACTGCATAGATGCCACTGATATGCTCAAAATGGGGCAGAAGTCCAAAGGTACATTTTCCATTACATCAGCACACCTAAGTAAACATATACTTCTTAGCAACAGCTCTCTTAAGGCAATTTTTTCAACCAAAATATATCTGGTGTTTCTCTTATTTGTTCACAAAAACGTGTGTACACATTAGAATTAATCACCTCACATGTTGACAAATACAGGAAATAAATATACTCCTCGTGACTAGAAGTAGGTAAGCCATGGCAGTTTTACATATAATGTATGAAATGAGGAAGATTTAGTTTTAACCCATTTTAGACTGAATAACTCCCCCACTCTATATATAAGAAGAATCCAAATTCAATCTTAGGTATGTCAGGCTATGGGATTTAGATATTCCATGGCTAACTATTTGCAAACAGTGAAGATACTTGTATTCAGTGGAGACACTGATCAGATGCCACATTCTGCAGTATCTGATCTGGTCTGTACTGTTTGCCAATTACCCTATTTGGTATTTCAAGACTAAAGTGGATTAAGCACAGTGAGATTTTCAATTGATTGTATTGGGGTTTAACAACACGTCAACCCTTGTGGGTCATTTTGTGTCGTCTCCCAGTGAAAAGAGAGAAAAAAGATAGAAGAGATAGTAGAGGAGAACAGTGAGATACACTAATGCAGTAAGAAAGGTTACATAAATTAATAAAAGAAGATCAAAAGCTGGTCTACATGGTGCAAAATTCTGAAAATCTGGCTAACAATTTTACTCCTGTATACCCCGGTTTTCACTACATGTTCATAATATGGGAGAACATGAGGGTACACATTGTAGCTTTGATAACATAATGATAAGTTGTAGCTTGTTTTTAAAGACTTGAAATGTGTGTTACATGTAATGGTGAAATCGAGAAGGTTTACAAAAATTCTGAAACAGAGAAGAGCCTAGTTATTTCTTATCATCCTTTTCCTCTGTTTGCAGAAGTGCAGAAGCTACAAGTCAAGCAAGGGGAGCATCTAGCAAGAGAAAAAGGGCTGTGTGAGTTGAATCAGAAACAGGCAAACATATGATGACCACATAAAGCCGAGAAGACCATCATCTTAAAAAGGACTTTCCTCTTAATTCTCTCTCTATGAATGTAAGGAATCATTTGGACAGTGATACTAAAACTCAATGAATCAGTGTTTGACTAAACCTGTCATAAAGATAGTGCCTCCAGAATTCATGAACACTGGACTGAAATATCTATATGGCGGTGGATATATATTGAAAAAAAAAAAAGAACTTAAATGAATTTTTTTTTCAGATTCCAGTAATCAAATATTTCTGAGACATTTTCATCTTTTAACTTACAAAATAAATAAAAAGAAGCAATTTTACTGATTGACCATTTAAGTCACAAGAGTTTAGAGACAAATTGTTTACCAATAAAAGTTTCAGAAATTTTATAAATTTAATAACTAATCACTTCTCTAATGGTAAAAGTAAGAACAAGGAAATACATCGAAAAAAGTAATAAAACCAAGACTGATCAACATGTACAACTTGAGTTTATAAATAGGCTTGTGTCTGTATTTATTAAAAACCACCATTGGTATGGTTCAGAATTTTAAGGCATTCACGATATTGTATTTGGAAACAAGTTATTACCTGACATTATACAGGCAACTAGTGAGTTGTTTCAGTGCGCCTGAGCATCTTGTAATTTTTAAAATACCTATTTAACAAGAATGCCAGGTCGGTGTGTGCAATTTAGAACATTGTCCATTATATGTTTACTCATAATTCTCTTGGAAGTTTTACTGCTTTCTTGGACCTACATAAATGGTGGAAATGATGGCCAAAGACCACAGCAACGAGTAAAGGATCTGCCACGGGACAGCATACATCGCTCAGTTTTTTTCAAGTTTAGAAATGTTACATCAGATGAAACTGCAGGATTCCCAAACAGTAGACAAATTGCAACACCACACAATATGGCTAGAAATCCTCTGCATACTAAATCAAGCAATGTGTCATTAAATTACAGATCCAGATAAGGGTGGGTTGCTATGTTATAATTTTCTTATTTCTCAATGAAAACATATACTGCAGTACTCATTAGAAGCACTTCTAATGAGTACCCATAATATATATTTTCATGGGGAAATAAGAAAATTATCAGCACTTTTAGGCTAAAAAAATGCCTTATCTGGAGCTATGTTAAATGTTCCAAATAAGCAGTCATGGCATGAAAAAGAACGAATTAAAACAAATCAAGTGTGAATTCAATAAAATATCAGCTTTTAATGGATTACCTTTTTAGCACCAAGAACAGACAATCTAATGAAGTACCATATTTACCATAAGTATTCGGACACCTCAACTCCTTACCATATATGTTCTAAAATTTGAACCAGTATAATTCACTACCCGATGTTGTGTCTAAAAATTGCTGGATGAGTGGCAAACAGTGTAGACCCAGATGAGACGCCGCGTTCTGCGGCGTCTCATCTGGGTCTAAACTGTTTGCTCAGGCCTGTCTGTCTGAATACATATGGTAAATACGGTATCAATTTTTTTTATTAATTTCAGAGAAAATAAGGCTTGATATTTCAAGTCAATTTTATGCCTAGCAGATGATTATCATAAATGTTTGTTTGTGTTGAGGTTTTACAGCCCAGTCAACCCATTATGGTCATGTCGAGAGTGGTCAGTTTTCCTAACCACACTTCCTTGACAGGCTTAGTAGTCTAAGAGGTTAACCAGTGCTTGTGCACATTCTTTTGCCAGAAAACTGACAACTGTCCTTCTTAAATCTGTGGAAGGGAGAGAATGACCATAGAAAATATTTCATGATCAGTCTCCATGACTCAGCGGTGATCAAACTTGTGATCTCTTAATCACCAGTCGGACGCGCATCCACTGAGCCACCGAAGCTGCATGATAATCATGAAATGTTAACCCTTATTTTTGCCTGAAAAGGAATAAAAAATAATAAAAATGTTGTCTGCTACAAATACGCTTCAAGTTGGTGCTTTAAGGGTAAATATAAGAGATTCTGTTCCCCCCTCCATTATTTGGTATATTCTTTAATCTTATCACTCTATGGGCAAATTAAACATGCTAAATGGATAATATCTTTCCTTTTTTTTCCAGAAAACAGACTATGATATCTCATGCAAATTGTCTTGAGGATAATTTGTATGAAATATCAATGCCTACTTCCTGAAAAAAATTAGAAACATATTTCAAAATGTCTACTAAACATTTTCCCCAATATGCTATTAAGTGTTAATCAGAAATTCTTATACGCTTTTGATTGTTTTATCAAGTAAACACTATCTTCACCGAGTCCTTGCAAAACTGGACTGGAAGTATTTACCAAAATATTCTGGCAAACATCCCTTTGCAAAGTGTGTAGACCCACATAAAAGTGCTCCCAAAGGAGCAGTTTGTTCAGGGTCTGCACTGCTTGCCACTCAGCAAGCACATTTTAGACATTCATCAGGTAGTTACTCAATGGGCAAAAAAAAAAAATATGTGTTTGGATGAAATGCAAAAACATTTATGAATCCATCTTTATCCAAACAAAATGTTTAGATTATATAGAAAAATGACCATAAATGGTCATTTTTCTATATAATATATACATTTTGTGTATCCAAACAAAAATGTCTAGATTATATAGAAAAATGACCATTTATGGTCATTTTTCTATATAATCTAGACATTTTTGTTTGGATACAACACTTTTGGGGTCCACTTTTAAACCATCTTATATCCGAATCGTCTTATAATGAATCATCTTATAAAGAGGTTTCAGTGTATAAGTCTTTGTTGAGCACACATCAGCAAGTATATTTTCCCACACTGCCACTCAAATGATATATACACAGCAGCATCACCATCAACATAAACAGTACACAACATGTGGGAGGTAAGATGCAGGCTTTCAAGGCTTTCAAAAGTAGGGATAAAGTAGGGCTCAAAATTTTGAAAAATTAGGGCAAAAGAAGGAATTTTAATCATGAAAAGTAGGGATAGTAGGGATGTTCTGAGTGTTTTAAGACTTAGAAAAAGATATACTAAGCAAGCAAAGTTTTCACTGAACAATAACACTACATTACCAGGGAAAGGAAATATCAAAATAAATGTTCCATAAAAAGTTACAACTGAAGTAAAATTATTTTATAAACTTTGGCATCGTGGCTGCTCTGATTAAGTTGATCTAAGTTTTAGAAACTGCGAGCGAGCAAAAAAAGCATGGAAAAAAATACAATTTTTGGTCACTTCAAACATTTTTGGACTAAAAAGTAGGGATAGTAGGGCATTTTCAGAAAAAAGTAGGGAAAAGTAGGAGCACAAAAAAAAGTAGGGAAAAGTAGGAATAGCAGGAAAAGTAGGGCCCGCTTGAAAGCCTGTAAGGTGGTGCACCTTGCTACTGAAACTTTCATAGGTTTTGCCCTGCAATCCATCACAAAAACATGCCTAAATAATTTTGACCTCCTTAAACCCTATTTTTATTCAGTAAAACTGGGGTTTACAGGGGTATACATTATTTTTCTTACTTTTGCATAGATTGTGGGTACATGTTAGAACTGCCTCACTAAGGCAGTTCCAACAAGTACCGATAATCTATGTTTTGAGCAGAAATATGAAAAATATCAGAATTTTTTATCTGAAAATTTTCATTTTTTGGTGGTAAAGTTTTCAGTATATTTGAATAGGCATGTTTTCGTAAGACAATGGCTTTTGGCAGGGAGGTTCTTACTTCACTTGAAGCAAAATCGAGGTGTTGGGACCTTTTTTTCATCTGTCCAATTCTTCTATTCTTTTTATCTGTCTCATTTTCCTTTTCTTTTCTCTCCCATTGGGAGATGGCTCAACATGACTAAAATATTGTGGACAAGGCCAATAGAGCTCAGCGCAAACACTATGATTTTATTTGTTGGAAAACTTGTACAGATTATATAACAGAAATACAAATTCCAAGGCCTTTTAAATTTACTTGGCAAGTAGACAAGCTTTTGATTTGCCAAAAATTGATACAGTAAACTTGTTTTAAGGCACACTTCTGCATGCCTACCAAACAAAAGAATGTTTAGCTGTTGGGTCAGAATGCAAAGCAATTTAAGAGACATTCGGTTTGGAATTTGACAATGCAAGAAATGTTACTTTGCATTTTCTGTCTTTCATTAGCAATATAAATTTGTTGAGGAACTAATAAAAAAATTAGTGAATGTCATTCAGGAGCCCATGGATAGGCACACGATTTGTGGAGTAATCTGAGACCACCTACTTCATGTATATTGGATGGACTTATTTTCATGTGCTGAAGGTATGCCAAAAGCCCTCAAGAACACATGAAGAACTAGTGAAGAATATAGTATTTTATTTGATTTTGTGGTTTGCTAGAAGCTTAGCATATGATCATGCACACACATATGGGTATATGTGTAATGGACCTTTTGGTGCCAATGAAGCATTCTATAAACCAAGAAATTAGAGAGAATTGTCGAAAATGTTTGGCTGTGCATTAGATCTGTGTAAATGATAAGAAAATTGACAACAATCAAGCAGTTCTTGTTTCATTTCCCCATAAGGATGTTTACACAAATTTTGAGCACCCAATTCATTTCTTTGGTGTAACCAGCAAACTGAACGAAATAGCATTTCTCCATAGAAATCAAATTCTCAAAACACGTTCAGTTGTGTTTTAGACAACGGCAAATTACTTGAGGTACTTCTCTGAAAACCCATCACTAAAATGTGCCTGAATAATTTTGACCCCCTTAAACCCCACTTTTATATAGAAAAACTGAGGTTTATAGGGGTAACATTATTTTTCTTATTTTGTTAAAAACCATAGATTGTGGGTACTCGTTACAACCGCCTAACCAAGGAGATTCAAACGAGTACCCACAATCTATGTTTTGAGCAGAAATATGAAAAATATCAGAATTTTTTATCTGAAAATTTTCATCGTTTGGTTGTAAAATTTTCAATATATTTGAATAGGCATGGTTTCATAATGCAACAACATATGTTTTTATAGAGAAACAAGAGCTCCGCAAGCGGGGCATTATACGCCCATGGCAAGTAATAAGATGTAGCACATAAACTGACTTCTGTATAATTCAGTGCTCTGGATGTAAACTGTAAGTTAACTGGAAACAAAAAAAAAATTTACAAAAAATTTCAAAGGAATATAACTCTGCTGACCTTTGGTTAACTGTAACCTCAGGGTCCAAGCTGGCCCAGAAATTTAGAGAGAAGTGACTTCTCCCTCCTGAAGTTTGCTGCATCTAGGAAGAAGTAGTTTGGGACGGACAACGGATGACAGAAGCATGGCTAAACTATAAGCTCATATGAGCCTTTGGCTGATTTGTTTTTCCTATACTTCAATATCTGACCAAACAATAACAAAACAAAAATAAACAACCAAAAGCAAATGCTGCAAGGAAAATTTTTGTAATCTTTAACTTGTTTCATACTGATTTTATCTTTATACTTCAAGGGAGGCAACTCAGAAGAAAACAATCCAAAAAGAATTATGTTTATAAGTTTTGATATTAGTCAAGCTTCTTAATTCTATATCATTTAATAAACTTATCTATAAAGATTTAATAATGGCAAAATTTATGTGCTAACCTAATAAAAGAAGACAAAAAAAAAAAATGTATAACTTGCCCATATGGCCACAACTTTAGTTATTTACAAAAAATATACCTTTTATACATTATTACCTCTAAAGGGGCTGGCCTCTGTGGCTCAGTAGGATGCATGTCCGATTGGAGACCAGGATGTCACGTTCAACCCCCGTCGAGGTCGGCAACATTCTTTTGTGGAGACTGATCATGAAATATTTTCTACGGTCATTCTCTCCCTTCCGCTGATTCAAGAAGGGCAGTTGTCAGTTTTTGGCGAAAGAATGTGCACAATACTGGTTAACCGCTCAGAGGACTAAGCCTGCCCAGTAAAAGTGTGGTTAGGTAAATTGACCACACTCAACATCACCCCATTGGGTTGAATGGGCTGTAAAATCTCAACACAAACAAAAACCTCTAAAGGCGCTGCCTCTATGTGACTCAGTTGCTTGGTAGAGTTAAAAATCTAGATATATACATTACCTCTAAACAATATGCAGCAAAAAATTTACAAAATTATGAAAAGGGGCATAACTCTGGCAATATTTGGTCTACTGTAACCTCAAAATAATATGCTCTGCTCAACTTCAACGTGTAACTATTTAAGAAGTGTCAGCCTGGTCCTTCTAGCTTCAGAGCAGGCTTTTAATGTTTTTTCCCAATCTTGGCATGAAACTTTTTAAAGTTTTTCCCTATATGAGCCTATGTAAAAAAAATGACCATTTTTTGACCCCAGGGCTATAATTTGAACAATCTTCGTAGAGGTATACAAGATAAAGCTACATACCAAATATCAAAGGCCTGGGTCTTCTAGTTCAGACAAGTTTTTTTTTTTTTATAAAGTTTTGCCTGTAGAAGTCTATGTTTATAAAAAGACCTTTCCATTATAAAGGTCAAGGTCTACCTAAGGATATATTTTTTTTTTCAAACTTTATTGGGCCCAAGTCTGCATACCATGCCTCAGGGCCACTGACCCTTTGGTTTCAGAGAAGAAGACTTTTAAAAAGTTTTTATCATATATGGGCATTGCGGCCATCTTGGACAAATGACCCAGATATGGCAAAGAAATGTTCGTCCCCCTGGCCCATGGAGTCTCCATATGATATTTGGCTTTGATTGGCACAGTGGTTTCTGAGAAGAAAACCTTTGAAGAGTGTGGACAACAGACGGATGACCGAGCCTGCCTACTATAAGTTCACCTATGAGCCTAAAAGCTGAGGTGAGCTAATAAAGCTACAAATATTACCAAATATCAAAGGTCAGGGACTTTTAATTTCAGACAAGAAAATTTTTAAAATGTTGCCTAGATAGGACTCTATGTAAAAATAAACTGACCTTTCCGTAAAAAAGGTCAATGTCAGTCCAAGGTTATCATTTTTTCAAACTTTACTAGGCCCATGTCCCCATTGCTGCATTCCAAGCCATTGGCCCTTTGGTTCTGGAGAAGTAGTTTTTAAAGGGTTTTTACCATATATGGACATGGCGGCCATTTTGGTCACGTGATCCAGATGTGGCAATCAAACTTTCTTTCACTGTACCCATTAAGGCTCCATATAAAATTTGGCTTTGATTGGCCTAGTGCTTTCTGAGGAGAAACTTGAAGAGTTTTCCCCCATGTGAATCTATGTAAAACAAGTGACCCGGTACAGGGCCATTTTTGACCCCAGGGCTACAATATGAACAATCTTGGAATGGGTCCACAAGATAAAGCTACATACCAAATATCAAAAGCCTGAGCCTTCTAGTTTCAGACAGACGGAAACAATTATACAGACAGACCAATGTACGGAAGATGGACGGAAGGACAGACAGGCTAATGGATGGACACCAACATGAAATCATACCTCGTCACTATTGTGTACCAGGGTAATACTAATAAAAATACTAATAATATAAGTACTAAAAATATAGACATAAATGTATGTAGTGCTCATACATTATCTTGCTCGGTGGTTATAATGACTATGAATGTATCCAATACACTGAATGTGTCCAGTAATATCACTCGCTCTTTGGATTTATGTCCAAAATGCTATATTCAGTCATGTTTTACCTAATACAGATTTCAGGTGGGCTCAGCCAGCCTTTGACAGGACAGTAAACATTCTTTGATCTATAATCATTGGAAGTGCTTCATAAAAGTGCTTCCAATAAGTTCAGTACACACATTGTATATTTTTATGGAGAACTGGGGAAAATTATCCCAGAATTATCACCAAATATTCCTCCTTAACACTCAAAAAGTTCAGCAGACAACACTTTGGAATGTTTTTGTTATTTTTCACAGAAAATAAGATTTGTCATTTCATGCAAATTCTCCTTAGGAGACAAGTTACATGAAATGCCAAATCCCATTTTCTGGGAAAAATAAGGAAAATCTCATCAATTTGTTATCTACTGAGTCCCCATATCATGTAAAGTGTTAATAAGTCCTCTACAAATAACTTACTTCCAGCTGATGTGCCCCACCATGAGTCACTCTGATCTCGGTGATGGTGTTTTGCTAGAGCCCTGGCACCTACCGTCAACTCTGCCTTTGGCCTAAATAATCAGAGATACAGGAATATTTATCCATCTATGAAAACCAAGTTCAAAATACGCGTAGATACCAAAGTTTCAGATAGGTCATTTTTTCAGCCAAAAAGTACTGATATTCTTCTTATTTTTCTTATTGTAAAATACTGATTCTTCTTATTTGTCCATGAAAGCTTCTGTTCTTATAAGAAGCGCTTCACGCAGATGCTTCTAATGAGTACCCACAACACCTTTTCATGTACAAATAAGAAAAAAAAATGTGGATTACTCTTCTTATTTGCATCTATGAAATACCGAGGAGCAAAAGAAGACTGAGTGTTCAAATAGTCTGGTCAAGCTCTTCACTGTTCACCTACAAAATATTATGATATTGTAGAATGTATTGACCATACTCCAGACAACAAGAGTATACAGGTACATGGGTGCTTCTAATGAGTACCTTTTTCTCAAAGAAATAAAAAGAAAGTCAAGATACAAGATTTATTCAGAAAAAAGACATAACAGATGGTGTCCTCTAAGACATGTTTACTATATACAATACTGTAACAATGCAATGAGAGATGTATGTGATGAAAAGGTATGAATATCAATAAAAGTAAGATTTTTTGTAAAATTTGTACCAAGAGGAGATGCACTTAATCATGGTATTCACTTGGTGTACTGTACTTGTGTTAACTAAACATCAAAACTTCAATTTGAAACAAACATACTGGATTATAATATGAGCAAGTGCATGACAAAACCAACAAAATGGCATGTGTGCCCAGTGAAGACTCAGATCAGCCTGGGCATCCACCCAGTCTGAGCAGAGTCTTTGCTGTGTGCTCAGTGGGTAGCTAAGGACCCAAGCTTTCTTCATGCAGGCAGTGATCAGACTAGGCAGATGCCCAGGCTGATATGAGTCTTTGCTGGGCGCACATGCCATTTTGTTGGTTTTGTCATGCACTGGCTCATCTGTCAGCAATACCTTTATAACTTTGCCATCCAAGGAAGGCTGATGATTGCAGATTTGAATACCGATTGCTTCCTGTGGCAGTTTCAAATTAAAATATTAATCCTGGTCCTGCTTAACCAAGATATGCCCTGGCTTTGCACACAGTATAGACCCAGATCAGGTGGTTCCTGAAGAAGCCAGCTGACACACCAAGCATAACAAGCAATTCTCTCTAACTTACGAATGAGGTTCCACAAAGCAAGCTTCCAGTAGTTTTCTAGGAGGCGGCCATAGATCTTTGGTGCCAACTGTCTTTCTAACTCCCAGCAAGTCTAAAATTCCTCTCCTCCCCAATTTCTGAAAATGATAATGTCATATTAACCTTAAATATTGGGACAAAGAGGCTTGTGCAATGTAGACAAAAGTCAGAGTCTGCAGAACACAGCAGCTGATCTGGGCCAGTATTGTCTGCCATTCAGTCACCAATGTCTTAACACACCTATTGCGAGTGGACTCTTCTACTACCTCTTTGGACCTGTCTATTTCAATAAAGCAGGGTGTCTGGTTTGTTTTTATTTCTACTATGTTTCATAGAAATTCCTGTATTTTATGCAAATAGTGTAGAATCTGATCAAACACCACATTCTGCACTGTTTGCCAATTACCCTTTTGATGATTTCGCAACTAAAATGGGTTCAAACATCATCAAGTAGCAAAATGGCCTTCAAAAAAAAAACTCCCTACATATTCAGACACCTCACTACTTTACCATACTTGTCTGTACTAAGACCTGGTGTGTTTTAAAACTGCTGATTGAGTACAGAATGTTTCACTGATGTAGGAAGTACATCAAGACACATACAGCACACCACTTGTGCCAATCTGTCTATGGTTTCTCCACTGACATAAGATTGAGTCATTAACTGTGAAATACAACTCATGGTCATACAAAGTGCATGATGATATTGTAGAACTAGCAGAAGCTGGGAAAAAATACATTTGTCTTTATTTTTTTTTCAAAATGAAAAGGTTTTATGTGAGATGCACATTGAAGTAAGTCACTTAATTCACAAAGTGCTTGTAAAATAATCAGTATGCATTTGAAATCAAAAACAAATCCTTCAAGGACAATTTCAGATGCATATGATTGGACAGCAGAAGTTTGAAGGGGCCATAAGTCATGCAAAAAGTTAAGTAAAACATTTATATCACTTGTTCTACAAAAATACCTAGGGAGTCAGTATTGGTACTCATAAGTCAAAGAGATTAATGTCTTTAAGTTTCAAAACAATTCTTTGAGGATAAAAGGTAACAATTCACCTGAGGCAAAAACATATAAATGGGCCATTGAAACCAGAGGCCAGAAATTGAACTTGACTGAGCTTTTACGTCTGGACTGATTACCAGCAACTTTGATAATGATTACATAAAAAATGAATGCACTAGCTTTCCCATTACACTTGATAATGATTCCATAAAAAATGAATGCACTAGCTTTCCCATTACAAGTCTATGGAATTTTTTTAGATGCTCAAGGCAGCTAACTCCATAGACAGTGGTCAGATCTAGCCAAAATTCGAACTCATCCAAAATTTCATGCATGTCTTTGTTTCCCGCATATATAAAAAGGATCGGATCAAAAAACCAACGTTTTCATCCTATCTGACCCAAACTCTTATGCAGCCTTTCCCCCTCTCCAATGATGTTGCACTTAAAATTTATCAAGATTTGCCAACTGCCCTCAGAGATATTTAAGTTCAAAAGTGTGGAATTGTAGTCAGTCAAGGGCAAACAACTCCAAAGTGAGTAGTTTCAGATCTGGATAAAGTCAAACTCATCCAAGCCTTTAATGCCTGTCCTGATTACCAGCAACTTTGATGATAATTTGATCAAAAATGAATGAGCTAGCATGTAGACACCATAAATTTATGGGAAAATTTTCAGATGCTCAAGGGCAGTTAACTCTGTAGTCAACGTTCGATCTGGCCGAAATTCAAATTCCCTCAAGATTTTATGCATGTCCTCATTACCTGCAAGCATAAAATGGATTGAAATAAAAGCAAACGAGGAAAGGTGGAGAGACAATTTTCCCCATTATAAATCAATGTGGGCTTTCTGTTGCCAAGGACACTAGTTTTGATCCAATTGTCCTCAAACCATTATGCAGCCTTTCCCTGCTCCTAGTGATGCTACATATAAAATTTGATTGGCAGACTGGTCTCAAAGATATTCAAGTTCCAAAGTGTAAAGTTTTTGTCATTCAAGGGCAAGTAGCTTCAAAGTGAGTAGTCTGATCTGGCTGAAATCAAACTCATTTGAGCTTTTATATCTGTCCTAGTTATCAACAACTTTGATGATGATTCAATCAAAAATGAATGAGCTAGCAAGGAAACATCATTTTCCCAATATAAGTCTATGGGAAATTTTTTGATGCCCAAGGGCAGCTAACTCTGTAACAGTGGTCCACTCTGGCCGAAATTCGAACTCGTCAGAAATTTTATGCATTTCCTCATTACCTACAACAGAGATCGTATAAAAACAATCAAGAAAAGGTGGAGACATTGTTTTTCCCACATACATGTGATAGCTTGCGGATTATGCGGGGTCTCCAACATTTGAAGCTCATCTCCTGTTCTCATGCCTGGGTAACTGAATCTCCAGCAAATGCAATTTTCCTATCCCGGGTTTTCCCCACTGTCCATTTTGCAAGTAACGGTACTTCTGCTCAGTTTTATTCTTATTATAGATAGTGACATCGCTTCAATTTTATGACAGGATGTTTATTCAGTCAAGTCTAATCCTGCTATAGTAGGTGTCAAAATGTACCGCTGTTCAGGTCATGTGAGATCATGCAATGAACAATTCATTTACTGTTAGTGAGTGCCAGTTTCAGCACAGTAGGCCATTTCAAACAGTGCTGAATGCTCAAAGATCCCTTTAATCCCATCTGAGAGTGATTAAAGAACTTACTGCTTGAATGCACCTCATCACGAAAGCATACCTATATAAAGCTGACCTCCTTAAACCCCACTTTTATATAGTAAAACTGGGGTTTACAGGGGTATACATTATTTTGCTTATTTCTGCTCAAAAACATAGATTGTGTTTTGAGCAAAAATATGAAAAGTCTCAGAATTTTTTATCTGAAAATTTTCATTTTTTTTTGGTGGTGAAATTTCCAATACATTTGAATAGGCGTGTTTTCGTAATGTGTTTCTTTTGTTGTTTTTTTTTCCACATGGTTTGTTGATACCAGATTTGATAAAAAAATTCCAAATCAGGAAGATCATGGTCATACAGTGCTGTCTGATCTGCGTCTACCTGTTTTTTTTTTGTTTTTTTTTGTTTTTTTTTTTAAGGCTTTAACATGCCAGAATAATTCAAGATAGATTTCACAGTAAAAACTAGTAATGCACAATTTGTGCTAGTCAAAGACTCTGATTAGTGCTTAAAATTTAAACAGTCTGGTTGGATCTTGAAACATCAAATGTTCACACACAGTTCTGAGACATTTGCATTTCCAGTATAGATTACAAAAAAAGTATGTGAAGATACCCAGAAAGTGCAACCGTTACAAAGTAACATTGCCCTTGCCCCAAATGAAGAAACCAAATGCTTGTGATGGTAACGTCATATGAAATCATGGCCGGAAACTGCTTTGACAGAAAAACAAACTTGTGTTCCTTCAACTGTAGGGCCTTTTCTTCTCAGAAATGCATACAAAACTGACATGTATTAAAACCAGAACCTAAGTATTGGGACAGATAGGCCTATGCAACTCAGTGAGGCAGTTCTAATGAGTACCCACAATCTATGTTTTTGAGCAGAAATAAGAAAAATAATGTATACCCCTGTAAACCCCAGTTTTACTATATAAAAGTGGGGTTTAAGGGGGTCACAATTATCTAGGTATGTTTTCGTGATGACATGGTTTGCCATATATACTGCAATATTTGAGACACACCAACAGGTAGTAGAATAGACTACTTAAATTTAAGGTCAAGTATGGTTAGTAGATAACTTTAGGTGTCACACTATTTAGAGTAAATGCAGTACCACGCTTTTTCTGCAAATTTTGACAAGTAAACAAGACCAGAGCCCAGTTGTTCAAAGCTAACGATGTCGTTAGTTAACGATTCGTTAAAATTTACATCGAGTGATACACAAATATGCTGAAATTTTTTGCTGAAAAAATGTGAGTAGCTTTTGCAGTGCAAAAGCTACTCACATTTTTCAGCAAAAAAATCAGAATATTGTATACTGAATCCGCTAAAACAGTTAATGAAATGACTCTTAACGAGCTCGTTAAGCTAACGACGCTTTGAACAACTGGGCCCAAGACTTTTTTCTGTAGCATGTGCTGATCACAATAAACACTGAACTGACATTTTGTGGGACGCTTTATACAGAAGTCTATTATCAGAACATGTGGATGTAGCATATAACAGATCTTTTATTTGTTTTGGTTGATAAATGTTTCCCTTAACAAAAATAACATTCAGATTTAAAAGATAACAGCAACCAGTAACAAACTTTTTGGGTGGGGTGGGGTGGGGTGAGAATTAAATGAAAATGAAAGGGAGGTGCCAATATTTTTTAGGAATTCTCCTTGAATCTTTTCCCGAAGAAGCCAGAAAAATAAAAAGAAACTAAGAAATAATAGTTTTCATTCAACATTTTTCATTGTGGAAAACAAGATGAAGCAGCAGTAGATGAATAATATAATGATCATAATCTGTATTAACACAGTGGAGAAACTATGAATACCTCACCAGGTAGTAGACAAATAATCAAATGATCTTAATCTGATGAAGCAGCAGTAGACGAATAATATAATGATCATAATCTGTATTAACACAGTGGAGAAACTATGAATACCTCACCAGGTAGTAGACAAATAATCAAATGATCTTAATCTGATGAAGCAGCAGTAGATGAATAATATAATGATCATAATCTGTATTAACACAGTGGAGAAACTATGAATACCTCACCAGGTAGTAGACAAATAATCAAATGATCTTAATCTGATGAAGCAGCAGTAGACGAATAATATAATGATCATAATCTGTATTAACACAGTGGAGAAACTATGAATACCTCACCAGGTAGTAGACAAATAATCAAATGATCTTAATCTGATGAAGCAGCAGTAGACGAATAATATAAAGATCATAATCTGTATTAACACAGTGGAGAAACTATGAATACCTCACCAGGTTGTAGACAAATAATCAAATGATCTTAATCTGTATTAATACAGTGGAGAAACTATGAATACCTGGTAATGAGACAATACAGTTGAAGTTCAATGGCTCGAACATCTTTGGGATCGTGGAAACTTGTTCGAGACATGGGTAGTTCGAGCCATCGTGGGTTAATCATGGTGCCAGGTCAGGAAGTAAATGGGGATAATTTTTCTGATCGGAATGATTTTAGCTACTTTTATCCTACAGCTTTCCCCAATGCCCTACAGCTTTCCCCAGTGGCTCGAACATCTTTGGGACTGTGGAAACTTGTTCGAGACATGGGTAGTTTGAGCCATCGTGGGTTAATCATGGTGCCAGGTCAGGAAGTAAATGGGGATAATTTTGGGAAGTTTTTTTTATCTTCTTTAAAATAATGGTATGTTGATTGTACTCATTAGAATTGCCTCAACAAGGCAATTCTAATGAGTACACACAAGATACAATTTCATGATAAAATAAGAAAATTTCCTTACATATCTGTTTTCTGGAGCTAACCGAAGAATTTTGTAGGGACTAAAAATGAGTTTGAATCATCCATGGTAAACGAGCCATCATTGTTGGAGCTATTGAGGTTTTACTGTAGATGAATTCCAAGGTTCAACACAATCTTTTAGTGATTACAAAAGTTGTAAGAAACAAACGCCTCAGGATGAGGTGGGGTGGGACATGACAAAGTGATTCCTATAGCTCCCCAAATCATGTTTTGAGGGAAATGAAATATCGTCATTTCCTTTTAGATAAAATGCTTATTTGTAACCAGAAGAACAGATATGTTTTTAGCTCACCTGAGCACAAAGCACTCATGGTGAGTTATTGTAAATGGTTAATGTTCGTCATGCAGCCAGCAGCATCAAAAATTTGCTTTAAATGACATCTCCTCCTACACACCTGGGCCAGTTGACTAAACTTGGTAGAAAGCATTGGGGAAAGCTGTAGGGTAAAAATAGCTAAAATCATTCCGATCAGAAATCCAAGATAGCAATCATGGTCACCATCTTGAAAATCTAATTTGAACAACTTCCCCTTAACCAATAAACTGCAAGCCATGCACCATGCCCCGCCACACAGGGACATATTCCCTATGCACTTCTGTAGTATAAGGGCTGAAAACAATCTAAGTTAAACATGAAGAGAAGCAATAAACAGTTATTTCATAACTCCAAAAAAAAAAAAAAAAAAAAAAACACCAAAAGGTCTAAGTTAAAAATGCAATAAAAAGTGATAAAAAATAATTTCAGGATTCTGAAAAAACAATATGCATATCTTCAGACCATCCTAAAAGCATGTGTAAAGTTTCAAAAGGATCGGCCTGAAAATGTAGGAGGAGTTGCACGTACAAGGTACATACTCCCTATACATTTCTGTAGTATTAGGGCTCGAAAAAAGTCTAAGTTAAAAATGCAAAAAATGTAATCAAAAATAATTTCAGGATTCTGAAAAAAACAATATGCATATCTTCAGACCATCCTAAAAGCGCCTGTAAAGTTTGAAAAGAATTGGCCTAAAACTGTAGGAGGAGTTGCGGGCAGAAGGTACATACTCCCTATACATTTCTGTAGTATTAGGGCTCGAAAAAAGTCTGTTAAAAATGCAAAAAATGTGATAAAAAATAATTTCAGGATTCTGAAAAAAACAATACGCATATCTTCAGACCATCCTAAAAGCACCTGTAAAGTAAGTTTGAAAAGGATTGGCCTAAAACTGTAGGAGGAGTTGCGGGCAGAAGGTACATACTCCCTATACATTTCTGTAGTATTAGGGCTCGAAAAAAGTCTAAGTTAAAAATGAAAAAAATGTAATAAAAATAATTTCAGGATTCTGAAAAAACAATATGCATATCTTCAGACCATCCTAAAAGCACCTGTAAAGTTTGAAAAGGATCGGCCTAAAACTGTAGGAGGAGTTGCGGGCAGAAGGTACATACTCCCTATACATTTCTGTAGTATTAGGGCTCGAAAAAAGTCTAAGTTAAAAATGAAAAAATGTGATAAAAAATAATTTCAGGATTCTGAAAAAAACAATATGCATATCTTCAGACCATCCTAAAAGTGCCTGTAAAGTTTGAAAAGGATTGGCCTAAAACTGTAGAAGGAGTTGCGGGCAGAAGAATGGTGGGGGCGCTGACTGACGGACGGACGGACACTCAAAATTTCAGAGGGTATAACATAATACCCCGCCACTTTTTTGGTGGCGGGGCATAAAAAGCCACTTGACTGAAAACTTGGTAAGAAATATCAGGGTGGCTTGTAGATCAAAAACAGCTTAAATCATTCCAATGGGAAATCCAAGATGGCCGGTCATTTTGAAAATCTATTTTAAACTTCTCCTGAACCAAAAGGCCAATAGACTCCAAACTTCGTAGGAAGAATCACCAAAAATAGCTAAAATCATTCCAACTGGATTTTTGATTGAAACGTCTTGACATTGTATCAATGTTATTTCAACGTTGTGTGCCTGCTAGGATAGCTAAAATCATTCCCATGTGAAATCCCACATGGTGGCTACTGTCACCATCTTGAAAATGTATTTGAAACTTCTTCTAATGAATGGAAAGGCCAGTTGACTTGAAACTTGGAAGTATCAGGGTAAATTGTAGATAAAAAATGGCAAAAATAGTTCAGATCTGCAATCCAAGATGGCCGCCATTGCCACCATCTTGAAAATCTATTTTGAACTTCTTCTTTTTAGATTAAAAAAAAAAAAAAAAAAAGCTAAGATTATTTCAAACATAAACCTAAGATGACTGCCATCTTGCAAATCTATTTTGAACTTCTTCTCCTGAACCAAAGGCCAACTGACTGAAAACTTGGTAGGAAGTATCAAAAATATTTAAAATCTTTCTGATCAAAAATCAAAGATGGCTGCCACAGCTGCCATCTTGAAAATAAATTTTGAAGTTCTTCTTCTGAAGCAAAAGGCCACGACTCAAAACTTACCTGGCACTCGGGTGAGCGATACAGGGCCATCCTGACCCTCTTGTTTCTTATTTCTGCACAAAGGTCATTTGTTGTGGTACTCATCAGAACTGCCTCAGCAAGGTAATTCTAGTAAGATTCATTACGAAAACATGCCTATTCAAATATGTAGTAAATTTCACCTCCAAAAAACTGAAAATGTTTAGATAAAAAGTCTGATATTTTTTCATATTTTTGCTCAAAACATAGATTGTGGGTACTTGTTAGAACCGCCTCGGCGAGGCGGTTCTAACGAGTACCCACAATCTATGTTTTTGATCAAAAATAAGAAAAATAATGTATACCCCTGGAAACCCCAGTTTTACTATATAAAGGTGGGGTTTAAGGGGGTCAAATTCATATAGGCATGTTTCCGTGATGTATACAACTGACGTTTTTGTTGAGAGCCAAAATAATTATCTAGCGCTAAGACTATTAAACCTTTCAGCTGTACAGACCAAATTAAATGCTTAAAAATGCAAACAGTGTAGATTCAGATAAAAAGGCTCATACTCATCAACATCTATAATGTTTGTCATTCTATTACTGAGTTTTGACTGAAACGCCTATTAGCAACAATGTAAGTGTCCAAATTCAAAGATGGAAGAGCCCATTTCAGAACCTCTAAATTGCTCCAAACCATCAAAATATTTCCTCCAATGTAACTTACCTCCAGGATTTCTCTTAATCTGTAAAGGATTTCATCTTCCACCCACAATGTATACAGTGTTCTCAGGCCCTCTAGTAGAGGTGCTATTGCTGACAGAATGGCAGCCCTGTGAAAATACATGTACATCGTTTGCAATTTGTGCCACACCATATAAAAATGTGCCTTCAGGGTATATGCTGATTGTAATGGTACATACAGATCAGCCTGTGCATCCCAACTGTCAGATCATAGTCTTCCCTGCATGGTTACAGAATCTTTTGATATTAAATATTATATTCAGACGCACCAAAAGGCCTGAATAGACAAAGAAGATGTGCAAACTGTTTGAGCCTTCATGCATTGCTCCAGATATGATGAGATATCAATAAAATATTTTTATTATTTCTTCATGAAACATATGTATAAGAAGTGCCTTATAAGAAAATACCAAATACACTTCAATTATTATTTTGGATATTAACCCTTGTCATGCTGAATAAATTAAGATGCCACCCCCAATTCTAATTGTCAGCCGACCTTGATCCCCTGTCCTAATTTAAGGTCACAGGCTATGTCATGACAATCATATATTGTAAGTAAAAAGTAAGTATCAAATAGTACTTATGAAGCAAAATCACTGGACCATGGCTGTCACCTCAAACCCACATTCCCCACCCTTGGTGAATAAAACTTTAGACCAATATCTATCATCATACAAAATATAAACCAAATCCATCATATGGCTTGGAAAATATAAGTTCCTAAATACTTTAACACAAGACAATGGCGTAGATGTTAACTAATGGGCATACACATGTTTGTACAGAACAAACAAATGATCAGACGAATGGAAAGATGAAAACTATATACCTATTATGAAAACAAGCCTATTCAAATATATTGAAAATTTTACCACCAAAAAATGAAAATTTTCAGACGAAAAATTCTGATATTCTTCATATTTCTGCTCAAAACATAGATTGTGGGTACTCGTTAAATGAGGCAGTTCTAATGAGTACCCACAATCTATGTTTTGAGCAGAAATAAGAAAAATAATGTCTACCCCTGTAAACCCCAGTTTTACTATATAAAAGTGGGGTTCAAGGGGGTCAAAATTATATAGGCATGTTTTCGTGATGCCTCTACATACTGCCGGGGGTATAAAAAGCCTTACATATAGCTATGTACGCTCTACACATATGCCACAAACGCTAATTTATCACATGTAGCCCATCATTCTGTTTCCATATTTTACTCAGTTATTCAAAAAACAAAAATGAAAGTAGTCAAGCTGCAGAAAATGCTGGCATGGCAAATGTATAAAAACATCTGAAAAACCATACAGACAGATTAAGCACAGAATCGCCCAAAAATTTGCCCATGTCATGCTAAGTGATAATATTCACTTATTTCTTAACAGTAATTTTTGGTTGAAAAACTTGTAACTGTGTTTTCAGAGAAAACAGATGTCCTCTCTCTGTGACTTGTCAGTTTTTCTATTGCTATGACCGTGAAAATTAGGTCAAAGTCACCACATCTTATTAGTTCCTTTTTATGCCCCAATTATATATCCATCAAAATTTGTAAGAATTCAACAACTAGTTTAACCCTTGTCCAGCTGAACCCGGATGTACCCTGCCTTTGCAGTGTAGATCCAGATCAGTTGGCTTCTGAAGAAGCCAACTGATCTGGATCAGCACTGTTTGCCATTAAGTATGTGAATTTATAGCAACAATCTGGATCAAGTAATCTGATTGGCTGAAAATTAGAAATAGGTGTGGCATCTTAATTAATTCAGCAGGACAAGGGTTAAAATATATTGTGCAGACAAGAAAGTGTCACACTGATGCCAAAACCGATGCAAAATCACTGTCACCCCCCCCACCCCCCCACACCCCCACCCCCCCAGTAGGTTGGGGGACATAAAAAGTGCCTTAATTATCGAGAGCGAGGCCAAGAACTGCATGTATATGGACATGATGTATATGGACACGTAGTAAACAGCTATTCAGCAGTGTTAACCCTCAAAGCACCGATCACCGCTGCAGCAGATAACATTTTTTAAATATTTGTTTTAGTTTTCATAAGACATGTCTTGACATTTCATGTGAATTGTCTGCCAAGCAGACAATTCACATGGAATGTCAAGACTTATTTTTTTATGAAAAATAAAAATAGTATGCCATCTGCTACAAATTTTGCTTGACACTTTAGGAGATGATAGTTTATACATATCATAGCTCCACATGAGCAAGGGTATCCAAATAATATTTTTATTTCTCCATAAAAATATATGTTGTGAGTACTCATTAGAAGCACCTCACTTGGGCACTTCTACATCATATGACTTTGTGGAGAAATAAAAAATATCAGAAATTTTCAGTTGAAAAAAAGTGCCTCATATGCTATAACCATCGTGGAAACCCTATATAATTTGACCCCCTTAAACCCAATTTTTAAAGAGTAAAAATGGGGTTAACAGGGGGATATATTATTTTTCTTATTTCTGCTCAAAAACATAAAATGTGGGTACTCATTAGAACCACATTACTGAGGCAGTTCTAACGAGTACCCACAATCTATGTTTTGAGCAGAAATATATGAAAACTATCAGATATTTTGTTGGAAAACTTTCAGTTTTTGGTGGTGAAATTTTCAATATAATTGAACAGGCATGTGCTCGTAATGATACAAGTATTTACCTTGATTCAACATAAACCTTCTCATCCAACAGATCATACTTCGGCAGGTCAAGGATGGGACAATGTCTGAAATTTATGAATCACATTTTGAGAAAACATACCTTCTGACATGTGCACCCACTGCATCTGTGTAGTCTGATCAGTTCGAGTTTAACAGCCCAGTCAATACAATGTACTATTAAGGTCATTTTGAGCTACAGTTTACCTAACCAAACTTTCCATGAGCAGACTTAGTCCTAAAATTTGTGCACATTCTTTCACGGGTAACTGACAACTGCCTTTCTTTTTTCAGCAGATTAGGAAGAGGATGACCAAAGAAAATATCATCACGAAAATATACCTATATAATTTTGACCTCCTTAAACCCCACTTTTATATAGTAAAACTGGAGTTTACAGGGGTATGCATTAGTTTTCTTATTTCTGCTCAAAAACATAGATTGTGGGTACTCATTTGAACTGTCTGAGTAAGGCAGTTCTAACAAGTACCCACAATCTATGTTTCGAGCAGAAATATGAAAAAATATCAGAATTTTTATTTGAAAACTTTCGATTTTTAGGTGGTGAAATTTTCAATTTATTTGAATAGGCATGTTTTCGTAATGTTCATGATCAATCAAGCTGTTTCATTAAGTTTTGAAGTAAGAGGGTAAAATCTATAAGTAGAGGGCAGATGCTACAGAGATTTGCAAAAGGTAATTTAGATATTATGAAAACACGACTATTCAAATATACCGAAAATTTTACCACCAAAAAATGAAAATTTTCAGATAAAAGATTCTGATGTTTTTCATATTTCTGCTCAAAACATAGATTGTGGGTACTGGTTAGAACCGCTTCAATGAGGCAGTTCTAATGAGTACCCTCAATCTATGTTTTTGAGCAGATATAAGAAAATAATGTATACCCCTGGAAACCCCAGTTTTACTATATAAAAGTGGGGTTTAAAGGGGTCAAAATTATACAGGCATGTTTTCGTGATGAATGCTTAAAAGCAGAAGGCCATGCTTGAAGAGTAGAAGGCAATCTAGCCTCCTGCTTCCTCTTAATGGAAAGGCTGTCAATCTCCACAAAACAATGTTGCCGGACCTGGCGGGGATTGAACCCGCAACCTCCTGATTACCAGTCTGATGCACGTCTGAGTCACTGAGGTTGGCACACAGCCTGATCAGAGTCTTTGTTGGCTGCATGATGAAATTCTGCATGCTTAGCTATCCAAAATGTTCCCAGTGAAGCGTTTAATCAGACTGCATGAATGCACAGGCTAATCTGATTCTTTGCTGGACGCACATGTCCAAAGGTATGTTTTCAGACATTGTAGCTTTACTATAATAGAACTAAAGTAAGACTGACATTTGCATGCACTTTGTCAGTAATTAGACCCTTTTTCATTTTTCACCATCACATCAGTCTAGGGGGCCACTTACAGACTGTTTCATCAAATTTCTAGCTGAATCTATATATTTAAATCCACTAGTTGGAGTAACAGTCTCCATTTTCTTTCCCTAAGCATACAGCTTGTAATTTTGAAGTCTGCATTATATCAACAATTTGACTGTGTATGCAAATAACCAAATTTTAAAATTTATGCCTTCTGTAAGTCTGTAATATTGCTTTATACAAGCAATTTGAAGAACTAGAGCTATCATTAAGTGGCTTAAGGCTTGAAGCACTCTAGGTAAAAATTTCAGCAGAGGACATTCTGAAATATTGTTCTTATTTTCCCTGAAAACAGATTTTGACATTTCATGCAAATTGTACCTGGAGACAACTTGCATGAAATGTCAATATCTGCTTCCTGGGAAAAATAAGAAAATATATTTGTCATCTGTTGAATTATAGCCCAGAGAGTGGTAACAGTTAACCCACAGCACCAAAATTATGGTAATAGAACTGCTTGTACAAAATAAAATAGGCAGTGCTTCAAGGTCAGATAACTCTGTAAAACTGTCTGATCTGGGTCTGCACTATTTGTATATGTCATTTTGTCAGACACTTTGGTGAACAAAATTTTAGGACATCTACCGTATTTCTGGAAAAATTTAATTTTATTCTGAAAAGTTAAACAGAACTTTAAGTGAACTTTAAGCATCACTGACTCTGGATATGATATTGAATTTGAGGAATTACCATCCAAGAATTTGATAAAAAACAGATTGTGTTTAATGCACAAGAGCAAGTTTTAATGTCACAAGAGATTGAAAAGCTTTTAAATGAGCAAAATATTTGCGAAATTGAGACAGAAGACGTCAAATATTTATCCTCTTTTTTTCTTAGACCTAAACAGGACAGACCATACAGATTAATACTTAATTTAAAGAACTTACATGACTATGTGGAGAAGTTATATTTTAAAATGGAAACTTTGAAAACTGCCTTAACTATGGTTACCTCTCATTGCTTTTTAGCAAGCATTAATTTGAAAAACATATTACAACATTCACTTTAGCAGAAACAGTCAAAAGTGGCTTGCTTTTTCTTGGTTTTGGAAATTTTATGCATTTACATCTTTGGCAAATGGGCTCTCTATAGCTCCATCATGCTTCTATCAAGGTACTTAAACCTGTTTCTTCATCACTTAGGAAAGTTGGACACAGTAACTTTTCTTATATTGATGACAGTTTACTCAGAAGTGATACTAAGGAGGACTATGAAGAGAATGTTATTGAAACTGTGTAGCTGGATGATAGTTTAGGATTTATTGTTCATCCTGAAAAGTTGGTATTTATCCCAAAGCAAAAAATTGTATTTGTGGGATTCTTGATCAACTTCGTATCCATGAGTGTTAAACTTACCCCTGATAAAGAAGGACATATTAAGAATTGCGGGGTTATTTTAAAATGTGAGCAATTTTTCTTCATGATCTGGTAAAACTGATTGGAAACTGGTGGCCTCTAAGCCAAGTGTACAATTCGCTCTTCTGTATTATAAAAGGATGCAGCACTCAAAGAGGCTAGTGATGAACATGTCCTTATCAGCTTATAGTATAAACTGTTTTCACTGGTGGATTGATAATATCAGATCAGCTTATAGCAGCACTCAAAGAAGCTTGTGATGATTTTGATACTAACATGTCCTTATCAGCTTATAGTATAAACTGTTTTCAATGATGGATTGATCATATCAGATCAGCTTATAAGCCAATCATTTGGAACTCTCCAGACACTATGACAGAATAACAGAATAAGACAGTTCCATGAACAGTTGTGGGTGAAGTAGTATGGGGGGTGGGGTGCTATAAATAAAATGATCAGGATTATGGTCATGTTCAGATCAGGTTAGACCAAAGCTGTCTTTTCGGCTCTGCAACATTTCTGTGAGAGCTTACAACATGTACATAAGAGATTATATGTTGACAATAAAGTCGCCATTAAGTATCTGACCAAAATGGGAGGGCGAAAATTTGAACTTAATAGGCCGACCAAAGAAATCTGGGATGGTGTATCAGCAAGGATCTTTGGTTATCTGTGGCAGACATTTTATCGAGAAAGTATAATGAGGATGTGGAATAGATGTTATCACATGAAGTTTTTCAACAGATTCAGGCTGCTTGCACATTGTGGCGTTGACTTATATGCATCTCAAAGTAACCACAAACTCTGAATGTTTCATATACACCAGACAGTTGTGAAGTAGCTCTAAATGCATTTTCCTTGAAATGGACTAATCTAAATGCATATGTATTTCCTCCTTTCAGCCTCATGGGACCGGTGCTTCAGAAAGTCAGCGATGTAACAATAGTTGCTCCAGTATTTCATATACAGCTTTGATTCACTGTAACTTCAAATATCTTGCCAACAACCTTACCTGTAACCAAAACCAGAACTGTCTAAAACTTCCGAACATGGAAGGGAAACATCCACTGAAGAAAATGAGGCTACAGGCTTTCAAAGTATCAGGCAATCCTACTTAAGCAAGGAATATCATCAGATGCTGTGGAAATTATTCTGTCATCATGGAGAATATCCACTAAAAACCAATATGGAACATATATCAGAAAGTGGTTGCTCTTTTGTAATAAGAAGTTAATCAGTTTGATCCCAATGTAAAAAGATGTCTTGAAATTCTTGTCAGAAATTTTTTCATCAGGCATAGGATACAGTGGTATAAATATGGCCAAATCCACTATATCAAGTTTGGTTGGAGTTATATCTAATAGAGATTTAGGTTCTAATGTGTTGATAAAGAGATTTCTAAAAAGAATATTCAACAAGAAACCTTGTTTTCCACATTATACATGTAAAATCACTTGGAATGTTAATTTGGTGCTTAAATGGAATCTATAAGTAGTGATACATGCTCTTTGATAAATTTATCAAAACAAGAGGGTTATGATGGCCCTGGATGGCTCACCTGATCCATACTGTACAAACAAAATGGTAGGTAATATTAGGTGGAGTGGCGGGTTTCAGTAATTTTGGTACATGGTGACCCAAGGAACATTTCTGTAAAAATATTTCAAAATCAGTCTAGCTGTTTGGGAGGAGGTCGTTTTAAGGTTTATCTATTTTTAGCTCTAGTGACCATCATGTTCAGTGGAGCAACATGATTTTAAGCAATTCTGTTAGAGGGTCACCCATGGAATATTCCTGTGAAATTATTTCCAAATCTGTCTAGCTTTTTCGAGGAAGAAGTCATTTAAACATTTTTTTCTGTTTTAAGCTCTTGAGGCCATCTTGTTTAGCAGAGTGGAACAATTTGGGTAATTTTAATAGATGAACACCAAAAGAACATTCCTCTGAAATCTTTTCAAAATCAATTCCCCCATTTAGGAGGAGAAGTTAATTGTTTAAAGGTTGTTATTTTTTCTATTTTTAGCATTGGCAGCCATCTTGTGTAGCAGAGTGGAACAGTTTGAGCAATTTCGGAAGAGGGTCGCCCAGGTAAGAGTCCTGTGAAATTATTTCAAAATCTTTCCATCTGTTTAAGAGAAGATGATAAAAAAGCTTTTTCTATTTTAGCACTGGTAGCCATCTTGTTCATTGGAGCGAAACAGTTTGAGCAATTTCGTTAGGGGTCACCAAAGAAATATTTATGTGAAATAATTTCAAAAACCATCCACCAGTTTAGGAGGAAAAGTTGTTTAAAGGGTTTTCTATTTTTGGCTCTTGCTACCATCTTAAGGCGAGCAGAACAGTTTGAGCAATTTTGGTTTAAAGTGACCCAAGGAACATTCCTGTTAAATTATTTCATAATCCATCCACGGGTTAAGGAAGAGAAGTTGTTTAAAGGTTTTCTATTTTTAGCTCTGGTGGCCACCTTGTCCATCGAAACAGAATAATTTGAGTAAGTTTGATACACAGGGTCACCCAAGGAACATTTCTGTGAAATTATTTCAAAATCCATCTCCCCCAGTGTAGGAAGAGAAGTCTCCTATGAGTTTTTTTTTTCTATTTTTAGCTCTGGTGGCCATCTTGTTCATCAGAGCAGAACAGTTTAAGCAATTTCGGTAGAGGGTCCCCCAATGAACATTTTGAACAGTGGAATTATTTTTAATTAGGGTCACTGGCCTAACAGGGGATGTTTTAAGTGTTTTTTTTGTTTTTTTTCTATTTTTAGCTGTGGTGGCCATCTTGTTAATTGGGGCAGAAAAATTTTAGCAAATTTGGTAGAGGGTCATCCAAGGAACATTTCTGTGAAATTATTTTGAAAACCTGTCATTTGCCTAGAAGGAGATGTCATTTACAGGTTTTTCAATTTTTAGCTCTGGTGGCCATCTTGTCCATTGGCCCAAACAGTTTGAGCAATGTTTGTGGAGGGTCACCCAAGGAACATTTCTGTGAAATTATTTCAAAATCCATCCACCACTTTAGTAAGAGAAGTCTCTTAGTTTTTTTTTTGTATTTTTAGCTCTGGTGGCCATCTTGTTCATCGGAGCAGAATGGTTTAAGCAATTTTGGTAGAGGGTCTAGGAACATTTCAGTTAAATGATTTTGAAATCGGGCCATTAGCCTGGGAGGGGATGTCATTTTAAGTGTTTTTTTTTTTTTTTTTTCTACTTTTAGTTGTGGTGGCCATCTTGTTCATTGGGGTGAAACAATTTTAGCAATTTTGGTAGAGGGTCATCCAAGGAAGATGTCATTTAAAGGTTTTCTATTTTAGCTCTATCTATCTCTCAATACGGCATACACCCTCATATCATATCATATATCTTAATCGGATTTTTGATTAACGTGCAGGTACAGGGGCAACATCCACATCAGTGGGCCCCCTTCCAGATAGCTGGCTTGCTGCACGCACGGCAGATCTCACACCAGATCTCCTGGTACATCTATCATGAGGGTTGATAGCCCAGAGCTTCCACTCTCTGCGATCCTTCTCTGTCAGCTGCTTCCATGTCATTTTGGGCCTCCCAGGCCCATACTTTCCATCAACCTGTATGTCAAAGGCTGTCTTGACTGCACCATTGGAGCGTTCCACATGTCCATACCATCGGAGTCTTCTCTCCTTCAGAATGAGGTCCAGATCCTCAATGCCAAGCCGCACAAGTAGCTCATTGGACCTGGTGGTGACAATGTCTTGCGACCTGACATTGCAGATCTGTCTGATCATTTCCCTGTCATTTCGCGGCAGATGCTGGAGGTTCGGTTTTGTCAATGGCCAAGTCTCGCTGGCATGGAGCATTGCGCTCCCCACACAAGAGCTGTACACATGGCCACATGTTTGGAAAATGAGGTGGCGTGAAGATAGAACTGATAGCAGATCCTTGAACTTCTTCCAGGCTGTTTTCACACGTGTTGTGGTTGAGAGTTCACAGCCACATGCTGCTGAGAGCATGTCTCCTAGGTAGCAAAAGGAAGCTACCACCTCCAGCTTGTCAGGTCCGACCTGGACTTCCTTCTGTGGTCTGCCATCCAAGGGGCGTGCAGTTCCCTGGCACCGTGTACATGTACATCTGTATTCAGGATCATTTTTCAAGTGCTTGAGCCCACTGCATTTCTTGTGCACCCAGTGCTTGCAGCCATTGCAGAAGATGCTGTTGCTGCCCACTCCAGTGTGATAGATGGCACATGGAAACTCACCTGAACTCTGAAGGAGGTCCAGTCCTGTACCACAGAGCATGATCTTTGTCTTTCCTGCATTTACTCTCAGTCCTTTCTTCTCCATTGCTTCTTTCCAAGTCAAGTGCCTCCTGACACATTCCTCAAGCGATTCAGCGATGATAACAATGTCATCGGCATAGAGGTCCTCCCAGGGGACCAAAGAGCGGAACTGGGAATTGTCGATTGACACCAACTGTCTGATGAGGCCGTCCACAATACTCTCCAGGATTTTCATAACCTGCTCTGTCAGCTTGAGACCATGGTAGTTGCCCCTTTCCAATGCATCCCCCTTTCTCTTGTAGAGGCAGACAATGAAACTCTGCTTCCAGTCAGAAGGTACCTTGCCATCACAAATGAATGCAGCTGCAAGGTAACAGATCATGGCGGCACCCATGTCACCGGCTGCTCGTATCATCACCACCACTATGCCTGATGGGCCTGGTGCTTTGCCAGCCTTCATCTGTGAGATAGCCTTCTTAACCCTATCAATGGTGATTGGGACAGGCAGGCCTTCCACTGGTGGCTGACAAGACAGGTGGTCTTGGTCCCACTCAAACTCATCATTGAGAAGCCTTTGGTAGTGCTCTAGCCAGGCCTTCTGCTTTATCTCATTGACATCTCTCCTGCATCATTCTTCACAGGTTTGTCACTAACAACATCAGTGTTCTCTCTTCTAAACTGGTTAGCAAGGTGGTATTGTGGTCAATATTCTCATAGACCTTCTTGTCGGCTTCTTGACGAGCATGGTGCACTGCATGTCTGGCATTTCGTTTGGCTGCATTGTATGATGCCCTAGCGTCTTTACCAGCCTTCCAGGCCTTGAAAGCTTTCTGCTTGGCAGCAATGACCTTTTCTATGTGTTCTTTCCACCACCAGGTTTCACGACGCCAACAGTGTGGCCTAGTTGTGCCACACACCTCCTCATTTTTCTTTAGCAGTCCAGTCTTGAGGTTGTTCCAGATATCCTCAGTGGCCTCATCAGCTACAGCTGCAGATGCGCTCACATGCAAGTTGAAGACCCTCCTGGAAATGATTGCTTGTCTGAGGGTCTTTAAGCTTCCAAACTTTGAGGCGAGGGGTGAACTTGTGCTTGGATTTTGGTGGCACATCAATCCTCATGTCGCATACAAGAAGCTGATGTTGCAGAGCTACTTCCTTGTCAAAGATCACTTTTACATCTATGACAAGTTCGCGCATGGTCCTACGGAAAAGTATGAAGTCTATTTGTGTGGCTATGTTTCCCGACTTGTACGTGATGAGATGGCTGTCACGTTTCTTGAAACATGTGTTCAAAAAAAGTAGGTCAAATGCTAGGGCATACTCTAGGATACTCTCACCCTCAACATCTGGTTCCGGCCTGCCATACCCCATACCATCATGCACTTCCCTGTATCCAGTGCCTGCACAGCCTACATGGCCGTTCCAATCTCCACATGGGATCAGAAATTCTGACGCTGGGGTCCTGGCAGTCACAGCACGCAGCTGATCAAAGAACGGGTTCTTAAACTCATCACTTAGACCACCCTGTAACCACACACTGGCCAATTATGAGTTTCACTAAGATGATTCTGTCGGAGACTCTCTGAACCTCAAAAACTTTCTCTACCCACGCTTCTGCCACAAACACTCCTACACCAGCAGTGCCTTTGTTGTTTCCTGACCAGTAGAGCTTGTACCTGGTGTCCTTGCCCTTGATTGTGCGGCAGCTGCCACCAATATATCTAGTCTCCTGAATGCAGCAGACATCCACTTTCCAACGGGATAGTGTTTCCACTACCTCGCAAATTCTTCTTCTCAGGGTGTTCGCACTGAGTGTTCTCACCCTGAATTTCCTCAAGTGCTTGCTTGATTTGCCACAATGGCCGGACCCTGCCTCCCACACCTGACAGGAGGCCAAGCCGGAGACGTTACCAATAGAACTTTGATGTCTGTTGGCACCGTCTAACTCTGAATCTATTCTTGTGCTTGCCATGAAAGATTTTGGAACAACTGTTTTTATGAGATCGCCTGTCCTAGCTGACATCCCAACTCAGTTCTCGCACTCGGGCAGTGTGCTTTGCCGTTGTCCTTATAAAGAAAGGATTGTCCGCCAAACCACAATAGCTAGAACACCAAGCCATCGGTCTGTAGATGATTGCTGCCTAGCTCTGCCACCCAGGTTGTGGCAGCCTCGTAATCCTGAAGGTGGGGAGGCAACTGTGATAGAGAGCAGCCTCACATTCCCACACTCATGTTGAGTGTCACAGCTGGATGCAGTTTTACATCATACCCAGGACCAGACGGAAAAAGTGCAAAATTGACATGTATGTATAGTGTCGCTAGTCAAGCCATTCATTCAGTATTTTTTCTACACAACATTATTGAAATTGAATAAAAATATATCATGCAAAATTACAGACCAGTGCAGTGAAAACTAAGCAGAAATATGGGCATTCAAAAAGTGTATACATGTACTTTCTTTTGCCTCTGAGTATATTTACCTGTCAGTAGAAACCTGTTTACTGTATGCTGAACATAACCTACAGTTGCTAGGCAAATATCAGAAACCGTACCATACAAAATGCATGCATTTTGCCAAAATTCTATTAGTTTTGGACTGCTATACAGTAATTTTGTATTATGCAATAACCAGGCTTTATATATACAAAAAACTTAGCTGTATATCTTTCCCATAGTAGGGTTGTATTTTTTTGCAAGATATGAAAAATAAGAAACCTGACTTATAATCACCTATGACACCCTGGCTAATTCCCACACTGACTAATCTTCTTTCATTATTACAACAATTATTACAACAAGAAATTTGCCAAATGGCTATGCCGCAACTGTTCAAGAAACACACAGACTAAATATTGTTCAGCCAAATGTGAAAAGTAGGTCAAGGTCAGTAATGGTCACTGGCGGTGGATAGGGTGCATCATGGCAGATGTGTGTATGAAGCTTCATTAGCCTAAAAGCCTTGGTGTTTGAGAAACCGACTTAACCCTTCTCTTGCTAAACATGACATGCCTTGTTTTAGCAAACAGTGTAGATCCAGATCAGCTGGCTTCTGAAGAAGCCAACTGATCTGGATCTGCACCGTTTGTCGTTAAATATGTGAATTTTTATCAAAAACCCGGATTAAGTAATCTGATTGGCTGAAAATTAGAAGTGGGCATGGCATCTTAATTTATTTAGCATATCAAGGGTTAACATTGCTGACGCTGACGACAGGCCAACAACGCTGGAAAGTGATCCCTATGTCACTTCTGCTTGCTGAAGCAAAAATTAAATCACATTTTATATGGTATAATGTTACCTTTCTCAGTTACTCACTTTGTTTCCATCCATATCTGCAGCATACAGGCAATCTGTTTGTACAGTGGGTGAGTGGTGTAGCCTACAATTCCTTCCTTAACTGTACCACCAGAACTATGTGTCTCATCTAGTATCTGATCTAAGTCATCGGAACTCAGAAAATGGTCATCTCTATCTCTTTCTCTCATAAACACCTTAAATAAAAGTTAATAATTTTACACATTTATAACATAATCTGTCTTCAGTGCTGAACTGAGCATGCCCAGATCAGAATGCCTAGATGCATAAAATAGCTCCAGATAAGGAACTTTTTCAAATGAAAAGTAATATTTTTCTTATCTCTCCACGAAAACATATGCTATGGGTACTCATTAGAAGTGACTCAACAAGGTGCTTCAGTTGAGTACACATAATATATGTTGCTGTGGAGAAATAAAAACAAATGATATAAGAATACCCTCTCTTACCTGGAGTTATGCTCTCACAAGTGCATAATATAAACTGCACTTGCCCAGGCCTGAATGCCTATATGCATAATATGTCATTACTCCAGATAAACATTTTGTTGTTGTTTTTATGCCCCCACCATTCAAAGAATGGTGTGAGGGCACTAAGTTTTACACCTGTCCATCTGTGCACTGGTGTCCAGCTCATAAAATTCTTAACCGTATGGAGTATAATCATGAAACTTAATAGATGAATTAATCATATCAAGATGATGTGTCACAAACAAGGAAGATATTGACAACTCTGGCTAATTTGGTTTTTGAATTGTGTCCAGGCCATAACTCTTTACCCTTGTCCATGCATGTGTGCATGATAAAAAAAATTGTGTCCCATAACTCCTAAACCAAATGGAATGTATTCATGAAACATCACAGATGACTTGATCATATTGAGATGATGTATCACAATCAATAAAGAGAACTCTGCCTACTTTGGTTGTTTTAATTATTCCCCCCTTGCTTAAAACACATGAAATGCAGAAAATTCATGTCCGGCTTATAACTCCTAAACCATATAAAATGTACTAATGGAACTTCACAGATGGCTTAATTATACTGAGACCATATGTAGTGAACAAGGAAGACAACTCTGGCTAATTTGGTTTTCAAATTAACTCCCCTTGCCAAAAATAGCCATCAGAAGAGAAGGAAAATCCCCTGGCCAAATGGCTATTTTTGAGTTTGGTGTATATTTCCATCAGACATCATGGAAATGTTGAAACAGAGCAAAGTAAAAAGATGCAAAGATAGTATGAAATATGACCAAAATAATATGTGAAAACAATAATAGGTGTATAATAAATGATTTTTCCATATTCTTTTTTTTTTTTTTGTCAAAATCCATTTATTAGTGATTTCTGATGTGATTGTTTGTACAGGATACACAATATTTGCAAATACCTTGAATTTGTGAGTGTACATATTCAGTAATAATAGCAAAAATAAATGCCTTGTAAAGGTTAAGGTACTTGCTGTATGTTTATTGGGGTAAAAAATCATCAGAGTAAAAGTTGCCCTTCTCACACACGACATACTTACTTGACCTGATATATGTCCCTACCAAATATTATCATGTTATCTCAAACAGTATGGGAGTTACGGTCTGCACAAGATGTCATTATCAGGGGAGGTAAGTACATAATGGAGAAAGTGAGAGTACTCTTGAACATGACTTGCCTACTCGTCCTTATTTGTGCCTCTACCAAACATTATCAAAATATTTCAAACCAAATACACAAAAATTTCATTCAGGGGAGGTAGAAAACAACCACAGAATAGGTTGTCCTTCTTGCATGTGACAAGCCTACTAGTCCTTACCTATGCCTCTACAAAATATTTCAAACCATTTAGAAGTCCTTGAGTGCACAAGAATTTGGCTTAGAAATTTATTCAGTGGAGTGTACAAGAAAAAGAACAAAGCAAGAGTAATTGTCCTTCTGCACGTGACACTCCTACTTGAACTGATATATGTCCAACCAAAATATTATCAAACAATCTCAGACAGTATGGGAGTAATAGCCTGAACAAGATTTCAGCTCTAGGGAAGATAAGTACATAGACAAAAGTGAGAGATGTCTCTCTTATCTATGCCTCTACCAAAGAAGTTATAGAGTGCACAAGAACTTGGCTTAGAAATTTATTCAGGGGAGATAACTAAAAAAGGACAAAGCAAGACTTGTTCTTCTTGCATGTGACACTTCTACTTGACCTGATATATGTCACCGCCAAATATCATCAAATTATCTAACACAGTATGGGAGTTATGGGTTGTGCAAGGCTTCAGCTTCAGGGGACATATGTACATAGTGAACAAAGTGAGAGTTGTCTCTCTTGCACATGACATGCCTAGTGGTCCTTATCTATGCCTCTACCAAATATTATCAAAATATTTCATACCATCAAGAAGTTATAGAGTGCACAAGAACTTGGCTTTGAAATTTATTCTGACAGGGAGATAACTAGAACAAGAATAAAGCAAGACTTGTTCTTCTTGCATGTGACACTTCTACTTGACCTGATATATGTCACTGCCAAATATCATCAAATTATCTCACACAGTGTGGGAGTTATGGGCTGTGCAAGACTTCAGTTTCAGGGGACATATGTACATAATGAACAAAGTGAGAGTTGTCTTTCTTGCACATGACATGCCTACTAGTCCTTATCTATGCCCTACCAAATATTATCAAAATATTTAAAGTATTCAGAAGTTATGTAGTGCACAAGAATCTGGCTTAGCAATTTGTTCGGTGGAGATATCTAGAAAAAAAAAATAACAAAGCAAGAATTGTCCTCCTTGCATGTGACACGCCTACTTAATCTGATATATGTTTCTATCAAATATCATCAAATTATCTCAAACAGTATGGGAGTTATAGCCCACACAAAATTTTGGTTTCAGGGGAGATAACTACATAATAAAGAAAATTAGAGGTACCAAATAAAGGATGGACATTGCCCAACAATTTGATATCAATATATGCAAATTAGCACATTTTGCATATTAATGAGTATTAATTGACAGATACTTTGTGATGAAAAAATCAGTAAAAAAACAAGAAAATTTAATCGCAACACAAAGGGTGCTCAATATATTTTAATAAAATGTACAAAGCTGCATGTCTCAAGTCAGTGAAAAATCTGCAAGGATTCTATTGAGAAACTGGATAGGAAATGGCATATAACAAAGAGCTGAAATAAAGGGAAAATGACTGTATTGTTTTGTGATTATGACCCCTTAGACTAAGCCAAATAATCAACTGGAACATAATGATTATTACAGTTTGTAAACAGGAATAAGATAAATCCTCTGCATGATAATGACACAACAGAACAAAGAACGTCTTGTTTTCCCTTCAAATTCAAAAACAGGAAGTTACAACTAAGCGGTCTCCCTAATCACCGACAAGAACCGAGAAGAGGTGACAAGAGCTGACAAGAACCGACAAGAAGGTCTAAGACCCATTTTCAGGCTTTTTTAATATAAATTATGATTCAATGCACCTTTTTGCACATATATGAATCCCCCATTCCAACCTTTTCCCTATCGATGCTTATGCAGCTATATAAAAGATCATGTGATAGAACACGTATAGGTAAACTTGCAGTCAACGTTTACCTTAGATATTATTAAAATATAATATCAAGCGTTTTGTTACTTTTTAGTTTTATGTCAGAAAAAAAAAAATTTGTTACAGAGTGCGAGGATCTTCTAAGAAACACATTTTTATGATATATAATATCCTAGGATCCTGTTTTGATCATTTCAGGTTAGGTACATGTCATCAGATTTTCTTGTCGGTAAATAGTAAAAATCAACCATTAGACTTCTGTACTGGTTGTCTCTGTGGGTTACGTTATCTCTGCGAATTTTTAAATCATGATAAAATACAATAGGAAACGAAAATCAAGTTTGTTTAGAAAAAAAAAAATGTTAATGGGATGAGCCAGAACCAGTATGTAGCGAGTAAGACCAACATACTTTCTTGTCGGTAAATCAACCAATGTGTGTTCTACCGACAAGAACAAAATATAGTTATGTATTCGGGAATGGACTCACTATTTTCTCGATTTGGTTGCTGAAAGACTAATTTTGAAAAAAAAAAAAAAAAAAAAAAAACATGTTTATTTGTAGGCCAATTCAACTGACTTTGGCTTAGATTTCATTGTAGTTAAATTTAACGTGCTTCAATACATACAGGAAAAGAAAAAATAAGGTAATCCCCATAAAAAGCCTACTATATTAAAACTAAAACGACATTAATAAAAACATTTTCAGATTACCTATGGCACTTTCCTCAAAAAGCCTAGTGTGAACTAAAACGACATTAATAAGAGAGAGAGAGAGAGAGAACAAAAAATCATGCGCATTGCTAAAAGACCTAATTAATGTCATGATATGGCTTTTCGTGCCAAAGCTATGTTGGCTTGCTCAATGCTCAATGATAGGAAGATTCAATTAGTAGTGGGGACATCTGTCTGTGCAAGTTGGTAAGTAACTGCATAGGCCACCACCTGATGAGACTCATGGAGGAGACGAAATAGGTTTTTCTTTTAAGCATCAAACATTTAGATCACTTTCAAACAATAAAGCTATCAAAATGAACGAAGAAATGATTTACGAATTCAGCATCAATCAATAGGTTTTTTTTCTGGTCAATTTTTTAAAAGATAGGTTCATTATGTTATAAAATGCATTGAAACAGCATCAAACCTTCTTGGCGGCCCAAAAATTTTGCACCATTAGCCTATTAAATTTCATGTCGGTAAATGCTTTGTAAAGGTCATTTTACTTGCACAAACCCATTAAAACTTTTCAAACGGCCTTATGTACGTGAAAACCTGAGATAATCATTCAAAAATAAGGTTACAAGCACAAAATCTCATATAATATGATATAAAACTTCTTGTCGGCCCATGCCGATGCTATTTCACCACGCATCTATCGGGTAAAATCTCTTGTCGGTAAATGCGGTAAATCTTCTGTTGCTTTTTCCATAAAACATATAAAATATATTGATCAAAAGCAATTTCTAAGATATGAAAAACATCAAAAAACATATCCTTTTAAATAATAAACTTGAATGAATCACAAGAAAACTTCTTGTCACCAATAAAACATTTCTTGTCGGTTCTTGTCGGCTCTTGTCACCTCTTCTCGGCTCTTGTCGGCAATTAGGGAGACCTAATGTTCTTGCTTACCTTGCCTGTTCGGTCTACTTTTCCTACTAGGAAAAATGATTTAATTATGAGCTGCCTACTTGCTGCCTCCTCTGCCTATAGAAAACTCCAAAACTGTGATAGTAGGCAACTCTTGTCTACTGGAGTTGCCTACTGATTTTGGTAAAATGATAGGCTGCATATAGGCAGCCTTTTTTTCTTTTTTGTATGGGTTGTCATGGAAGGTCATAAAAAGGTGACTCTTTGTGTTACACTCTTTCACCCGGTGGCTTTGTTGCAGAATAAAAGAGGTGGTCAAAACACAGCTCTTTATAAATGCCTATATTGGCACTGATGTGTAAAAGTTGAATATTCTGACTTACCTTTTTCACATATGGTTCCAACTGTAATTCATTTGTAGACTTGGACATTTTCTCAATATAAATGTCAATAACTGGTACACACGAGCTGAGATAAATAATTAAGTAAAAATGTACTGACTCATGATTTAGGTCCAGCTAGATCTACTAAAGTCTGGTGTAGGCCTAATAAGTTTGGAAACTTTACACTTTTAATGAATACCTAATAACATACATTATCAGAAGCTTTATAATATATAGAGGATGTTTATTCTTTTGCTGTGAATACCATAAATATTGTCATCGAGTGTAATGAAAACATCAGTATTTTCACAAGTGCGAAGCACAAATGAAAATTTGAATGTTTGCATTACACGAGATGAAAATTTTTATGGTATTCACTGAAAAAGAGTAAATTTTCTTTTTATTTTGTTGTTAACACAACGTGCGCTTATGACGTCATAACTATCCGTCTAACGTCACCAAAACAAAACATGAACGTCATGGCGTCGACGTTCAGGGCTTAACATGTGAAGTGCAGGAGAGACAAAAACAAAAAGTTTCGGCAAATCAAAATAATCTTGATACCAAAATGTTCCTTACATTCTAACTAAGAAAATGCATACCAACACTTGATAGTTTAGTTCAAAAACAAAGAAGTTACAATAAAACAACTGAGCATTCTTCTTAATACCTGTGTGTTGTATGTAGTCTATCTCCAAATAAACTGCAAAAATATTTATACTGAAAAGTTGATTAAAACATTGAATTTTAGACATATTCCTGTTTTTTTTGTCCCTATACCAGTACTTGTTTCCCAAAATTTTATGTACCCTTGTTCAAAAAATATCATAATAAAACGTTTGAAATTTGACCCCAGAATGTCACAATTTTGCTTCTTTTTTTTTTTTTGAAGTTGCCTATATATATACTTTTATATGGACCGAGTTTACATTACGTTAGGATGATGGGGGTTATGAGTTAGGCGGGTGCCTCTTGAGCCCCATATCTATCTATCTCTGTAGTATTGGTCTAGGTTGGTTTGTATGGGCCGACTTTGTTATGGGCCGAGTTTGACATAGGCCGAGTTGTCCAGTTACCTCTTAGCTGAGCAAATTCATATAGAAGTCTTACTTGACTTTATATCTCAATATGACGATGTGTCACATAATAGAAATTGGTATTTTTGTATGATACAAACAGCAGAATTGCTGACAGAATTTTCTTGAATTTGTTTCAAATTGTTTACAAAATAGCGGAAGTGATCCTAAAACTAGCGGTAACGGACAGGAATCGGTCTTCTTACTAACCGACAAAAACAGCTTAGAACCGACAACAACCCATGCCATGATTAGACGTCTCAAATGTCTCTAAGTATAGACTGAAAAAAAACCCCAAAAACAGGCAAATCCATGAAATCACTGATTCCCGGTTTGGGGGGGGGGAGGGGGGCGGGGGGGGGGGGGGGGGGTGGAGGGGGGGAGGGGGGGGGGCCGGGGGGGGGTGGTGGGGGGGAGGGGCAGGGGTGTAGGTATAATCAGGAATACCACCAACTCAGTTTTGATTAGCCTAATCTATATAAGTTTCTTAAGTAGTTCAATTTCTGCTTCTCGAGGCCCCGCTTTCCTTATCAGTTCAGTTTTCAGATAGTCACATAGAGGCAGCGCCAGATAAATCTGGATTAGTTTTACTGGGTTGGCTTGAAACGGTGGCTATGTTATAATTCTTAACTAGGTCACCTCGCCCAGACACGGAATGCGTGCACATCCAGACCTCGTGTGTGTCCAGATCTCATGCGAGAGTAGTAGTCCAGCCTGTAAGTTGCAGAAATTTGACGATCGGCCGAAAAGTTTGAGCTTTTAATCTCATACCTATGCGTGTCAATTCCGACTGCGTAGTGCATTAGGTACTCAGCTCGAGTCGTGCGGAAGTTTCAGACATTAACCAAGGAATGGAGTCGCCGGAGGAGTGTCCTCACCCAGGCTGCCGAGCGGGGTGTCCTCACCCAGAGCGTTGATACGGTGTCCTCACCCGTTATTAAGTATCGAAGGGTGTCCTCACCCATGAGCCAAAAGGGTGTCCTCACCCAAGTGTCTAGCGTGCTGCTACTCTGACGTATCTGTACTTTCCCGATGGGTCGCTGCAGGCACGCTCCAGGAAACCGAACCAGGATATGATGTTCGACTGTGACTTTCCTGATTCGGCTAGCTCTTCCATCTTGTTGTAGAACTCCTCGTGGTAGTACTTCGACGTTGGTCTCTTGATGAATAGCCAGTCCTTTTTCCAAGGACGATGTAGAAAGTAGGCTGGTAAGTCAATATTCATCTCTTCTTCTTCTCGCGGGAGTCTTTGAGCCTTGATGATGGCAACGTCTTTTCCATGGAGCTTGTTGCTGAGAGCATCCTGGAGGTCATATTTCTCGTGGATCGAGAAAGATTCTTCATAGGCGTCGTAGCAGCATAGAATTGGACGATCTTTCGCTGGTTCTGGACACTTTTTTCTTGGCTTCTTCGACGGCGGTGACTCGGGAGACGCTGGTGCTTGTGCTGGTCTGGTGATGTTCGGCGATGCGGTGATGCTTGTTGTTTTCTTGTAGCGTGGTCTGATCATCACTAAAACACGCCTATATAATTTTGACCCCCTTAAACCCCACTTTTATATAGTAAAACTGGGGTTTACAGGGGTATATACTGTTTTTCTTATTTCTGTTCAAAACATAGATTGTGGGTACTCGTTAGAACCGCCTCGCTGAGGCGGTTCTAACGAGTACCCACGATCTATGTTTTGAGCAGAAATATGAAAAATATTAGAGGTTTTTTTTTATCTGAAAAGTTTCGGTTTTTGGAGGTAAAATTTTCTCTATATTTGAATATGTGTGTTTTCGTAATGTGATCTGTTGCGATGTCTGTTCTATGTTCTGTGTTGTTGTTGGTAGCGTACGTCTCCCTCTCTATCTGCGTCGGTTCTCGGCGTTTCGGCGGTCTTGAAGCTGGAACGGGCTGGCGAGGCCACTCGCCGGCAGAGGGTGTAGGCTACCTCCTGCTTTCGGCCCTCCTCTTGTAATAAGGCTTAGTTGGTAGAGCCTTATGGAAGGTTGGTTCAACGCGAACTAGATCCTACCCGTCGGACATCCTCCAGAATGGAGTGCCGACAAAACTGTACTCGCTCAGGGCCCTGAGGAGTACACCAGGCATAACGGACTCAGACATGGTTATTCGTTAATTAGTGATGTTCACACTTGTATCTGGGGTCCCGCTTTCCTTATCTTTTGTAATTTAAGTCTTATATATAATTATGAGGCCCTCTCAGGGGTTCTGTGGCTCGTGGAGGGGGTGGGGGGCGAAGGGGGATATATAACTTCCTATATATTGCATAGTACGGATGTTCGTGCCGAATGGCCCCCTTTTTCAGCGCTGCCAAGTATATGATTGGCGCCCTTTCTTCAGGAAAAAGTATATGATTGACCCCATTTTTCAGGATTGGTATATAAAAAGCCTCACTTTTCCGATGTATCCCGTATTTTTTTGTTCAGAGATTTTTTCAAGGCTGCTTGTTCGCTTCGTACTCAATGAACTGACTTCAATACTTGACTAACTACCAGCAATAAATGAGTACAAAAATCAAAGGGCAGTATATGAATGGGTCAACATTTCAGGCGATCTCGTATATGAATGGGTCTGTTTTTTCAAAGGCCAGGTATATGAATGGGGTAGGTTTCGAAATATTGGTTCGAACACCTGTACCACAATTACCCCCAAGTTACCAGCCCCACCCCCACCCCGAGTTCTGTGGAGCAGGGGAATAATGTCATTTATTTCAGGGGAACAGGGGAACACGTCTAAAAAGGAAACAGGGGAACAAAGGTAATTTTGGGGAATAGGGAACATAGAAAAATAAGATTTTGATTATGGGGAATAAGGGAAAATAATGTATTTTATTCATGTATTCCCTACTCCAGAGTTCGCCTCTTAGGGACGTCAGTATGGCTTATATGTAAGTGACATAGTGACGGCATAGTACCGTGAGTACAACATTAGTTGAGTAAACGTCCCATCGTTCTTCACACCCGTTGAGAAGATCTTTCACAAATTTGGTATACTATGCACGCAACTCCCTAAGAAACTCACAACTTCTGCTTCCGGTATTGTGGACATGGTGGCGTGCTGATAAATTTGGTGTTTTCAAGCGGAATTCAAGTCTTTTTGGACATAATTGCGTATTATAGAGGAGGTCGTGTAAGGAAAAGAGGAGGGCGAGGTAGGAGCCTGGCTTTAAACAGCACTTATATAGGCTATTGACGGTCTAATGAAAATGTGTTTGAGGTCCTATCCGATTTGCCCCAAGATGGCGATTTGGTTAGCGGTGCGGCGTGTACTGTGTATGAAGAGGGTTATACATTGGTTCGAAAGAGACGACACCTCAGTACGGGTGGTAAAAGTAATGAAAAATTGGAAAATAAGACTAGTGATATTCACCCAGAAAATGAATTTGTAGAGTTTGTATGTGAATCTGAATTTGCGGCAATGAATACAGATGAAAAGCTCTCGGCAATATTTTAGACCTTGAACTTTAACCAAAATAGAACCATGCTTACAGAGCATGTCTGTCTAGAAAGGGGGTGGTAAGCTGCCTTAGCCTGGTGTTGTTCTTCCAATGATATGTAGTATGTGTAAAATGGCCCAATAAACAAAGAAAAACCTACATTTGAAAGAGAGAGAGAGAGAGAGAGAGAGAGAGAGAGAGAGAGAGAGAGAGAGAGAGCAGGAATAAACTGAAAGATGACACTTTTAATGAGAAAAAAAGCTATGCAAACGAACTTTAGAAAGCCAGTTAAAGGACTCAAGATTACGAAAAAAATTCGAGCATATTTAAAGGGCTTTCAATAAAGGAAACTGTTGTTTGAAAAAATTTAAAGTATTTTGATATTGTGTGATTCTTGTTGTACTTAATATTGATGATATGGAAGTAAATCCTTGTTAAGTTAACTGACTTAGCAAATGAGCATTTATTATTTGTATACAATGGGTATATGTTCGGCTGAATTTCGTCTGGAAGGGGCTAGGGGTCCCGGGTTCCTGGCAGTACACCCCTACCCTTTTTGATAGCAAGTGCCCCACCCCGGGTATGTAACTGTTTTACTACCAAATCTTACTCCTGCCGCAGTCTAGCACAACTTGACACAAAATCAGGATGTTCCCTTTTTTCTTTACAGTTAGACATGTTATCCAATTGACATCTTTAAACAGTATTATTGTTCTCTTCAGATCTAATCAGTTCCATAGACAAATCTCTGCTAGGATAAAATAAACACTTTGGCAGAGGTTCTTGGGTTCTGGTTAATGAGCATTAGTCTGTCTCCAGACTCTATCTTTTCTAGCATTTTCCCTTTTATTTTTCAAAGGTATACAATCTAGTACAGCTTATAATGATTTGATAAGTTATGTCCCTTCGTGGAAAAGATAGATTCTGTAGTATAACAGTGAAATGAGATTAAAGGGACAAATACAGCTACAGTAAGTGATAAAGAATGACAAAAGAAAAAAGAAAGAAAAGAAAAGAAAACACTTGCAGAATTGCAGAAACGGCTGGAGCCAGTCTAAGTGAGCATGTATGAAAACTACTTTCTACAAATTAAAACTAGACAAAGTGAAATATGGATTTTATTTGTTTTGTTGTTATTTATGTGAATCATATAACAGCTGTTGCATTAATTATAATATCTGCACTTCTGACATGTAGCTTCGATCTTATGCTATTGTGAGATTCTTGAAAAGGTTACATCTGTTACAGGTTTGGAATGGTGATTGATTTTATCATTTTGTATATCTGAACTTTTTGCTAATTAATGAAATGCCATTAATTTAGAGACCACGATTGCTCAGACATTTAGAGAAAATGATATACTCGAATATGCTATTATATACTCCACAAATTCAGTTATGTAAATTACAAACAGGATTACTGACAGAATTATAATGTCTAGTGTACTCGAGATAATGATACAATATGAACCATACCAGAAGGATGTGCAGGCAAAGACCATCATGCATACCAGCGCATTTTTATCAGGGTCTTGTACATGTACAATGTATATATATGGGACCCAAACGGGCAGATTCTGGGCATTTAGCCCATTCTGGTCCTACTTTGGCTCCAATTAGGCTTTCTTCGCTCATATAAGATCCATATGGGTCCCACATTGATAAAATTCGTAACTATTTAAATAAATTCTTATATTTGGACCCCTGAGATGAAACTGACATAATCCTGGATAAGTGGCAATATCCGTAAATGGGACCCAAATGGCTTCCATGTGATATTAATATTGGACCCCTATGGTTCCAATGTTGACCTCCTACTACTAAATGGGACCAATATGGGTTCGATATTAATATATGTTTCCATTGTGCAGCCAATCTTTTTGAGACAGGGGTAATGCCTGCAACACGTGAAGAGTCTGTGATGATATACGAAATGCACAGATACGGATAAGTTTTATCAAGGGTTTTGGCCTCAGTTTCTATATTTGACACTAGGCAATAAATATGTAAACGGCCCGAATAATGAACACAAGATATCCTTGGATATCAACGTCCACTTTTGTGGATCTTTTACGGTAGAAACTGTCATGGTTGTTCATACTGCTTATCACTACAAATGTCCTTAGCTGGTAGTGTTTAACAGTATAACTGGAAATACTAGATTTTTTTCTCGTAATTATACTAGAAAATACTGGTAGTTTCCTTGACTTGTGAAGACTTATCAACCCTGATAATTCCTGTTTAAGAGCATTTATTATGTCAGCAGTCGTGTTATTCCATATAACCACGAAAGCCTAGTAGGATCGCATAAGAAATAAAATATATTATAAAATCGTAATTACGTGAAATAAGGCGTAATAACGCGAAAAAGGCACAGTAACGCGAAAGTAAAGGCGTTATAACGCGAAAAAGGCGTAATAATGCGTATTAAGGGCGTAGTATTGCAAAATAAAGGCGTAATAATGCGAAACAAGTTGTAGTAATGCGAAAAAAAGGCGTAGTAACGCAAACCAAAAGGCGCAATAACGCGAAAAAAAAGCATAGTAACGCGAAACAAAAAGCATAGTAACGCGAAATGAAAGGCAAAATGACGCGAAAAGTCTCGAGGAAATGTGTCCTATACATTCAGTGTAACGGTAAAATGTCCGGATGTCAAAATTTCAAACTTCATTTCATTTTTATTCATAAACCCTTCCATAAAAAGATTCATTTGAATAGGTAATACTATTATATAACTTTTTGTTTATTGTTAGAGTCTTTTCTAAACAAAAATTCTGACTGCTTATAAAATTCAAGTTAAAGGTCTGTCCCTAGATGTTATGTCCATACCGTTACAACTTCTTCTAGATCTTATCATGAAGCTCCTACATTTGCATTGGACATGTCTAAACGTCAAATATACTTCTATTATTGCACTATTCAGTTTACAGGTGGAAACCCAACCAAAGAAATAACAATATCAGGAAAAATGACAATGGAATGAAAAAAAAAAAAAAAAAAAAAATGGATGTTCCATTTATTATGCGTCCACACCGTTCATTTATTTTTCATGTGATCGTAAATCGTTTTCATATGAAACCATTTCGACTTAAATGGGGATGATATAAACTGAGATTTTCTTATGTGGACACCACTCTGTCTGTTGGGACATAGGTATAATTTTCATAACGAATACTGAAATGTCCATACCGGTACTGTCTACACCGTTACCTTTTAGTCCACATCGTTACTCAAGTGTGTAACGGTGCAGACATTTTCATGTTTATTGTCTTGAATATGCATTTTGTTGTAAATTCTTGCTGAAGTTATAATTCCCCGTGGATTGCTTGGAAGTCAGTTTACATAATATGCCAAAGTTTTCTTGGATCAACAGGTTTATCATCAGTGTTTTTCACATTTAATGCCAATTCAGGGATACCCATCCCGTTTGTAAGTGTGTTCGTTTTATATTTTAGGAACAACAGTTTTTTTGCCAGCGTAAAATATACACTGAAGCTCTTATCCTCGGAATAGGGCAAAAGGGTCTGAGACATATACGTTTAACATGCCGAAATGCCATCTTGAAGTGACTATATTTTTATCGTTACGGTTCTCATGTACCGTTACGAGTGTCTGTTCCGTTACAAATGAAAATAAAAAAGAAAAATATTTCAAACAGAAATATATGCTCCTAGGTTCCCTTTCATAACTAAACAGAATTATACATAATGGGATGTTGACCACAGCAAGTGTGAGTTTACAAAACACGCTTTTTGATAGTCAAAGAGAAATTTTGTCTAAATTTCACTATCTTTATAGTTGTCCATACCGTTCATGCATTTTATGTTTTAAAACCTGAAGCAAACAACATTTATTTTGATATTGAATAAGTATTAGAACTTCTCCACGTAAGCATTTTATACATACTCAGAATAAATACAGCTTGAATGAAGAAAGTCATAGCTTAGGTCAAAGACTACCTATAACGGGACTGGACATTTTACTGTTACAGGGCACTTCCGATTGCTATGGAAACTCTAGTTTGTATTAGAAAGTGTGTCTATTTAAAAATATTGTACGTCAAATGTCATGTTTTATATTTTACATAAAAAAGGTTGGAAACAAATGAGTTGATTTCAGAAAGTAATATATGTTAAAAAGTTCCGTAACTAAATATTCACTCTAGGATTACGCCTTTGTTCGCGTTTTAACGTCTTTTGTTTAGCAGTACTTAAGCCTTTCTTTCGAATTCCTACGCCTTTAAATCACATTATCAAGCCGTTTTATTCATTATTACGCTTTTTGTTTCTAGTTATTTTGCCTTTTGTTTCGGTGCAACGCCTTTTGTTTCGCGTTACTACGCCTCGTTCCGCGTTACTACGCTTTTTTCGCGTTATTTCGTCTTTCATTTCGCGTTACTAAGCCTTTTGTTTCGCGTTACTACGTCTTCTTTCGCGTTACTACGCCTTTTTTGCGTTAAATCGCCTTTCGTTCCGCGTAACTACGCCTTTTGTTTTGCGTTAAGCCTTTTTCTCGCGTTATTTCACCTTTTGTTTGCGTTATTACGCCTTTTTGCGTTATATCGCCTTTCTTTCGCGTTAAGTACGTCTTTCGCATTCCTACGCCTTTAAATCGCATTATCAATCCGTTTAATTCATGATTACGCCTTTTGTTTCGCGTTATTTTGTCTTTTGTTTCGCGTTACAATGCCCTTTTTTGCGGTGCAACGCCTTTTGTTTCGCGTTACTACGCCTCGTTTCGCGTTACTACGCTTTTTTCGCGTTTTTCGTCTTTCATTTCGCGTTGCTAAGCCTTTTGTTTCGCGTTACTACGCCTTCTTTCGCGTTACTACGCCTTTTTCGCGTTAATTCGCCTTTCGTTCCGCGTTACTACGCCTTTTGTTTCGCGTTAAGCCTTTTTTCGCGTTATTTCACTTTTTGTTTGCGTTATTTCGCCTTTCTTTCGCGTTCTTCCGACTTTTTGGTTTGCGTTACTACACCTTTTCTGCGTTATTCCGCCTATTGGTCGCGTTACTATGCCTTTTTTTGCTTTATTTTGCCTTTCCTTTCACGTTATTACGCCTTTAATTTCGCGTTACTGCTCCTTTTTTACGCGTCTTTTGGTTCGCACAACTGGACCTTTTTGCGATACTACGCCCTTTTCAGCGTTATTACGCCTGTACGTAGCATTACACATTTTTAATACGCATTATTACACATTTTTCACGTTGTAACGCCTTTAATTTTGCGTTACTACGCATTTTCTTCTCGTAATTACGCCTTATTTCGCGTAATTACGATTCTACAATATATATTTTTTCTCTAATGTGATCCTACTAGGCTTTCGTACATAACAATGTTCATTACGGATAATAAATGAATCATTTTTTTTATTATGGCAGAGTGACGAAATGAATTAACCATTGTTTTGTTTCAAGAGATTTTCATCATGTCAGCTGTCCTGTTATTCCATAACAGTGCTCATTATGGATAATAAATGAATCATTAATTTTGATTACGGTAAAATGACGAAACGAGTTAACCATTTTTTTTGTCCAATCAGTTGCAAGATAACCATAAATCTGCATTTCCACGACAGCGACATAAATATTGTATGTATTTGGGTGAGCAAAACAGAACCTTATTTCTACTATTCTTTGCCAAAACTCTTGTGACCCACAGCAAGAGTAATTATATACTCTGAAAGCTCACAAACAAATGTTAAGGCTCTGTTTTTGTGTCATCCAAATACAAAATGCGTGTTGCTGTCGCATTTGTTTGGGACTGCAGCTTTACAAATATCTATTCTCATTTACTTTTATTCATAGCCATGTCAGCTCTTTTCGTTTAATTCAAAGGAGATGAAGGTTGTTACTATTTGCAGTCGTAATAAACTGTGGGTTCTCACTACATGTACTTTAGTGGTTTTCTTCATGCTTTACTGTATGGGCTATATTACAACATCCAGGACATATGATCTATGGCCGTGGAGTAATGTTAAACAGTTCTATTCCATTACGGATTTTAATACTTCGTACAAAGGATCCATTTATATATTTGATATCAACAATTTAAGTTTAGTAAATACGATCCATGAGGATGCAGGCCACACTGACAACAAGAATAACACCAGTGAAATTGATAAAAGTTTAGAAATTTATGTAAAGGAATCGACGGAACAGGTAAAAAATGCAGACTGGGAGTTGCTTGCGGTAATAGGTAAAATAATGTAAGGCTGGGTTTTATGACTGTTTTATTCGTTTCTGTTTTATTCAGTGAAAATTAAAGTAAAATGATTCTTTAGTGTAGTTAACTCTGTCAAAAATGTTTTTTCTATATAGGATAGACTCCATTACAGAAAGGGATTCATTACAAAAACATACCTATTCAAATATACTGAAATTTTTACCGCCAAAAAATGAAAATTTTCAGATAAAAAATTATGATGTTTTTCATATTTCTGCTCAAGGCATAAATTGTGGGTACTCGTTAGATCCGCGTCGACAAGGCGGTTCTAACGAGCACCCGCAATCTGTTTTTGAGCAGAAATAAGAAAAATAATGTAAACCCTTGTAAACCCCAGTTTTACTATATAAAATTGGGGTTTAAGGGGGTCAAAATTATATAGGCATGTTTTCGTAATGTGATGTGCAGGAAAGCAAGCAAGATATTACAAAAGGTGTTTCTCTAGTACAAATGACGAACATTCTACCCAGTGTATCAAATCCCCTTAACTATTTGAAGATTCAAAGCTGGTTGTGAATTTATCAGATTTTATTATTTATCCACGGACAAGAAAGTGATCAAAATCCACTTGTCCAACCAAGATTTACTTGCCCCAAAATTTACATTTTTCTTATTTTCGAAGAAAACGCATGCTGTAGATACTCATTAGACGTACATCGGTGGAGCGATTCTAATGAGAACACAACATATGTTTTCTTCGGGAAATAAAAAATATATATATTTCATAATCTATCAAAAATATCAAAATTTTGATTAAAAAAAAATGGCCTCTCTAGAGCAATTGCTGAGAAGTGTACAGTTTACACAGCTGCGTTAACCTGATGGACACTTGACATTTCTTTTATTTTCGTGTTAACCCTTTCACCACTGAGTTTCTAGTGTGGACTTTTCCATCTTAGAATTCGGATAAGCCCATTGTTACAAATAAGGATGTCAGTCAAATTCAAGACCAAACTGGCAAACAGTGTGGATCCAGATTAGGCGACTCATTATGAACGGTCTCACCTGGATTTACACTGTTTGCAAAAGAATCAATATCTGTGAACAGGGTCGAAAGGGTTAAGTAAATTGATTAATAATCCATCGTTGCTGCAATATCTGAGACTGGTTTCTTAGATGTCATATGTAAAGTATCTGTACAAAGTATCACAAGTCACATTTTTGTTTCAGAAACTGTACTGCTTCTGCAAAAGTGTAAACGCGAAAAACTATGATTCTATGATTTTGCGTAGTTTCTAACCTTCTTTTGTTCGAGAAATGATACAATCCCTGCTAATTTTGTATACCTTTCCACCCACTGTAAGAGACGATAAACCCTTAATCAAGTCAGTGACCCGCAAGATACATGTATCTTATAGGTCACTGATCACGTCATAAACTTATTCTATTTCACAGGTTGACGGGCAGTACAAAGTGTTTGATAATAACCATTATATCCAGTGCCCCATAATGGGCCGCCTTGGAAACTGGATGTTCCTCTACGCTGCAACACTTGGCATAGCTGACACGTTGAACTACGAACCTATCATCACCCCCAGTCATCCCCTTGTAAAACTATTTGATATTAAGCATATTTCTGGGGTAGAACTTGTTAACAATAGACCTCTTAGTGAGGTAGAGTGGAAGAATAAGACTGCCAGATCCACGCAGGACTTGCTTACACGGAATTTGACTTTAGATGCACACTTTCAGTCCTGGAAATATTTTGTGAATATATCAGAACAAGTACGAAGTGCGCTCACCATAAAGTCTGTCTATCTAGACGTGGCTAAATCATTTATAGCGGCAATAAACAATCATTCGACGACACGAATTATAATAGGAATACATGTTAGAAGAGGTGATTTTTTGTCATCACGTTCCCTGAAAAGAGGAAATGTGATAGCAGATAAACATTATATTAACAAATCAATGCATTTTTTCCGAGAAAGATTCAAGTACGCACATTTTGTTGTATGTTCTGATGGTATGAAGTGGAGTCAAGAAAATATTGTGGGACCCGATGTTACATTTAGCATATTTCGAAAACCAATTATAGACATGGCCATCATGAGCCTCTGTGATCACATGATTATAACAGCGGGCTCTTTTGGTTGGTGGGGAGGCTGGCTGTCTGGCGGGACAGTAGTTTATTTAGAAGACTTTCCTCGGCCGGGGTCCCATCTGGATGATGTGATACCTAAAGATAGTTATTACCCGCCCCATTGGATCGGGATGACTAATGGTGTATAAATACAGACTGCAACAGGATGTAACAGCCCGAAGTCACAGGGTTTTGAATCAAAGTCGTATGTGATAGTCCGTTAATGAAAAAATTGTATACGTTTACAGGGGAGAGCCGTTCAAATTATTTTTGTCTCCAAAAGAGCAAATTCTTTCCTTTTAGGTCAGACCCCTTTTCAGAAGGAGTTGGTGTGCAGCACAATAAACAGGAAGTCACACAAGCTGTCAGCCTTGTAAAATAGAGGAAAATCTTATAAATGTACTCAGTCCGCTTGTGCCATTTATTTCACGGCCCGGTTTGTGTTTACACTGTTTGCTTAGGCCTGTCTGTCTGTATATCGAGGGCAAATGTAAATTTGGTATGACGAAAATTGCCAATGAGCAATCCGAAAGCAGATCTCCAACATATCAATGCACATATAACATTTGGAGAAAATCCATTGCGATTTGCTCAAGTTACAGGTTGAAGAGCATTCGTTGGGGTATATATTGCCTTCACGATATAATAGCACTTCAGGGTAGGTCTTCTACAGGTTGAAGAACACCAGTAGGGGTACATCTTGCCTTTCAGAGGAGCTCTTTTACAGGTTGAAGAGCACCAGTAGGGATATTTCTTGTTGTAACTGTATAACAGCACTTCAGAGGAGCTCTTGTACAGGTTGAAGAGAACCGTTAGAGATTTTTTTCTTGTCATCTGCACTTCAGAGGAGCTCTTTTACAGGTTGAAGAGCACCAGTAAGAGTTTTTCTTCTTAACTGTAAAACACACTTCAGAGGAGCTCTTTTACAATTGAAGAACACCAGTAAGGGTATATTTAGTCTTAAATGTAAAACACACCAGAGGAACTCTTTTACAGGTTGACGTTCACCAGTAAGGGTATATCTAGTCTTAACTATCAAACAACACTTCAGAGGAGCTCTTGTACAGGTTGAAGAGCACCAGTTGCGCTATTTCTTGTTTTAACTCTAAAACAGCATTTCAGAGGAGCTATTACTCAGTACCAGTAGGGGTATATCTAGTCTTAACTGTAAAACAGCACTTCAGAGAAGCTCTTGTACAGGTTGAAAAGCACCGGTTAAAGTAATTCTTGTCTTAACTGTAAAACAACACTTCAGAGGAGCTCTTCATTAGGTTGAAGAGCACCAGTAAGGGTATATCTAGTCTTAACGGTAAACCACACTCACTTCAGAGGAACTCTGTTACAGGTTGAAAAGCACCAGTAGGAGTATAGCTTGCCTTTACAATATAACAGCACTTCAGAGGAGCTCATGTACAGGTTAAATATCAGTAGGAGTATATCTAGTCTTAACTATAAAACTCACTTCAGAGGAGCTCTTGTACAGGTTGAAAAGCACCAGTTGGAGTATATCTTGCTTTTACAATACAAAAACACTTCAGAGGAGCTCATGTACAGGTTGAAGAACACCAGTAGGGGTATATCTAGTCTTAACTATCAAACAACACTTCCGAGGAGCTCTTGTACAGGTTGAAGAGCACCAGTTGCGCTATTTCTTGTTTTAACTCTAAAACAGCATTTCAGAGGAGCTATTATTCAGTACCAGTAGGGGTATATCTAGTCTTAACTGTAAAACAGCACTTCAGAGAAGCTCTTGTACAGGTTGAAAAGCACCGGTTACGGTATTTCTTGTCTTAACTGTAAAACAGCACTTCAGAGGAGCTCTTTATTAGGTTGAAGAGCACCAGTAAGGGTATATCTAGTCTTAACGGTAAACCACACTTCAGAGGAACACTGTTACAGGTTGAAAAGCACCAGTAGGAGTATATCTTGCTTTTACAATACAACAACACTTCAGAGGAGCTCATGTACAGGTTGAAGAACACCAGTAGCGGTATATCTAGTCTTAACTGTAAAATAGCACTTCAGAGGAGCTCTTGTACAGGTTGAAGAGCACCAGTAGTCATATTTCTTGTCTTAACTGTAAAACAGCATTTCAGAGGAGCCCTTATACAGGTTGAAGAGCACCCGTTAGGGTATATATAGTCTTAACTGTACAACACACTTCAGAGGAGCTCTGTTACAGGTTGAAGAGCACCAGTAGCGGTATATCTTGTCTTAACTGTAAAACAGCAGTTCAGAGGAGCTCTTGTACAGGTTGAAGAGCTCCAGTAAGGGTATATATAGTCTTAAATGTACAACACACTTCAGAGGAGCTCTGTTACAGGTTGAAGAGCACCAGTGGTGGTATTTCTTCTTAACTGTAAAACAGCACTTCAAAAGAACTCTTTTACAGGTTGAAGAACACCAGCAAGGGTATATCTAGTCTTAACTGTAAGACACACTTCAGAGGAGCTCTTTTACAGGTTGAAGAGCACCAGTAGGAGTATATCCAGTCTTACCTGTAAAACAGCAATTCAGAGCTCTTTTACAGGTTGAAGAGCACCAGGAGTGATATATCTTAACTATAAAACGGCACTGCAGTGGAGCTTGCGTACAGGTTGAAGAACACTAATAGGGGTATATCGTCTTAACTGTTAAACAGCACTTCAGATAAGCTCTTTTACAGGTTGAAGAGCACCAATAAGGGTATATCTAGTCTTATCTGTAAAACAGCACTTTAGAGGAGCTCTTTTATAGGTTGAATAGCACCAGTCGGGGTATATCTTGTCTTAACTCTAAGGCAGCACTACAGAGAAGCTCTTTTACAAATTGAAGCTCATTAGTAGGGATGTCTTTGATTTAGGTAGTACTACAGAGGAGCTCTTTTATAGATTGAAGAGCACCAGTAGGGGTATTGTCTTTGCTGTATTATAGCGCTACAGAGGCGCTATTTTACATGTTGAAGAGCACCAGTAGGGGTATATCCTGTTTTTGCTGTATGATAGCACTACAGAGGCGCTAATGTACAAGTTGAAGAGCACAGGTAGGGTTATATCTTGCCTTTGATAGCACTACAAAAGAGCTCTTTTACAGTTTGATGAGCATCAGAAGGGGTATATCTTGTCTTTGCTGTATGATAGCACTACGGAAGAGCTCTTGTTCGGGTTGAAGAGCACCAGGTGCTGGTACCACTGGTGCTGCTAGTGGTGCTCCTAATCATGTAGAGGACCGCTACTGATGCACAAACAACAGAGAACTCACTACTGGAGCTCATTAATATGTAGAAGAGCTCCTCTGTAGGACAACCATATACAACAGACAAGATACACTTCTAGTGGTGCTACTTATCTTGTAGAGGCGCTCCACTGTAGTACAACCATAAATAGCAGATAAGATATGCTCCTACTGGTGCTCCTTACCATGTAGAGGAGCTCTTTTGTAGTACAAAAGTATACCCAGACAAGATATACTCCTACAGGTGCTCCTTAATGTGTATAAGAGCTCTTTTCTAGCACAACCACATACAGCAGACAATATATACTTTTAGCTCTTTTAGTGTTGTACAAGTACAAGATCTCCTCTGAAGTGCTGTTTTATAGTAAAAGGCAAGATATACCCCTACTGGTGCTCTTCGACCTGTAAAAGAGCTCCTCTGAAGTGCTCTTATACAGTATATGCTAGGTGTACCTCTACTAGTGTTCCTCAAACTGTAAAAGAGCTCCTCTGAAGTGCTGTTTTATAGTAAAAGCAAGATGTACACCTACTGGTGCTCTTCAACCTGTACAAGTGCTCCTTTGAAGAGCTGTTTTACAGTAAATAGGCGAGATGTGCCCGTACTGGTGCTCTTCAACGTGTAAAAGAGCTTCCCTGAAGTGCTATTATATAGTAAAGGCACGATGTACCCCTACTAGCGCTTTTTAACTTGTAAAAAAGCTCCCCTGAAGTGCTATTATATGGTAAAGGCAATATGTACCCCTACTGATGCTCTTCAACCTGTAAAAGAGCTTCCCTGAAGTGCTATTATATAGTAAAGATGTACCCATACTGATGCTCTTCAACCTCTAAAAGAGCTCCTCTGAAGTGCTGTTTTATAGTAAAAGGCAAGATGTACCCTTACGGATGCTCTTCATCCTGTAAAAGAGCTCCTCTGAAGTGCTGTTTTATAGTCAAAGACAAGATATACCCCTAACCTCTGAAGTGTTGTTTTACAGTTAAGGCAAGACATACCCCTACTGGTGCTCTTCAACCTGTAAAAGAGCTTCCCTGAAGTGCTATTATATAGTAAAGATGTACCCATACTGATGCTCTTCAACCTCTAAAAGAGCTCCTCTGAAGTGCTGTTTTATAGTAAAAGACAAGATATACCCCTAACGGTGCTCTTCAACCTGTAAAAGAGCTCCTCTCTCCGAACATATCCGAAACAAGAAGGGCGGACCTCTTAAATAGTCAAGAACCCTGTAGCAGTGCTCCTTTTCCGACTACCATCAGAAATGACATATCGCAGGCAGGCAGATTGGTCGTGTTTTCGCCATTTTGTACAAGAGACAGAACTCATGTGACTTTTGTGTTTGCTATTACTCAAACCAATCGAATTTCTAAGTGAAACTAATCCTATATGAAGGGAGCAATGTATTACCTTTTTAAGCAGACCTTTTACTAAGGAAGGCAAACCAAATGTAATTTGGGCAGACGTGCCTCCCCTGCAAGAGTCTCCATTCCCGTGGAATGTTTTTTTTTTTTTTATGCTGTTCCTTAATGGTGTTTTTAATTTACATGGTTTAACGGTACAGATCTTGCAGATCCTAAACGACAATGTACAATAAAACTTCAGTGACTCGAACACCGATGACTCATTTACCTTGGCTGATTCGATCTCGTTTTTTACATAACGGAAACATGCCTATATTATTTTGACCCCCTAAAACTCCACTTTATATATTAAAACTGGGGTTCACAGGGATATACATTATTTTTCAGCTCAAAAACATAGATTGTTGGTACTTGTTAGAACCGCCTCGACGAGGCGGTTTTAACAAGTACCCACAATCTATGTTTTTTAGCAGAAAAATAATGTATACAATGTGCAAAACGACGATGATAGCTGTTTAGAATGGGCTCTCATCACGAAAACACGCCTATATAATTTTGACCCCCTATAAACCCACTTTTATATAGCAAAACTGGGGTTTACATGGGTATACATTATTTTTCGTATTTCTGCTTAAAATCATAGCTTGTGGCTACCCGTTTAAACCGCCTCATCGAGGCGGTTCAAACGAGTTTATACAATCTAAGTTTTGAACAGAAATATAAAAAAAAATATTAGAATTTTCATCTAAAAACAATCATTTTTTGGTGGTAAAATTTTCAATATATTTGAACAAGCGTGTTTCCGTAATCATGTAATGTAAAAGACAATGTACAATAAAACTTCAGTGACTCAAACAGCGCTGACTCATTTACCTTGACTCATTCGATCTCGTTTTTTTTACATCACGAAACATGCCTACATTATTTTGACCCCCTTAAACCCCATTTTATATATTAAAACTGGGGTTTACAGGGGTATACATTATTTTTCTGCTCAAAAACATAGATTGTGGGTACTTGTTAGAACCGCCTTGATGAGGCGGTTTTAACAAATAGCCACAATCTATGTTTAGAGCAGAAATACGAAAATATCAGAATTTTTTATCTGAAAATCTTCATATTTTGGTAGTAAAATTTTCAGTATATTTGAATAGGCGTGGTTTCGTAACGAATCCCTAGAAAATTCTTTCGATAGCTCCAGATAACAAGTATATATGGACACATTGTATTTTAGGGATATTTTCTTATTTTATCGCGAATGTATATTACGTCTTATTAGAATCGCCTCGTTGGGGCGATTTTAATGAGTTCATTCAATATACTATCATTTTATGTACGTTCGAATACCCATCCCTAAATTATCTCAATTGCCTTGTGACCTGGCGCTATGATTAACCCTTTGTGACTCGAACTACCTTTGCCTAGAGCAATTTCACATGGTCCGAAAGATGTTCGAGCCGGTGAAGTTCGACTTTAGTTTTTTATTAGCGTTTGTTGTGCGAAGCCGTTTGCATGTGACTGCACTCTTGTCAAGCGAATAGAGATGCTTTTTATTTGCTTTTATTCGTAAGACTGGTCCAGTAAGCCAATGTAGTAATACCGTTCAAGTTTACAAGTTAGTCTTTTTTTTGTTCTATATGATAAATCTGCTAGGATGCACTAGTTTCAATATTGGTAACTTCAAATTATACATTTGATTCGGGACTGTTTGACAAACTAAATTTACAGCATATGTTTGTGATTAATCTATGTAGAGCAATGAAGGAAACGTATATACTAATATAGGAAAGAATCACTGCTTTCAGTTCTTAACCCATTTGACTCTACATACAAGAAAAACGGTTTTACAAACAGTGTAGATCCAGACGAGATCATGATCTTCACTGTTTGCCTTTTTTTCTATTTTGTCACTACTCCTTTGGCCAGATCGTTTTTGATTTTTTTTTTTTTGTTTATCGACGTCCCTTATTGAGATAATGGACACATTCAGTTTCACAGACGGGCGAGTCCACTTCAGAAACTCGGGGTATGTTACTCCAGCTACCTCCACCAATGACACAAATGAATAAAAGCGAATAGTTATTTTTTTTTCAATATTGTGCTCGAAGATACCAGAATGTCAGGAGATAACTATAGTCTGATTCCGAGGCATTATTTACATAAACTATATATGTTGAAACTACAATTGATAATTCAGAATGTAATTGTTAACTTATGACGTAATAAGCGCTAGGCTTATGTGACGTTAATCAAAGTGAATTGTGGCAATAATACAACTTCGAAAATTCCATTCAGCAATAGTTTGACGATTTTCCGACCGTCACCAGGAAAGTTTGAAGAACTAGAGGTAAACTCAAACTCAAACTTTTTTTTTTCTTCTGTTCATAAATAATAACTTTATTATTGACAACCGTACACTGCTGAAGTATATGTTTACAAAAAAGCATTACGAAAACACGCCTATTCAAATATATTGAAAATGTCATCACCAAAATCTGAAAACTTTTCGATAAAAACTTCTGATATGTTTCCTATTTCTGCTCAAAACATAGATTGTGGGTACTCGTTAGAGCCGCCTCGGCGAGGCGGTTCTAACGAGTACCCACAATCTATCTTTTTGAGCAGAAATAAGAAAAATAATGTATACCCCTGTAAACCCCAGTATTACTATATAAAAGTTGGGTTTAAGGGGGTCAAAATTATATAGGTATGTTTTCGTGATGGACGAAAGACAATAGTCTTGTAAGTTTGAATGTTTTAGTTTGGAAACATTTGCAATATTTATTTATTTGAAAGGAACTTTGTTTTTTCGTAGAAATAAATGAAAGTGACATGCATGAACACGGATGTTCTGCTTGCGGTAAACGAAATCTTTGTGTTATTTTAAGTCTCTAGCTCTAAGCAGTATTTTGACTTTAAATTAAATACTACTTTACTGAAGCCATAAAATCGATTTTGACGATTTCATTTGTTTTTTATTTAGTTGTTTTTAATTGATACGTTTATATATATGCAAACTGGGGGTTCTAGGACATAGTGCACTGTTTCAGTCCTGGGAGCCTCTGTGGGCTACTTTTTTGGTGTCTGAATCCATGGATTTTCGTCCCATGCGGCCTGTACAAAATTTTTTTAGCAATGCTCACAGCATTGCTAGTGCCAGAAACGGCCTGTACAAATCTGTCCCAGTACCCCAGATCCAAATCAATAGTTTTTCCATCTCTAATATGGCCTGTACAAAATTTTTTAGCTGTTGCCAATAGTATCGCTAGTGGCAGAAATGGGTTGTACAAAGAAGTGAAAAAAACTATTTATTAAATAAAGAAAATATTTCATTGTATAAAATGAGTTCGAGTATAGAGTATCTAATACAGCTGCACCGTAACGGTTTAGTTTCTGATGTCAGTCTACGGAAAGGTATAAGGGCATTGAATGTGCTTGAGGCTCCGCAGGCCTCCTGTGCCGCTTGTGTCACATCATGAAAACACGCCTATATAATTCTGACCCCCTTAAACCCCACTTTTATAAGGTAAAACTTGGGTTTACAGGGGTATACATTATTTTTCTTATTTCTGCTCAAACACATAGATTGTGGGTACTCGTTAGAACCGCCTCGATGAGGCGGTTCTAACGACTACCCACAATCTATGTTTTGAGCAGAAATATGAAAAATATCTGAATTTATTATCTGAAAATTTTCAGTTTTTTGCTGCTAAATTTTCAGTATATTTGAATAGGCTTGTTTTCGTAATGATCTGCGTCACCGCCGGTGGAGCCTGATTCAGAAAAGCGTGCTACGCGCAACAAAAAGAAAAAAGAAAAACGCCAAAAACAAAAGTATGCACATTTGAAGCAAATGAGATTAAGGAAATCACAACCGCAGAATTCGACAGATTGCTTGAAGTACAAACACCACAATATAGTAAATGGAGTGCCTTGAAAAATAAGTACCATGATCTGGTAGTTAGGAAGTAGAATTAAAAAATAAAAAAAATATGTATCTATTTTTTTTGTCAAAACATCTATACAAAATATTTAATCTATATTTATATCCCTCAACCTCTGACATTCGACAACAAATATATATGTAAAAAATACAAGTCCAATGAGTAACGTAGAATATTTGTTAACCCTTCATAAAGAAGGGAAAATTGATGATAGTGCTTTAAACAAAGCCTTGAATGTATTACAGCCAACTAAAACTGTCGAGTCAGTTCAACCAAGTGCATTAGAAAATCTGCGTAAAAAGCGTCGTAATAAGAAAAAGAAAGAAAAACGACAGAAGCAGAAATATGCACATCTGAAAAAGGCTGTTATTTATGAACTGAAACAGGTTTTATCTCAAAGAGAGAAAAGAAAGTCTACTTCAGAGTTACAACTGGTTGACAAACCATTGTGCAATTATTTCAAAACATATGAAATTGATGCACACACTTATATAGATTCTTCTGCTTTGTTTAATGATAAAAAATCTATGCTCGTTAATCAAATCAATCAATATATAAAAGCGTATAATGACATCAAATTCTCAATTGGTCTCTCTGTACAGTTTTCTCATGATGAAGATGATGGAAAACGAAAGATTGTTGTTGGCCAAAACCATGGAGAACAAAGTGCTGTTCTTGATTCAAGCAATGTAGATGAATTCTATGACAAGCAAACACCTTATCTGCATACATGAATTGAAAAAAAAAAAATACTAATACAGTTTCAGGATTAAAAATTGATCACTGTATAAAACTATACTTGAACATAGCAAAATATGAACCATTGAAAGGCTCATCATATATTCCTTTGCCTGAAGCATTAGCAAATAAAAGGCAATAATCAATGTGCAAAACGACGATGATAGCTGTTTAGAATGGGCTCTCATCACGAAAACACGCCTATATAGTTTTGACCCCCTTAAACCCCACTTTTATATAGTAAAACTGGGGTTTACAGGGGTATAAATTCTTTTTCTTATTTCTGCTAAAAACATAGATTGTGAGTAGATTCTAACGAGTACCCACAATCTATGTTTTGAGCAGAAATATGAAAAATATCAGAGTTTTTTATCTGAAAATTTTCAGTTTTTTTTAACAGGACATTGGAATAATTCCAATATTTACTATTTCCTGTCTTTCTGCAGATGAGAAGGGGTGGGGAGTTAGATACCCTACTCTGAGCAGCTTGCCCTCCCCCTCCCCGTCCCCCACCCCAACCCACCTCAGAAAACAAAGTTCAGGTAATTGTTTGTATCTTTTTTTAAACAATATCCCATTAAACAGGTCATTTGAGCATTTCTATATTTCTATTATTTACAATTATCTTTCTTTCTTCAGACAGGCTGTGGTGGGGAGTAAGATACCCTGGCAGCTTGCCCCGCACCCCTGGAAAAATTACCAGAAGCTTGCAACTAAGCCAGGAAACCTGACAGACTCCATTCCTAAAAGATAGTTTATCACTTAATATACTTTCCTATTGACCAGTCATTTGAATATTAATAATATTGATCATCAACTGTTTAACTGGAAGGGATGGGGAATAAGATACCGTGGCCTGGGCAGCTTGCACCCCACTCCCCCCACCCCGACCCCGCCACCTCTTCTTTAAACTGAAGGTGTATGTGTATATATGTGTGTGTGTGTGTGTGTGTGTGTGTGTGTGTGGAGGGGAGGTCGAGATGCCATGGCCTGGGCAGATTGCCCCACCCCCACCTCTAGAAAACCTGACAGAACTTTTTTTTTTTTTTTTTTTTTTTAATAAATTAGGTACATATTCATTTTTTACCTGATAGGATACATTTTACTGGATAGTCCTGGAAACAGAGTGACACAGATATAGGTTTTTTACCATAGTGCAGATTATATTTCAGTTCCTTTGGGATCATTGGATCCATTGTGGTATATTTGAAAATGGAATTCTGCTCTGAAGAGTCTAGATAAAACCGAGACTACACATTTTCTAATCCGTAGTATGTTTTTTATTTTTTTTTCTTTCCAAAGGCATTTTTTGATGTTTACTTTACTAGACTGCAGCTGGTATTAGTGCCGTGTGGCGGCGGTAGAACGTCTCCCAGTACTTTACCATAGTGCAGATTATATTTCATTTCCTTTGGGATCATTGGATTTATTGTGGTATATTTGAAAATGAAGTTCTGCTCTGAAGAGTCTCAAAAAAGCGAGACTCCCATTTTCTAATTCTTTGTTTCTAAAGGCATTTTTTGACGTTTATTTTAGAAGCTTGCATCTATGCAAGAAAACTTGGCAGACTCAGATCTATTTCAACCGGTAGTTTATCACTTTAAATAGACTTCCCCATTGAACAATCATTTGAATATTCATAAAATATGTACATGTATTGATAATTACCTGATTTTTTTCTAAAAAGGAAGTGGGGTGGGTAAGATATCATAGCAGATTCCCTCAGATTTCCTAGTTTTCTGGTATAGGTGCAAGCTTCTAAATTTCAATATTCATAGCGACCAAAAGCTGGCAGACTCCAAATACAACGGATAGTTTATCACTTATTTAGACTTTCCTGTTGGATATTCATTTGAATATTCATATCGACCATAACATATATTTCTCTGAATGGAGAGGTGAGGGGTGCGATACAACAAAAAAAGAGATACGTAGCCTGTGGCGCCAGCTGCCTCTGGGCTGTTCTGCCCATCTCTCCCCCCCCCCCCCGCCCCCCCTCCCCCAACCAACCCCCTCATATTTTTCTCCTGAATGATTAAACTCTTTTCTGATCCCAGTTTTCCTAGTTTCTATAGGAGGGTTGGGGTGGGGGAGGGACGGGGGCAAGCTAGCTGCCCAGGCCAGGATATCTCACACTCCCCCACCCACACACACACCCACACCCACCCCTTCCTGTACGAAGAAAGACAGGCAATTGTTAATACTGGATTTATTCAAATGTTCTGTTTAATATGAAATTCAAATGGAATAAGATAAAAAATAATATTCTGAAACATTGTTTACAAGGCTTTCTGAGGCGGGGAGTGAACCGCTAGGACCACAGTATTTTGAGCATAACCTATTCCCTTCAAGTGAAAAAATAGGTAAAAGCAGGTATTACTATTAATCTAATGTCTATGCATTAGAAATTTAAGTTAAAAAATGATTAAATAGCTTTTCTGATCTGAGTTTATCCATTTTTCCAGGGGTGCGGGGCAAGCTGCCCAGGCCAGGGTATCTTACTCCCCACCACAGCCTGTCTGAAGAAAGAAAGATAATGGTAAATAATAGAAATATAGAAATATTCAAATGACCTGTTAAATGGGATATTGTTTAAAAAAAAGATACAAACAATTACCTGAGCTTTGTTTTCTGAGGTGGGTTCGGGTGTGTGTGTGTGTGTGGTTGTGGGGGGGGGGGGGGGGGAGGGGGAGGGCAAGCTGCCCAGGGTAGGGTATATAACTCCCCAACCCTTCTTGTCTGAAGCAAAAACAGGAAATAGTAAATATTGGAATTATTCCAATGCCCTGTTAAATGTGAAATTCAAATAGTTAAGATAAAACTAGTATTCTGAAACTTTATTTAGAAGATTTTCTTAGGCTGGGAGCAAACCGTTAGTGCTACAGTATTTTGGCCCCAATCCCTTCCCATAAAGTGAAAAAATAGATAACAGCAGGTACTACTACCATTCTAATTCCTGTGCATTAGAGTTTTAAGTTGAAAATGATTAAATTGCTTTTCTGATCTGAATTCGCAAGTTTCCAGGTGGGAGTGGGGTGGAAGCTGCAAGCTGCCAAGACCAGGATTTCTTCACCCCTCTGGGTATTTGTGGGGGCGGGGGGGGGGGGGGAGGGGGGCGGGGGAGCAAGCTGCCCAGGTAAGGATATATCTTACCCCCCACCCCAGTCTATCTGAAGAATGATAGATAATGTTAAGTCGTAGAAATAGACAAATAACCTGTTCAATGGGAAATTATTTTAAAAAAGATAAAAAAAAGTATTCTGAACTTTAATTTTGTTTGCAAGATTTTCTAGGTTTGGGTGCAAACTTCTTTGGCCACAGAAATTTGGCCCCGTCTAGCACCTTCCCATAAAGTGAAAGAGTATGTGAAACAAGGAAAAACAAACACTCTAATGCCGGTGCATTAGAAATTTAAGTTGTAAATGATTAAATAGCTTTTCTGGTCTGAGTTTGCCAAGTTTCCAGGGATGTGGGTGGTGGGCGGCAAGCTTTCCAGGGCAGGTTATCTTACCTCCACACTTTCTTGTGTGACAAAGGATAGATAAAAGTAAATAATAGAAATATTCAAATGACTTGTTAAATGGGAAATTCTTTTAAAAAAGATAAAAATAATTTTCTGAACTTTGTTACAAGACATTCTGAGGTTTGGAGCAAATTTCTCGGGCCACATTTTATTTTACCTTAACGCCTTCCCGTAAAGAGAAAAGTTGGTAAAAGCAGGTATTACTACAATTCTAATGACTATGCTTTAGAAATTCATGTTTAAACTGATGAAAAAAAAATCGAGCTTGTCGAGTTTCCATGTGTGTGTGTGTGTGTGTGTGTGTGTGTGTGTGTGTGTGTGTGTGTGAGGAGGGCGGGGGAGGCGGGGGAGGTGGGGGGGGAGGCGGCAAGCTGCCCAGGCCTGGGTATCTTCACCCCATGGGAGGCAAGCTGCTCAGGCCCAAGGTGACTCATCTCCCACCCTTTCCTATGTGAAGAAAGATAGAGCAAAAGTAAATAATATTTAAATGACCTGTTCAATGGGCAATTGTTTTAAAAAGATAAACATTATTTTCTTGACTTTGTTTGCAAGATTTTCTGAGACTGGAAGCAAACTCCTCGGGTCACAGTACTTTAGCCTAACTCCTTCCCGTAAAGAGAAAATTAAGTAAAAGCAGGTCTTACTAACTTCTTATGTCTATGCATTAGAAAATTATGTTTAAAATGATCGAATAAGCTTCCTGATCTGAGTTTGCCAAGTTTCCATAGGAGGGTGTCGGTGGGGTCCGGTGGGGGGGAGGGGACGGGGGCTAGCTGCCCAGACCAGGGTATCTTCACCGCCCCCCCCCCTCACCCCCACCAGTGGGGGCGGGAGGCGGTGGGGTGGGAAGTGGGAAGCTATCCAGGCCAGTGTATCTTTACCCTGTCCCTTCCTGTGTGAAGAAAGATTGTTAATATCAAACAGTGTAATTTCTCTAATGACCTGTTCAGTGGGAAATTCTATTAAAAGTGATAAAATAGCTTTCTAAACTGTGTCTCAAAGAACTTCTGAGTTTAGGAGGAAATGCTTAGGCCACAATATCTTAGCCCCAACCGTCTCCTATAAAGAGAAAAAAATAATGAAAAACATACATTAGTACTGTTCTGATAATTTAGAGTTATATATTTGTTATAAAAAAAATAAATATTGTTTTGAATTGAATTTGCGAGGTTTTCCTGTTTGGGGGCAAGCTGCCTAGGGTAGGGGGCAAGATACCCCGGATTATATTGCCCCCGGGGGACAAGCTTCCCGGGTGGGTAGAGGGTGGGGCAAGACTGTTACACCGGCTATAACTTGATAATGACGAAGAGACAAAACGATTTAATAGAACTGAGCTACAACACATGTACCCGCTTAAATAACTTCGGGTATTTGGGACACTTGAATGATTTTCTCGCCGACAATAAGCATTCGATCCCGCTGGTATCCTCCTTTGATGGACAGTGTTCCGCTTTTCATTTTTGATCGTGCGTATGGCGATAAAACAATACAGATATCAAGATCTTTAACTTCAGTTCCGCAAAAAAAAAACATAGCGTTGTTTCGTAAAACATATGTTATAATGTGCAGTACAAAATATTCAAACAATACAGATTACCACATACTGTTGTCGTTTTATATAATTAGGAGAATATCTATAACGAAATAAAATTAAAATGAAATGATGAACACGTGAAAACATTGTTTTTATCTAACTTTTATGGAAAATAGTGTATAGTAAACACTCGATATTTTTGCATTTTCATGACAAAAATATTGCCACGAGACACAAATATTTGGGAGGTACCAATACGCTTCCATAGCTCTGGGCACTAACACAAAAATATCGCGATAATACTGTAAATTTTCGCGATAATATCTCCAGGAAACCTTAGACTATTCAGATAACCTTTTCAGGAAATTTCGAAATATCAAGGTCGTAATTAATGAAAGTATCGTGACAGCTACCTAGCTATCTCGTGGCAGAAATATGCCACCATAATTTCTTTATGCAAAACCAATTTCCGAAAGATATCGAAAGCAAAGTAGACTGATAAGGGTACTTCGAAATTTATTCACCATATCTTTCCTAATCAGAGCACTGGTGAAATAAAAAACTGTCTTGAATATCTTGAACGGCTTACCGTTCATGTCTTTACCGTAGTCTGTCATTGTAGTAATGTAGTTTCGTGATACTGTCACAACAACAAGCAGACAGATACATCTTGTGATCTGAAATCGTGGTGAAATGCATTTAGTTACTCGTTAAGCCTGCACATCTGCGCAGTCTGATCTGGGCCTTCACTGTCCGCTAACAGAATCATTGGATACTACAGAATATGTGAATGGAGAAAAAGTCCGGATGAGACCTTGCACATACGCAGAATGATGTAAATCCGCATATTTTGTGCATGCTCGGAGGCACTTTTTCGCTTGTTGCTTCCCATATGACATCGCATTCCCATAAACACTTGTGTTTCTCATTTCGGACACACCATTCTTAACCCTTCTCTTGCTGAACACGTCATGCCTTGTCTTAGCAAACAGTGTAGATCCAGATCAGTTGGCTTCTGAAGAAGCCAACAGATCTGGTTCTGCACTGTTTGTCATGAAATATGTGAATTTCTATCAAAAACTCAGATCAAGTAATCTGATTGGCTGGAAAATAGAAGTGGTGTGGTATCTTAATTCATTCAGCATGGCAAGGGTTAACACTTCTTAACATTGGGATATACTATAATCGGCAATTGGTCCTATATTTTTAAGATATGCAGAAGGTTGTTGTTATATATAGGGTGTTCAATTATTTTAAGCATCATGTTTACTATGTTTCCATAAATAGCTTTATTTACTACATTTCTAAAAATAACTCTGGAAAAACATGTTTACAATAACATGTTGTTTATGTTCTTGATTCTGGACTGAGTTATTTTTGGCATGTCATAGAATGTTTAGAACTTTCTTGATTGAACCTGGAAAATAAGGGAAGCTTGTAGTAAATTCTTTTTCTAGAACGTTCTTTGATATTATATAAGGAGAGAAAATTTTCATATGGGCATCTTTGTATACTTTCACTGGAAATTATTCTATACTGGATTACTTTAATATTTTATTCATTTTGGACTTAAATTCTGAATTCAGGAATTTTAAATTGTGGGATCAGAAACTGTGTTTCAAAGGATTTGTTTTATAAATTCTTGTGGATTATTTTTGAGGGACTTTGTGACATAGACTTGAAAGGTACTGTTTACTTACATTCTTTTGTTTTGAATCTTGTCTTTTGTGAATAAATAGTTTTAATTATTTAAAGCTTGTTGCTTATTTCACTTTCATTCTTTCTCGTTACGCCGGGCTCGTAACAGTTATATAAGCCAGTAGATGGAGGAGGCGTGTGCAGTCCTTTAATTATAATGCAATACTGTGAGACTCGAAAAGACTCCGATTTTCAATCTGTTGTGTGTTCTTCGTTTCCAATGGCAACCATTAATATTTTTATTTGATTTCACTGAACCTGCTGTTAAGCAAATCTCCCCGAACACATCATGGTGCAGTTCTTATTTTCTTTTGGACCAATGATCCCTTTCTACCCAGCTGGCACAAGACGTTTATACAATGCCGCATCAACGTCGATGCAACGACATGACGTTGCATCGACGTTAATGCGACGTCGTCTCAACGTTAAGTGTCCGCTAGATAGTGACGTAGAAATCAAGTTTAGTTTAGGCCGGTGCTATGGAGCATCTAAAGCCAAGCAAACTGCAATTCTTTTACATGAACAGTCCCAAATAAACCGAGACTCCGACTTTCTATCTGTTATGTGTTCTTTTCTTCCACAGGCAACCTATATACATCTTTTTTGATTTATCGCATGAGGAGAAATAAAAAATTACTGGGTAGGCTAAATCTATTCCGTACCCTCTAGCAGCTTTAAGTAATATTCTATTGTCAAAGGTAATGCAGAGCCAAATAATTTCGTAGGATGAGAAAAATACCAACATTCTTTCAAAGTACAGATCTCCGACAAGAGCTCTTAGAGACAGTAATACGATAAATTGTCTCGTTTGGAAATACAGTAAACAGTCATTACAACAAAAACATTATTTCAAAAAGATGTTGCCAATAAAATAAATTTGGAGTTGTAAAGAATCTTTAATGAGAAGGATGATAAACAGCAGAACTCCATTATTAAGACCAATTTTGGTACCGCCTTAAAGTGCTCTTATTAGCGGGGCGGTCTTAATATTGAGTGTAAAACAATAGTTCCAGATAAGTTGCTTTTTTCAACCAAAAAGTAATGATACCTTCCTTGTTTTTCAGCAAAAATATGTTGTGGTACAAATAAGAAGCGCCTTAGCGAGGCGCTTCTAATGAGTACAACATATTTTATGTGAAGAACTAAAGACAAATATTATGCGGATACCCCTCTAATCTGGTGTATAGAATAACAAGAAAAGCTCATTTGGGACTGACATAAAGCTGGTCTTAATAGCGGAGTGGCCTGATTTTCGAGTGATTTTATAGCGGAATTTCACTGTATAAGAAACCCTTGTTTTTTTCGTATTCCCTCCGAGAACATATGTTTAGGATATATATATATATATATATATATATATATATATATATATATATATATATATATATATTCTTTGAGTCACATGTTACAGGCCCGTGATCAGTTGTATTGGCCTGAGGATGGCTGTATTGGATCTTAGTTGTATTGATCTGAGGATGGCTGTATTGGGCCTCAGTTGCATTGGCCTGAGGATGGCTGTATTGACTGAACGAGGATCTGTAACAGGCCTAATATGAACACAAGCATGCCATGACATTTTTATTAAACTTTCAATTGCAGTTTTCATTGTACATGCAGGTGGGAATTATAACTAAACTATAGGCCCTCTTGAATCTCTCGGTTTTATGCTCTAATCATTGGAACTTTCAGTACTGGCCCTCGTATAAATCCCGGACCAGAAACGTATAAAGTCATGTCAAACATTGCAGTGGTATAGTACAAGCTGGTTGGCACATATTAGAACAATAACTACTCAGTTGATTGATAATATATTGTTATTAATCAAGTCCGATGTCGGCTGCATTGGCCCAAGGAGAAAAAAAAGCTACAGCCAGTGCTGTCGACTTAGGACCTGTAACTCGGTCAGCACTGAATTACTTGATTAATGACTTAAAACATCTTGCTTAGCGATGATTATCCTAGTAAAGAAGACTTTTCGCAGTAGCCATATGAGCAAGTCCCCCCATATCGTGCCTTCAATCTTCTTAACCGTTCAAAAATCCGTTCAAAATGACATTTTTTTACACCGTCAACCTTTATTCAAAGCTCAGATAATACAAGTTACAAATGAGCAAATGTTGTATATAGCATGGCGACTAACAATTGACTTTAATACAGTCAACTCCCGTTATCCCGAATTCCAAGGGACTCTCTGAAACACTTCGAGATATCTGTACCTCGACATATCAGATTTTCATAATTAAGGAAAAAATAATTCGAACAACCACATTTTATAAATTTATATGTAATTGGACTTGACGTTAGAGATATATCGAAAATATCGTGGAAAAGAGGAGAAATTGCTCCTTTTTTCACAATATTTTTTACTTGTTGTTAGATTTTCATGTTTAGGCAGGGATAAGGTTTTCACTTCGTGATAAGCGTTTATTCGAGATAAGCGAGATCGAGATAACGAGAGTCAACTGTAGTAAGGTGGGGCACAGAGAGAAGAGATAAAAGAAAAAAAAAATAAGAGAGTGATGTTCTGATCCACCAGTAAATTATACCGTAACACTAACCCGGTGGTCACACAACGCCAAATAAAGGTCGATGCGACGTCATGACGTCGAGTCGTCTTGGATTCGGCACCGCTTCGACGCTGTGAGTCCACTGTGAATATCATACTTGAAGCGGGGAAGGCTTTATGAAAGGTTATTATTTTAACAGTTTTTTGTTTGTTTTTTTTTTTTTTTTTTTTTTTTAAGTTTGTACTCCTGTCAGAGATTGTCGTGGTTACATGATGTTCATTACATATTAGTATCGAAAGGCATATATATTAAACAAGATTCAGAGAGAGAGAGAGAGAGAGAGAGAGAGAGAGAGAGAGAGAGAGAGACTATGTGAATGAAATAATCCGTATTTTTTACAAGTATAATGCCTTGAATGTGTACAAGTATTATTCATTCACAAATGTTCCGGGTCACCGATTGCCAATATAAGCTTCGTGTGGCCTGCACGTTTTTCTTGTGAGTTTTTGCGGTTCATTGAGGTTTTCATTGAAGTAAAATCACAATGCAGACGGTGACCCTGCTCGTGTGTGAATGGTTTTCATTGAAGTAAATCACAATGCAGGTACCACGTGGCTGCATCGGTGACCCTGCTCGTGTGTGAATTGATTATTTGTTCTCGAGAAAAAGGAACACACATTCTGGGGAAAAAATAGAATACAGAATGGAATGGACAGAATACAGAATGGAATGGACATTTCAACTTTCTATCCCGAAAAACTTTATATGGATGACGTGTAAACAGCAGATAAGTGTTCGCATATATCCCAGTAGGCAACGGCGTCGAAACAACGTCGAATCGACGTCAACGACGCTGAATCAACGCCGTGAGCCTATCGGGATATACCTACACGAATCAGACTGTCTCCCCAATCTCATCCCTTTAAGTAAGAATTGCAAAAATAGCGAGGCAGCCGCATACAGTGCCCTGTTCCCTCTTCTGTACTCTTATTGAAACGAAAATGAAAGGATATCAGTGGGAACGGGGTAATCCTCGGGTACTTTCATCGTTGTATTAGCCGCTTAAAGGGTAGGGCACAATGCAGCGCCACTGGTCGCAATGTCCCATTGTGTCCTACAGCTTTCGATACTCCCTGGGTTTTGTTGCTTGTGATGTCAGTTCCTAGTTAAATTATGCGCATAAAAGAATAGATGAGTTTGTTATGTTAGTTAGTTTATGAAGGTATGTGTAGCTAAGAGGGGGTATAATTGCTCTCCATCCATTCACTAAACAGCAGCATGTCCATTTAGTTGTAGAAACCCCTAGCGTAAAACTCCCTAGTGGAAGGTTTATATAGTAAAATTATTGTGATCTTAAAATCTACTACGTCCAACATTTATTTAACCCATTGTATACTGAATAGACTCTCCCACACTATATATTGGAAAAGTCAAGTTTCAATTTTAGGTACGTCCGGCTATGAGATTTACATATACCTAGAGAAAAATGTCTAAACTATTTGCAAACAGTGGAAACTCTGATCAGACGCCGCGTTCTGCGGCGTCTGATCTGGGTCTGCACTGATTCCTTGTTACCCTTTTACGGGTCTCCCGACTACAATGGGTTAAAAACCCCACCTCACTAAAATGCCTTTAATAAATAAATAAATAGATAAATAAATAAAGAAATAAATTCAAACATGCTTACACAGGCAGGTGTGTATGTAATCTGCCAAAGTCGCACAGGATTACAGAAAGGCAGAAGGATATAGACAGGCAGACATAGAGACAGACAGACAGAGACAGACAGCCATATATAGAGACAAGATAATAGCATATACAGCAGTATAGGATGGTAGCATTTCGAAAACATGCCTATTCAAATATACTAAAAATTTTACCACCCAAAACATGAAAAATTTCAGATAAAAAATTCTGATATTTTTCAAATTTCTGCTCAAAACATAGATTGTGGGTACTCGTTAGAACTGCCTCGACGAGGCGGTTCTAACGAGTACCTACAATCTATGTTTTGAGCAGAAATAAGAAAAATAATGTGTACCCCTGTAAACCCCAGTTTTACTATATAAAAGTGGGGTTTATGGGGGTTAAAATAATATAGGCGTGTTTTCGTGATGGACAGACAAGCAGACAGGCAGGTAGATAGACAGAGAGACAGACAAATTATATAGAAGAGTGTTTAGTATTGAATAAAAAAAATCCATGAATTGAACGTCAATGGTTACTTTCGGGTGAATACCGATTGATCGGTTTGACAGGTGTATTTCAAGAACTTGAATAGTTTCTATTTTAAGATATAAACAATAGTTTGTATTACTCACGAAAACTAATGTCACTTTGTATTAATGTAGTGAAAATATCGGAAGGAGCATATTAGTCCCGGGTTGTGGTAGTCAATAATTGCCAATGGAATGCGTAAAGTATGAGATCTTGAGCGTTTGAATAAATTCTTACTGAACTTGAACTTAGTTTCGTTTGAACGAGTTCGTTATATACGAGACAAATGTGTACTAAGTTTTGATTATTTGGAGGGTGACTTTGAGCTAAACAGTTCCTTATATTTTAAAGTGTTTGGTCGAAGGTAATAATAGGGTTTGATATACATTTTTCTTTGCTCTTGGAAGGCTCTACATACAAACAGGGAATGAAATTCGTCGCCTAGATTTATTTTTTAATCACAAAGGGGACATTTTCTCTCTGATATATCGATTCCTTGCCATCTCATCGTTTCAGTGGGTAAGAAGTGATTGGCCGTTCTGTATTTAATTAGGGGAATATATTTATTTTTAGGCAGAATAAACAAGTAATTTTCCGTATCGTGGTCGCCTTTTAACATGCGGTAGTTAAGACCTTTGGAAGATTGGCCCATATATTGTGACCGTTTCTGTTTAAACTGGTCAATTAAAACACGTTTAACTATTTGGTTGGAATTTTTTGGCATATTCGTTTCAATGAATCCAGAGGTCATTCCTGCCAGCTTTTTGTAAAATCGGTTGAAACGCATACCACCCATCCCCATAACAAACCTGACAAATATGGGGAAAGTTGCCAATACAGGAAAACTAGGCCAATACAGAAAACAAACTTGGCCAATCAAAAAGATTGGCCAAAACGACTCGAAATTACCTATTTTGTTTGTATGATGCGGACTGAAGCAGTGGTATATATGTCGTACATATTAAAGTAGTTAATAAATAAATCTTTTGTAACTGAGTAAGTTTGTAGTCAAACTTCCTTATTCATATGTGACAAAGGCATTGTATTATTGTCAAATAAATGGAACGTTTCACGTTTAAGTCGTGCAGTCTCTCGACCATTACAAATGACTGGTCTTGCGACTTATCTACGTCGAATCAAACAACCTATCTTTGTTAATATTTGCCCCGGATCCCTGTACCTTATGAAAAGCGCCAACAGGAGCAGGTGTCCTGGGCAAAATACTCTCGCGAGTAGCTTGCACTTCTGAACGCAAGTGATAGCGCATGTTTCGCCCTTTTCCCTTTACCTGTTGACGTGCGCGAGCAGGAGCAGGTATCCGGGGCAGAACACGTGCGAGTAACTTGCACATTTGAACGCAGCCTGGACAGCAAACAAATTGAATACTTGTTGCCTACATTATTGTAGGTTTGCTTGTTTGCGTTGTGGTTTTACGGCTCAGTCATTACGAAAACATGCCTATTCAAATATACTGAAAATTTTATCACCCAAAAAATGAAAGTTTTCAGAAAAAATTTTTTGATATTTTTCTTGTTTCTGCTCAAAACAGAAATAAGAAAAATAATGTATACCCCTGTAAACCCCAGTTTTACTATATAAAAATGGGGTTTAAGGGGGTCAAAATTATATAGGCATGTTTCGTGATGCAACCCAATAGGATCACATCAAGTGCTGTCAGTTTACCTAACCACACTTTTGTTCGAATTGTATATACGTCATATACAGTACACACATTCTCTCTCTCTCTCTTTCTCTCTCTCTCTCTCTCTCTCTCTCTCTCTCTCGCCCTCTCGCTCGTTCGCTCGCTCGGTCGTGCGCGATCGCTCTCCCTCTGTATATCAACTAAGCCTTAGCTTATTCTGTAATGCATATCACCATATTGTGTTATTTAGAATGTATTTCGTCCCTCACATGGTTAGTGACCTAAGGGTATTACGAAATAAGTTTTTGTTCTATTCTGTTCAAAGATTTGTTTTATTCAGGAGCGGATCCTGGATGATTTCTGAGGTGGAGCGATCAAATTACCGCACTTACTCTTCGTATTAGGGCCAACTAAGCAGTGTAGACCCAGATCAGACGCCCCAGAACGCTGCGTCTGAACAGGGTCTTCACTGTTTGCCATTCTCCCATCAATTATACACACATTCACAGGTAGTAAAATGGACTGTTGAAGAGAAATATTAGATAAATAGTAAGGGGTGTGAATATTTATGGTATCCCAAATTTCTCCACAGTTTCCCACGAAAATGAAATTTTGAGTCAAAACGGGTTTCGACTAAATCCCAGAACCACCACTTAGTCTGCTCCTGTTTATTTCGAGCTGTGATAATGCCCTAAGGACACGTTGCATGAAACTATTGTTGAAGTCAGATGAATGTACATGCAATGCATTGTTGTCTTGAGCGGTTAAAATTTTAAATCAACCAATCGGAATGCGGATTTGTGAGTACAATAACTCTGACGGCATCATTTTGTCTCGTTTGCTGTTTTGTTGGGTGAAATCGGAATATTTGGTGAGTTTATTAGTTTAATAAAAATAGTTCTGAAACATATACTTTTTGCGGTTTCATTAGAATGTAACGGCTACCTGTGGGTAAAGATCAAACACGACCGACTGCATTGAAGGAAAAAAAGAAAGAAAAATAAGAAAAAACCCTCTTTCTTTGTTTCTGTGTTACGCGACAATTATCAGGTATCTATATACTTTTATAGTCTGTGCAAATTTAAAATTGAAGTCGTATTCTTTGATATTCTAAAAGTGGACTGCGTTTGGAAAGAATATATTTTCTCCTAAACCGATCATTTATTTTCACCCGTTTTACACTGAACAGATTCTCACACATTACATGTACATGTATATATTGGAAAAGCTCATTTCAAGTTTAGGTATTGCGGCATATATAAACTACATATTCCTAAAAATGGCTAATCGATTTGCAAACATCGGAAATCCTGATCGCCGCGTTCTACAGCGTCTGATCTGGGTCTGCACTGATTGCCAATTACCCTTTCGGGGGTTCCCAGACTAAAGCGGGTTAATCCTTAACACAGTTTGTTATATACATGACCAGTATTTCAGCCTTATCAGGGACTGCTTCGGAGGCGATAAGGGCTCAGTCAAGCTCCCACTCATTTGAGTCTAAATTTCATTTTCATGGAAAAATGGATACATCTATGTTAAAGTTTAAATACCATATTTATCAAAAACTTTGCACATCTTACTCTTTACCTTTTACATCTAAAATCACAAACAGTCCATTTTACTACTTGAAATGTTCTGAAATTGCAAGGTATGTGACGATATAGACATTGATCAGCGGCATCTGATCTGGGTCAACAAAATTTGCTCAGCGTTCTCTGCTGAATATTTAGAGTAAATACATGGTCGGTAGTTTGATGAAATCGAACCCCTCTAAAATGTTGAACACCATATTTAATAATCCCGTGTCCATCCCGATTTATTTAGCTTTGTCTTTGGCACGAATTTATATTCAGTAGGAATACAACTTTGTTCAGTGTACACCATTGCTTTTTATACTGCCAACTCTCTAAATTTACAGACTTTCACCTGTTTTTATATACAGAGTACCAACTCTAAATACTGATTGCCAACCCTTTAAATTAACAGACTGTCAACTCTAAATATATATATATATATACATACAACGCTTTAGATACAGACTGTCATCTCTCTAAATTTACAGACTGTTAACTCTAAATATATATATATATGTATATATATATATATATATATATATATATATATATATATATATATATATATATATATATATATATATATATATATATAAAATAGGTAAGAGAAAAGTCAACTGCCAGTCCTCTAAATAAACAGACTGTCAGCTCTCTAAATACAGGCTTATAACAAGTCGAAATTTACAGATTGCCAAAATTATCTTAGATTACAGAATACCAAACTCTCCAAATGAACATAACAGCAAAACTCAACTTCCTCTAAACTGACAGGTCTGCTTTAGATTCAGAAATAGGAGTTAGGGCGGAGGGTCGGTATTTTTTTCTTCGGGCTGGGCCGCTAAGAACTTTTTGTCTCAAGGGATTGGATAAAATTTCAGAGGAGGCAAATCTGTCAAAATCGTTCCGCCCTCCTTCTGAAAAGAGGTCTGGTGCAACCAGAAAGCAAATTCTTTTCTTTTAGGGTAGACCACATTTTCAGAAGGTACTTCATGTACGGGAAAGCATTCACGAAAACATAATGATTCTCTTCTCAGAAAAATGGAAGATAATATACCACGTTTATTGAGTCATCTTTTGTATCTACCTGAGAAGTCCCGCCCCTCCCCATCAGATCACGCCTGATCCAAAAGACTGGCCGACTCGACATATGAACAGTGTTGACTTGGTCGTAAATTTTCAAACCAATCGCAGCCTTTGCGCGTTTTCTGATGCTGGGCTACATAACTCACTCTGTTGTGTGTCTGGCTGTAGTTCCAGGGGCCGGAAGTTCGAATACCAGCTCGGTCACATAGCTTTCAATTGATCGTGAAATCATTTCACAGGTCATTTACCCCCTTCAGCTAATTCAAGAAGGGCAGCTGTCAGCTACTGGTAAAAGAATGTGCACGAGTACTTGTTAACCGCTTAGAGGACTACTGGCTCGACATGTTTTCCTAACAAAGTTGACCATCAAACTCAAAACCACGCTCCCTTGATTGAAAAAAATAAGTAAAGTAAAGTAAAGTAAATAAATAAATAAATAATTAATAAAGCAAATCGTTTCAGTGAAATCCCAGAATGTATCCATTAAGAGAATTTCACCTGCTTCCACCTTATCAGTAGCGGAAATGTCAGTGTATGACCTACAACGTGAGAAATTGAGCCGTAACATGACAAAAATGTACCTTCTGACAACTGTACCCAATAGAGACTCAGATCAGCCTGCACCTGCGCACAGTTTGATCACAGTCTTAGTTATCATAAAGAAATTCTACATCCTTTTCTATCCAAAACGAGCCCAGAGAAGATTCTAATCAGACTGCGACCATGCACCAGCTGATCTGAATATTCGCTGGGCGCACGTGTCCGATGGTATGTTTTTGTCATCTTGCAATTCAAATGTTCCTTCGGATGTGTGCGTCCAGCGAAGACTCCCCTCTGCCTGCGCATTCGCGCAGTCTGATCAGTCTTTGTTGTTCGCCTGAATAAATCTTGGGTCCGTGGCTCTCCAATAAGCAGCTAGCCAAGATCCTGACCAGACTTTACGGGTACGCAATCAATCAATCAACCGATCGATCGATCGATCAATCCATCGATCAATCAATCGATCGATCGATAGATCATTGATTCAATCAATCAATCAATCAATTAATTAATCAACTAATCAATCAATCAATCATTAAGTTTACATAATATGAAATTACAGTTGTCTTATTTAACAAATCAAACAATATGACGACATAGGAAAGAGATAAAGAAGGAAGATAGAGAGAAAGGAATAATAACAATATTAACATGTACTAAGGAAAAAAAAACAACTCTAGTCCTGAAATCGCCGAGGTATTTCGCATTCCAAGGGGAATAATACATTTTTCTTAATGGGATAAATTACATATTTGTTTCCCTTTAGTCATTTAGTCATACATTGATGACGCATACATGTAGCAAGCTCGGCCAACCTCGAATTGGAAGCACGCTTCTCAAGTGAACTTAAAACGTGTCATCGATCAGGTTTAACTGACTTTACTGTGAGAATTGAAAATATTGAATGACTGGTATTTTTACTTTTTTTTTAGTTACTGGTTTCTAAAGAAGAGTTTGCAGTGGTCACAGTGTTTTACTGTAAGTAATTTCTAATACACACCCGCACACACAAACTCACAGCCAGCCCACCCATCTCCCCCTCACACACACAACGTGATAGTGATAGGATGTACCTTCAGATATGTGCTTCCAGTGAAGACTCGTATCAGCGTGCATATTCTGAGTAGTCTGCGCTGGGCGCACATATTCAAAGGAAAGATATATTTTCCCATGCTGTGGCTATGTGCACTTGTAATGACCCAAATTACTAAAACTGACGGCCTCGGTGGCTCAGTTGGGTGCGCGTCCGGTTGGAGACCAGGAGGTCGCGAGTTCGATCTCCGCCGAGGTCGGTAAAATTCTTTCGTGGAGATTGATCATGAAATATTTTCTATGGTCATTCTCTCCCTTCCGCTGATTCAAGAAGGGCAGTTGTCAGTTTCTGGCGAAAGAATGTGCACACACTATTGGTTAATAGCTAAGAGAACTAAGCCTGCCCAGTAAAATGTGTGGTTAGGTAAACTGACCGCGCTCGACATGACCTCATTGGGTTTACTGAGCCGTAAAACAACACAAACAAACTAGAACAGACAGGCATGAGCGAAAAGTGTAGACCTAGGCGACACGCTACAGAGTTTCTAATCAGGGTCTACACAGTTTGCCACTCGTCCACTTCTTACTTTATGTATTTTTATTGTCTTCGGTCGCATTCATCAACAGGTCATCATAAAAAAAAAAACATGCCTATATAATATAAACCCACTTAAACCCAATTTTTATATAGTAAAACTGGGGTTTACAGGGGCATAATTTTTCTTATTTCTGCTCAAAAACATAATTTGTGGGGTACTCAGTAGACCCGCCTCGTCGAGGCGTTTTGAGCAGAAATATGAAAAATATCAGAATTTTTCATTTTTTTTGGTGGTAGAACTTTCAGTGTATTTGAATATGCTTGTTTTCGTAATGTGGTAAAATGAGCCGTAACGTGAGAAAACGTACCTTTTCACATGTGCGTTTCACGCACATGTGAAAAGGTACGTTTTCTCACGTTATGGCTTGCACATACGCGCAGTCTGATCAGAGTTTTCGTTGTCCCACTGAAGAAACCTTGCAGCCCTAGCTTTCCAAAATGCGACAAGCATTGCAATCCGTATATCGATTGTTGCGTTAGAGAGCGAACGGTTTTCCGCTGGAATTCGTTTGTCCGAAACTTGCAACGATTTATGTAGTTTGCCCTATCAGAAACAAAATCTTGGGGACGGTAATGAAAGTTGTCATACTTGTCTTCAATGCCGTAATATAACAGTTACACTTCCGGTCAAACGAATCTATTTACAGTTATTTATCAGAATAAGCCTGCTGAGTTTGTAACTAGCAGTTACTGTTTTGAAAGTGGAAGTATGACATTTATACAAAAAAAAAAAAAAAATAAAATAAAAATAAATAAATAAAAAAAAAAAAAAATAATAATAAAATTAAAAAAAAAAAAAAAAATAAGTAAATAAAAAATGGGTGGGAGTCTCTCAAGAAAAGGAGGAGACACAGCAGACTAATTATTTTGTTCAAAAGTCTAAAGGGTACTGCAAGCATTCGAACAGATGACCTTACCGCCTCAATTAGGCGCAGAAAAAATATCATCACTCGTTAACTTTTCACACCCCACCAAAACAGCCAACATTTACAAGGGCTCGTTCTTTCCTCAAACAATTGAGATTGGAATACCCTTCCAGATACAATTATTTCCGCTGCTGAAGGTTCAGAGGATGATGTGGCTAGGTTTATCTCTTTGGTGAGAGCTAGGGACTAAATTACCTATATCACAAGTCCTGGTGCATGATTGTAATTAGACGAGTCACCATTAAAAATTCTCAATCTTCCTTATTCAAGGTCACGGACTTTCGATATACCATAATATGTTATAGTTTACAATAAATACATTTAACCCTTGTCCTGCTGAATAAATTAAGATGCCACACCCACTTCTAATTTTCAGCCAATCAGATTGCTTAATCTGGATTGTTGCTATAAATTAACATACTTAATGGCAAACAGTGCAGATCCAGATCAGTTGGCTTCTTCAGAAGCCAACTGATCTGGATCTACACTGTTTGCAAAGGCAGGATATATCCGGGTTCAGCAGGACAAGGGTTAACCCTAAAGCGCCAATCGTAACTGCATGTGGACAATTTTGATTTTATATCCCGCTTCATGCAAACTGTGTTTATGTTGTGTGTGCAGGTTTAGAGGGCGGGGTGGAGGATGGGGGTAGGATGAGGGAAGGTGAGGGTAGGAGGGAGGGTGTATACTGTTTTTGCATTGTACGTACGCCCGTCGTCACGTTTGATTTTGTGTTATCTACATCTACATCCATTTTCGTACACTAATCTGTCACACTTGACAATTATTAAGTAGTGCGCATAATGAAAAAGAATATTTGAGAGTGCAAAAGAAAAAACAGAAAAAAATACAAGAAAGTGTTTTTTGTTTTTGTTTTGTTTTTGTTTTTGTTTTCCAGCCACTTTCCTTCCATTAGAATGAGACCAATCCGCCTTCCCTGAGTGAACCTGGACACCTGGCCCGACGACACACCTCCACACTCGTCATTTGGGTGTACCTTCATGGCTGGGAGGAAATTTCCCCAATAGAAAGTAAGGTCAGACAGCTCCCTCTTAAAAAATGCTAAAGAAAGAGCCTCATCTGCAGCTGCTGGTAGTCTGTTCCATACTGGTATTGTCCTTGGAAAAAAACAACAACAAAAAAACAAAAAAAAAAACAACAACAACATAACATCAGCATCAACTGAATGTCTTTAGATGTGTGACCTGGCTAAATGATTTAACCCTCATCTTACTGCGAATTTTTTGGGGTATTTGGAAAGGTATTCTTACCTGAGCGCACCATAGTGTTAGCGAAAGTTTCTGGGCATTTCGAAGAATAATCTTACCTGAGCACATGTTATCGAGTTTCCGGATATTTGGAAAGGGAGGCTTACCTGAGCACATGTTAACGAACGTTTTTGTGTACTGGCAGGATAGTCTGGCCTAAGAACATTTTAATGCAGTTTCTGAGTATTTGGAAGGGGGGGTCTGACCTGAGCACATGTTATTTCCCCAGTTTTCTTTCGATTTACTTCACACTAGCATTGAGGTGGTCGGGTGTGGCGAAGGTATCGTGTATCTTACATCACTGAGGCGCTCAACTAATATTTGCTTACAGCTGGACAAGACCTGCTATCCTTGTAGCAGGTGAGGATAGAAGGGTGCATGTTATTTCTTCTTTTTCTTCACTTTCATATCTGTTCCTCTTTCTTCCCTGTCCATCGACTTTATTTCCTCCACTATCTCTTCTATCTCTGGTCTCCCTTTCTCTGGGAGACGACACAAAATGACCTACAAGGGTTGACGTGTCGTTAAGCCCTAACACATGGGTAAAAGTCGGATGAATCCAATATCCAAGAAAGATAATCCACTACTTAAATCCGATAAACATGTCAAATAGTTGTATAAGCAGAAGGAAAAGACACACTGGGGTCGTGTCTTAGGAAAAGGCGTCTTTAGAGCACATGAAAACTGAATTATTGCTATGAGCGACAAAATGACGACAAAAAAAAAAAAAAAAAAAAAAAAAAAAAGAAAGAAAACGAGTAGGCAGGGGAAAAATGAACATGAAAAGTTTACAGTAGCTGGTAATGTAAGATGTTCACCTATCCAAGCACTAAGCGGGTTTGCGTTGCTTAACTTTACTGAAAAGACGAGAGCTCGTTGTTTCCACCCTACACGGACAGACATGCAGAAGTGTTGAAAATAAGCATTTTATAAAATTGAGTATATGAATTAAGGAGGTAGCGTGCGTTTTGCGCATTATGATTCCCTTGAATTATTATTGTAAATAACAGTAAACTACATCCCTAAATTAATTGAACATTTATTTCATTTAACGTAATAACGAATGAAATAAAATGCAGCTTTGAACTAGGTCTGCAGGTACTAGACTCATATATTTCGTATATATTATTTTCTCGCAATGATCACCGTTTAATGTCGTTGGCTGATCTCCCGCGATCTCCGCATTCGGGTGCGTCTGCTGTTTTGGGTCTTTTCTGTTCGCATGCGCATATTGCACGTTTTACATGTTTGAGAGTCTTGATGGGCTGTGGGATGGGGGTGGGGAGAGGGGGTGAGGACAACTCTGAAATTCTCTAATCAAACAAATACCCCATTGTAATAGTCTCTTTCTTTAACCTTTACCATTCTCTTGGCTAATTCAGCAGACGACAAATTGGCGATATTTTTTTTCTTATTTTTCCCAATAAAACAGGTTTTACCTTTTCATGCAAATTGTCGCCAAAACAGGATTTTAAATTTCAAATGTCAAATCCTGTTTGCTAGGGAAAAATGTGAAAAAATATTTCAAAATGTCGTCTGCTAGAAAAAAAAAAAATACCAAAACTGCTACACATTAAAGTTTTAGCTTTCTCTCTCTCTCTCTCTCTCTATATATATATATATATATATATGTGTGTGTGTGTGTGTGTGTGTGTGTGTGTGTGTGTAATGAAAATCCCTCATTCTTTAAAATGTCATTTAAAATGTCATTTTTAACACTATACAACTATGAGCTTTTTTTACAAATAATATTGCCATGTGCAGCATATTGCACGTTTTACATGTTTGAGAGTCTTGATGGGCTGTGGGTTGGAGGTGGGGGAGTGAGTGACGACAACTCTGAAATTCTCTAATCAAAGAAATACCCCATTATAATAGTGTCTTCCTTTAACCTTTACCACTCTCTGGGCTAATTCAGCAAACGACAAATTGGCGATAACTGTTTTTTCTTATTTTTTTTCCAGAAAACAGGATTTGCCTTTTCATGCAAATTGTCGCCAAAACAGTTTTGAAATTTCAAATGTCAAATCCTGTTTGCTTTGTAAAATGTGAAAATTATTTCAAAATGTCGTCTGCTGAAAAAAAACAAACATATATAATGAAAATCTCTCATTCTTTAAAATGTCATTTTAACACTATACAAGTATGAGTTTTTTTACAAATAATATTGTCAATCACACTAGCACATGTAATGTATTCATGGACAAGCTAACTAATAGCATAATAATTCTGATCACATGGCTGTCACGTGATAGCGAGGACTGTTACTTCATATACTTAAAAAAGGGTAAACTCAAAGGGATTAGCACCATACGAGTATGTGGGAAAAGCAGGAAAGATTTGACATTGTGCGATGATACGTCTACAATTTGTGTGCATTTATCGCCGGAAGTCGCGTGACTGGCAAAGAAACATATTTGTTCGGATAGGGGTAAGACTGAAACAACCGTAAAAACTAAAAGTGATGAAATTCGATTGCTTTTGGAGAGTTATTTCATATACTGGCATTGAATGCAAATAAATCAAAGCTTGTGAGAAAGTATTTCCAGCCCCCTTTCATATACTGACATTGAATGCAAATAAATCAAGATTTGTGATAAAGTATCCCCCACACCCCCTTCGGACAGTCTGGAACTTAAGAATGAACCTTGCTTCTGTAGATGTTCAGGGGCTCTAAAATAGGCCCATTCCATTAAATCGTAATCTTGCTTCGATGATGTAATGATGTCTCTTCCACTGGATATTTGGAACAGTCTCTGTGAGGCTCTTCTGATGAGTACCCACAACATATTTCTTCGATATATATAGTAAAAGCGACATGCAGGATAAGGGTTAAGGAGTCTTTCATATCTTGCATAAATGCTGTTATTAATGAGATCTTGCTATAAGAGGAAAATAAAGGCTTTGGGGTTAATTTCTTAAAATTTTTTCCCTTTGTTATTCTTGAAAAGTGGCGTTTTCCATGAATCTATATAGTACATGCACGATGAAATCCACTCGTCTCAGAGTATTTTGTTACGTACCCCTGTTAATTTCTCCATAGGCTACAATGTTTAGAATTTAAAAGTCTCCTATCTGCTACAGTTCCATGGGCCCAAATCAGATCCAGACTTTGGTGGTATGAGATAGACACTTTAATCTGCTTTTCTTGTTAAAATCACATGGCATTACAGCCGGCCTCGGTGGCTCAGTTGGATGCGCAGTCCGACTGGAGACCAGGAGGTCGCGGGTTCAACCCCCGCCGAGGTCGGCAACATTCTTTCGTGGAGATTGATCTTGAAATATTTTCTACGGTCATTCTCTCCCTTCCGCTGATTCAAGAAGGGCAGTTGTCAGTTTCTGGCGAAAGAATGTGCACAATACTGGTTAACCGCTTAGAGGACTAAGCCTGCCCAGTAAATGTGTGGTTAGGTAAACTAACCGCGCTCGACATGACCCCATTGGGTGACTGGGCCGTAAAACCTCAACACAACAACAACACATGGCATTACCCGGCATATGACATTCCCAAAACTCCGCGTATTCAGGGTCACAAACTGGAATGGCCGACACTGAGGACCGACTGACTTCTCGTAGCACGCCACCCATCCGAACAGTTCCCTCTAGAATCTTTTACAATCCTCCAGAAACCTCATTTGGCCTGAAATAAATAGAACAAAGTAGTTTTTTTTTTCACCTTACACTGTAAACAACACCCTCTCTGTCGATTCTATTTTTAGATATGAATATTTTTCACATTGCCAAAACAGTATGCCGCCAATAGTAGTCTGGTTCCCATATTGGAATACACATTCAGAACCACTACAAGCCGCCTTTCTGGTATGTTAGTTCCCTTGATTTTTCAAATAGATTGATGGCTATGTATACCACATTTTATCATCCTCCCATGTACATGTACAGGGCATACAGAAAAAAATGGCATCTGCAGAACATACTCAAACAGAACAATTGCGATGAGTGACAAAATGATGAAAACAAACAAACAAAAAAAAAAAACAAAAAAAAAACAAAACAAAAAAAAAAAAACATCCACTGAGGAAATAAATAAAGAATCTGCAACACTTAGTAGTGTAAGGCGTTCACCCATCCAGATACTAACCGGGTAAGCGTTGCTTAACTTTATTGATAAGACGAGAGCTCTTCGTTTCCACCCTAGGACAGACACGCAGAAGTGTAGAAAATAAGCATTTAATTAACTGCATCAAGTATATTGTGAAGTTAGCATGCGTAGTTGCGCATTATGGCCTCCTTGAATTATTGTTGTAAAGAAAACAGAATCGCTCCCCTACATTAACTGAAAATTTTCTGTATTTAACTTACTAACGAATGAAACAAAATGCAGGTTTGAGCTTGGTCCGCATGTACTAGACTCATATGTTTCGCCCTGTACGAAACACTAATTCGTGTATAATATTTTTTCGAGACAGAACGCGGCGTCTGACCAGGGTCTACACTGTTTGCATCTAGGAATGGAATTTCTATAAAACATGGTACTGATAAAAACTAATCAGACAGCCCTTCTATTGGAAACGGACCAACCCAAAACGTCGATGGGAGTGCCCACTTAGCATAAATGGGTGCTCGTAAATACATTGCTCACTTTATGCTTTATTATAGAAAATTAACGAAATTCGTAGGAAAAAAGACCCATACGATTCAGTTCAGCACCCCTAAGCCACATAATATCTCATGTGAATCGCATCGTATGTTTGCTTTTTTATCTTGGCCCTCAGCATAAGAAAGAAAAGATAGAATTAGTATCAGTATGATGCCACTCATATTTGTGTCATGTTAGACTGGCCCCAGTCTACAGTGACTATAGTTTTCCTTATAATCATGTTTTATAATCCACTGAAATAAAATCAAAATAATAGAATGACTATAGAGGTGGGTCACTAGAGATCGGTGAACTCCAGTCTTACCTGACCTGCTAGCTGGTCAGTGTTTGACAAGGAATCATAAATTCTTATCAGTTTAATCTCTTAGCAGAAAATACTGGCACATGTTGTTTATTTACCCGACTAATTCATTTAAAAACTGATGCTTCTTACACAAAGATATTCTGACTATAAACATTGCATTGACTATTGAAAGAGATTTACTTTAGACTTTATCAGATTTTGTTAAACTATACATTACGAAAACATGCCTATTCAAATATACTGAAAATTTCACCACCAACAAATGAAAATTTCAGATAAAAATTCTAATATTTTTTTCATATTTCTGCTCCAAACATAGATTATGGGTACTCGTTAGAACCGCCTCGGCGAGGCGGTTCTAACGAGTACCCACAATCTATGTTTTGAGCAGAAATAAGAAAAATAATGTATACCCCTGTAAACCCCTGTTTTACTATATAAAAGTGGGGTTTAAGGGGGTCAATATTATATAGGCATGTTTTCATGATGAAGCACAAAATACTTTATCAGATATTGTTTAACTTTAAAGCACAAAATAAAATTTTATAGCGGATGACATTCTATTACTTTTTCATAGAAACTACGTCGTGACATTTCATACAAATCATCTGCTTCACATGAAATGTCGAAACTTATTCTCTCTGAATAATAATAATAATAATAATAATAATAATAATACTAATAATAATAATAAATACTCTACAGTGTCTTCTGCTTCAGTTAAGGATTATGTCTTATGTATACTGGTGATAATGTATATACAAATACCTATAAAGTTATTTTTTAGATTTTTTTTTATTATTTTGGGGATCCTAAGAAATTTTTTGACGGAATAGGTATCATCATTTGGACGTCAATTATTTAAACCTATGAAGAAATGAGAAAGAACCCAACATATTTAAAAGTAAAGATTGCGATCTGCTCTACTACAGGTAATGGAATATCACGCAGTCTGTTTAGGGCTTCCATGCCATCTTACATCTAATAAATGGATACTGTAGAATACCGTATATATACCCAAAGTATTGGACAGACAGTCCTGAGCTAACACAGTAGACCCAGAGCAGACGTCACCTTACGTCTAATGAATGGATACTTTAGAATACGGTATATACCCTAATTATTCGACGGACAGTCTTGAGCTAACAATGTGGACCAAAAGCAGACGCAACCTTACATCTAAAAAATGGATGCAATATAATGCCGTATCTACCCTAAGTATTGGACAGCAATTCTTAGCTAAGAAGGTAGGCCCATTTAAGACGTCACATTACATTTGATGAATAGATACTGTCAAATACAATATATATCCTATGTATTGGACAGATAGACATGAGCAAACGCAATTATGCTAAAAGTATTGGACAGAGAGTCCTGAGCTAATAGTGTATATCCAAACCAGATGCCCTATTACATCTAATAAATGGATACTGCAGAATGCCTTATATACCCTAAGTATTGGAGTGATATACATGGGCTTAAAGTATAGACCTAAAAAAGATGATTGATTACAACTAATAAATGGATACTGTAGAATACCTTATATACCATAAGTATTGGAGTGACGGTTTTGAGCTTAAGTATTTAGAGATATTGTAAATGTACTTTGAAAAAAAAAGCAACAACAACAAAAACAATAATAATAATAATAATAATCATAATAATAGAAATCAGATGCCATATTACATCTAATCAATGAATACCGTAGATACATGTACCTTATATACGCTAAGTATTGGAGAGTTATACCTGAGCTTACAGTGTAGATCCAAATCAGATGTCATTTACATCTAATAGATACTGTAGAATACCTTACATGCCCCAAGTCTTGAACAGACAGTTCTGAGTTATTTATGTAGACCCAGATTAGATATTACATCTTAAAAATATATACTGAAGAATACCGTTCTACCCTAAGTATTGGATAAACAGTTTGGAACAAACAGTGTAGATCCAAATCAGGTGCCATATTACATTTTATAAATGGATACTGTAGAATACATTAAATGTCCTAAATCTTGATCAAATATTACTAAGCTAACAGTATAGATTTATATCAGACGTCACATCTAAAATACATATAATAAACGGATAATGTAGAAAACCGTTTTTACTCAAAGTATTGTACAGACAGTACTGACCTAACCTTGTAGCCCTAGATCAGACGCCACCTTACATCTAATAAATGGATACTATAGAATACCTTATATACCATAATTATTGGTTAGACAGCCCTGAGGTAACAGTGTAGACCCAGATCAGACGCATCTAATAAATGGATACTAAAGAATACCTATTGGACAGAGAGTCCTAAGGAAACAATACCGATTCCAATTTCTACATATCTAGAGAAACTTTAAATGTACTATGAAAAAATAAGCAACAAAACAACATCAACAAAAATAATAATAGCAATAATAATAATAATAATAATAATAATAATATTAATAATATTAATAATAAAAGTAATAATAATAATAGATATAGTAATCAGATGCCATATTACAGCTAATAAATGGATACTGTAGAATGCATTAATATATAACCTAAGTAGTGGGGAGATATACCTGAGCTTACAGTGTAGACCTAAACCAATTGCAATATTACATCTAATAAATACATACTGTAGAATACTTACATGCTCTAGGTATTGAACAGACAGTTCTGAGTTACTAATGCAGACCCAAATCAGATTACAATATTACATCTAATGAATATAATATACAATGCCTTTCTACCCTAAGTATTGGACAAACAGCTCGGAGCAAACAGTGTAGACCCAAACCAGATGCCATATTACATCATATAAATGGGTACTGTAGAATACTTTATATACCCTAAATATTGGACAGGCATTACTGAGCTAACAGTATAGATCTAGATCAGAAGTCACATTTAAAATGCATCTAATAAATGGATACTGTAGAAAAACCTTTTTCTAGAGATACTTTAAATGTACTATGAAATAATAAGCAACAAAACAACAACAACAACAACAACAACAATAATAATAATAATAATAATAATAATAATAATAATAATAATAATAATAATAAAAGAGTACTCAGATGCCATATTGCATCTAAAATGAATGCTGCAGAATACCTTATATACCATAAGTATTGGTTAGACAGCCCTGAGTTAACAGTGTAGACCCAGATCAGACGCCATCATGCATCTAATAAATGGATACTAAAGAATACCATTTATATTCAAAGTATTGGACAGGAGTCCTAAGGAAACAATACCAATTCCAATTTCTAAATATCTATGGAAACTTTAAATGCACTATGAAAAAAAGTAAGCGACAAAACAACAACAGCAAAAATAATAATAATAATAATAATAATAATAGTAATAATAGATATAGTAATCAGATGCCATATTTCAGCTAATAAATGGGTACCGTAGAATACATTAATATATAACCTAAGTAGTGGAGAGATATACCTGAGCTTACAGTGTAGACCCAAACCAATTGCCATATTACATCTAATAAATATATACTGTAGAATACTTACATGCTCTAGGTATTGAACAGACAGTTCTGAGCTACTAATGCAGACCCAAATCAGATAACCATATTTCATCTAATGAATATACTATACAATCCCTTTCTACCCTAAGAATTGGACAAACAGTTCGGAGCAAACAGTGTAGACCCAAACCAGATGCCATATTACATCTTATAAATGGATACTGTAGAATACTTTATATACCCAAAATATTGGACAGGCATTACTGAGCTAACAGTACAGATCTAGATCAGAAGTCACATTTAAAATGCATCTAATAAATAGATACTGAAGAAATCCCTTTTTCTAGAGATACTTTAAATGTACTACGAAATAATAAGCAACAAAACAACATAAGCAACAACAATAACAACAACAACAACAACAACATCAATAATAATAATAATAATAAAAATAGTACTCAGATGCCATATTGCATCTAAAATGAATGCTGTAGAATACATTATCTACCATAAGTATTGGTTAGACAGCCCTGAGATAACAGTGCAGACCCAGATCAGAATCCATCATGCATCTAATAAATGGATACTAAAGAATACCATTTATATTCAAAGTATTGGACAGAGAGTCCAAAGGAAACAATACCAATTCCAATTTCTAATTATCTAGAGAAACTTTAAATGTACTATGAAAAAATAAGCAACAAAACAACAACAAAAAATAATAATAATAATAATAAAAGTAAATATAATAATAGACATAGTAATCAGATGCCATATTATAGTTAATAAATGGATACTGTAGAATACATTAATATATAACCTAAGTAGTGGAGAAATATACCTGAGCTTACAGTGTAGACCCAAACCAATTGCCATATTACATCTAATAAATATATACTGTAGAATACTTACATGCTCTAGGTATTGGCCAGACAGTTCTGAGCTACTAATGCAGACCCAAATCAGATAACCATATTACATCTAATGAGTATACTATACAACGCCTTTCTACCCTAAGTATTGGACAAACAGTTCGGAGCAAACAGTGTAGACCCAAACCAGATGCCATATTACATCTTATAAATGGATACTGTAGAATACTTTATATACCCTAAATATTGGACAGGCGTTACTGAGCTAACAGTATAGATCTAGATCAGAAGTCACATTTAAAATGCATCTAATAAATGGATACTGTAGAAAACCCTTTTTTCTAAAGATACTTTAAATGTACTATGAAATAATAAGGAACAAAACAACATAAACAACAACAACAACAAAAACAACAATAACAACAACAACAACCATAAAAATAATAATAATAATAATAATAGAATAGTACTCAGATGCCATATTGCATCTAAAATGAATGCTGTAGAATACCTTACATACCCTAAGTATTAGAGAGATATACTTGAGCTTACAATGTAGACCCAAATCAGATGCCTTATTACATCTAATAAACAGATATTGTAGAATGTTTACGGTATCCGACGCAAGGAAAATCCACAGCAATATAAGGCATATTGTATGTTTACATCTGTGATAATCCTGATTAGGAGAAACGTATTTTATGAGTTAGTCTTAAGAATTAAAAAATGGCTTAGTTCTGTTAGATAGAACAAGAAAATATGACTGACAACTCCAAGATCATACGTTAGCATCATATTCATAATGCAAACTGTTTTATTTATACTATGCTATGAACAGTGATATAATTCTAAACAAACTGTTATTTTCTTTTCAGGTATTAGGTGGAGTTCTATGAACATTGAAAGTCTTAAAGAGTCATCAGATTCCGGATTCTTTTGAAGTTAAGTATTGTTATTGTTTGTTGTTTTGTAATGTTGGTTTGATTTGATTTGGATTGATTTCGTTTCATCAGGTTTCTCTTTGGATTCGTTTCTTTCGGTTTCGTTTTGGGGTTTCTCTATTTGGATTATAGTGTTGATTGTATTCTATTGTATTGTATGTTGTAGTGTTATGTATTCTATTATATTGTTGGTTTTGTTTCGTTTCCATTCGTTTCTGTTTGATTTGGTTTCATTCAGTTTCGTTTCGTTTTTCTCTATTTGGATTATAGTGTTTTTGTAATGTATTGTATATTGTAGTGTAATGTATTGCATTGTATTATGTTTCTGTTTGATTTGATTTCGTTCGGTTTCGATTGAGCTTTCTGTATTCTGATTGTATTGTGTTATCGTTTCGGATTATATTGTTATGTAATTTAATGTAATGTAATGCATTGTAATGTAATGTAATGTAATGTAATGTAATGTAATAATCATTATACTGTATTATGTTTGATTTCGTTTGATTTCTGTTGTCTTGGTTTCTTTCGGTGTCATTTGTTTTTTTTCTCTATTTGGAGTATGGTGTTTATTACATTGTATTGTATATTGTAGTGTAACGTTTGTATTGAATTATATATTTGTTTTCTTTGGTTTTGATTGGTTAGGTTTCTGTTTGATTTTCTTACGTTTGACCCTTCTGTATTTGGATTGTAGTGTGTTTCGTTTTGGATTATATCGTTATGTAATGTAATGTAATGTAATGTAATGTAATATAATATAAGGTAATGCATTGTAATGTAATGTAATAATTATTGTATTATGTTTGGTATCGTTTAATATCTGTTGATTTGGATTCTTTCGATTTCATTTGTTTTTTCTCTATTTGGATTATGGTATTTGTTGCATTGTATTGTTTATTGTAGTGTTACGTTTTGTATTGAATTATATATTTGTTTTCATTAGTTTTGATTCGTTAGGTTTTGATTGCTTAGGTTTTTGTTTGATTTGATTTCGTTTGCTTTTGTTTTGATTGGTAATGTTTCTGTTTGCTTTGCTTTCGTTCGGTTTCATTTGTCTTGATGGTGTGGTATGATATCTTAATTTATTTTTTTTATATTTACAGGTGGTTCCACGGTCGACTGGAACTCAGTGAAGGACCGAAACCGATTACTGGTTGTAAGTATATTTAATAACTCTGTCGATGAATTAATGTGATACCCTGTTTACGCCTCATAGCCCGTGGTTCGCCGATATTCTGTTTCAAATTAAGAAGTGTCCGTATTGCCGCTCTCGACCTCGGATCAGGGGGTTCCGGGCTCAAATCTCGCTAGAAGCGGAATTTCGCTTATGAGTGTACGGCGATTCTTACACAGAGCCTTTTATTATCACCCTTCAGTAGTCTCAATATGACTTAATTAATATTGAAGAAATACCAAACCATTATCATCATTATTTCAAATTAAATCCACATTTCATATTCTTAGATATATCAAAAGATCAGAGAATATGAATAATAATATATTGAAGATGTTTCACGGCGGCCAAAATGGGGGCATTTTCAAAAAAATGAAATTTGCTGGTTCTATTGAAGTTTCTATACTACAAACAATGTATTACCTACCCTCAAGCTATCTGCCAAATTTCAGTCGATTCCGTCAAATAGTTAAAGGTTTAGGCTCGAAAGTGTAGATAAAAATGTCAGGAGGATAACACTTTTAACGTGACAGTTTTTCAGTAGTTGTGTTTTCACAAGTATAGTTTGGTAATATCGCAACTGTCATGGGAAAAAAGGTTTCAAGCACTTTAAACATTTTTCAGAGCTGTTGTCCTCAACTGTATAATGATACCCTTCAACCTTTGAGAACTCTTGATAAAAAATGAATTTGAAATGAAACGGGCGCGAAAAGTTCATTAGATACCATTGAATATGCCAAATGCTTCACTGAATGGTTTATGCTTGAACAAGAATTTGTATAATTTGAACTGTCATTTGCTCATGCTTAAACAATTAGAGCATCAACTATATGAAGGTACGCTTTTATGTTAGGAATGTAACGTTTCAACTAAAAGGTAATCCCAAAGTTCAGTGGGGCACTCAGTCAATCCCATTTTGCTATTTTCAAGAAGCTTTCCACCCACAGATATTAATTAAACCTTTTTTTGACTGTGCCTAAATGTCTGTTTTAACTTTTTTTTTCTGCAAATAAAGCCACGTCAGGAGTGAAACGTTTTATACAAAAAAAAAAAAAACTTAAAAAGAAGTCATAATTTTTGTACAAAGCTTGTAAATGATATCTGTTTGTAAAGCAGCCATAGAAAACCAAGTATTTTATCATTTCAAAAGCATTTCCTTTAACTATTCAAGGTTATGTAGGGAACTACTGAAAGAAATTTCACCAAGTTTCTGGATATCTGAACTGTCATAGTTTCATAAATATAAAGGTGATAAAATTCCATATACAAAGAAACATTAGTTATTCCCTATATACAAATTATGAGTAAAAGTCTTGAAATTATTATTTGTTCATGGAAGTAGTGCATATGTTTGTCACATAAGCCTTTTCAGAAAAGCGGTACTCTCTTGACATAATAAGTTTGTCCCATTAAACCTTCTTTGCAGATTCTTGCATTTATTTATACTTCTGAGTACTTAAATAGCTCTGTTGCATTTGAGTCCTCATAAAGAACTTCCTGCCACAAGTTATTATTAGTTTTTTGGTGGATGTACATCTTTACAATGAAAGATATAGAAATACGTTTTAGAGCATGAAAAAACTTAGTGAGCATTTAGGATATTATTGTGTGTAAACTAAACAAAAAATGACAAAATACACATGTATTGCCAAATTTCAGACATAAAGAGCATTTTAAATATCTTGAAAGTGAAGACATAAAACAGCAGTATAATTGAAAGAATCTGTAAAAAGAACAAAAGCAGCAGGCAGATATGGAGTCCAGCTTTTGGTTATTAATAAAAGAATGTAATTTTCAGCATAGTAGCCATTGCAATTTGCTTACATAGTACACATAAGTTATAAAATTGATGTTTAACAAAGTCACCCTGCAGAAAATCCTGATATTTTTTTCTGGTTAAAAAGAGTGTTACACTACTGACATTCATAGAATTAGAAAAAAAAAAAAAAAAAAAAAAAAAAAAAAAAAGAAACAATACTTGTTGTTGCATGAAAACATGGTGACAAATGTATGTCTGCTTAGTTCAGGATACTGTATGACCGTGAATATATGATATTGGAATACATATTTTTTCTTTTCATGCATGTAATGCTTAATGTCAGGTATGCAACAAATAAACTCTAAACTTTTAATGTTCCTTTGAGATGATGGCATTTGTTTTTCCCGAAAACATTAATATTATTCTAATTCTTTCTGAGAGTATGAGGTTGACCATATGTCCATCACATAAGGTATTTTAAAAGATTTTACTAGATATCTGAAGTGAGATATAAAACGTTTTTCAGCCAGGGAGAAAAATAGCTTACACTTTGAAAAGTTTTTACATTTACAGATTTAGAATGGAAATACCGATGCAACATATTGCATTTCAATGTATAAAATCAAATAAAATACAGCAAGAAAGATTCCTGCACCGTTAAGGTGTTTTAAATTATGTAAATAATTAAGTTTCAAATAAGTAAAGTTGTCTTATAGTTTATTCAATTGTCTGTATTTCAAAGTAATAACACTTTCTGGTGACACCGAGTTTTAATTTTGAGACAAGTCAGAGGACATTATAATGTCAATACTTTTTTTTTTAAATTAGTTCTGTACAAGAGCTGTGTTCTTTTGGCTATCTTGAGACTGCTTTCTTTAAAGAGGGAGAGCTCAAAAAATAAATGGTACCACGTATTACAGTGTACCACGAGGAGTTATCTTGCTGAAAGGCTCTATATACCTGAGCTTACAGTGTAGATCCAAATCAGATGTCATTTACATCTAATAGATACTGTAGAATACCTTACATGCCCCAAGTCTTGAACAGACAGTTCTGAGTTATTTATGTAGACCCAGATTAGATATTACATCTTAAAAATATATACTGAAGAATACCGTTCTACCCTAAGTATTGGATAAACAGTTTGGAACAAACAGTGTAGATCCAAATCAGGTGCCATATTACATTTTATAAATGGATACTGTAGAATACATTAAATGTCCTAAATCTTGATCAAATATTACTAAGCTAGCAGTATAGATTTATATCAGACGTCACATCTAAAATACATATAATAAACGGATAATGTAGAAAACCGTTTTTACTCAAAGTATTGTACAGACAGTACTGACCTAACCTTGTAGCCCTAGATCAGACGCCACCTTACATCTAATAAATGGATACTATAGAATACCTTATATACCATAATTATTGGTTAGACAGCCCTGAGGTAACAGTGTAGACCCAGATCAGACGCATCTAATAAATGGATACTAAAGAATACCTATTGGACAGAGAGTCCTAAGGAAACAATACCGATTCCAATTTCTACATATCTAGAGAAACTTTAAATGTATTATGAAAAAATAAGCAACAAAACAACATCAACAAAAATAATAATAGCAATAATAATAATAATAATAATAATAATAATATTAATAATATTAATAATAAAAGTAATAATAATAATAGATATAGTAATCAGATGCCATATTACAGCTAATAAATGGATACTGTAGAATGCATTAATATATAACCTAAGTAGTGGGGAGATATACCTGAGCTTACAGTGTAGACCTAAACCAATTGCAATATTACATCTAATAAATACATACTGTAGAATACTTACATGCTCTAGGTATTGAACAGACAGTTCTGAGTTACTAATGCAGACCCAAATCAGATTACAATATTACATCTAATGAATATAATATACAATGCCTTTCTACCCTAAGTATTGGACAAACAGCTCGGAGCAAACAGTGTAGACCCAAACCAGATGCCATATTACATCATATAAATGGGTACTGTAGAATACTTTATATACCCTAAATATTGGACAGGCATTACTGAGCTAACAGTATAGATCTAGATCAGAAGTCACATTTAAAATGCATCTAATAAATGGATACTGTAGAAAAACCTTTTTCTAGAGATACTTTAAATGTACTATGAAATAATAAGCAACAAAACAACAACAACAACAACAATAATAATAATAATAATAATAATAATAATAATAATAATAAAAGAGTACTCAGATGCCATATTGCATCTAAAATGAATGCTGCAGAATACCTTATATACCATAAGTATTGGTTAGACAGCCCTGAGTTAACAGTGTAGACCCAGATCAGACGCCATCATGCATCTAATAAATGGATACTAAAGAATACCATTTATATTCAAAGTATTGGACAGGAGTCCTAAGGAAACAATACCAATTCCAATTTCTAAATATCTATGGAAACTTTAAATGCACTATGAAAAAAAGTAAGCGACAAAACAACAACAGCAAAAATAATAATAATAATAATAATAATAATAGTAATAATAGATATAGTAATCAGATGCCATATTTCAGCTAATAAATGGGTACCGTAGAATACATTAATATATAACCTAAGTAGTGGAGAGATATACCTGAGCTTACAGTGTAGACCCAAACCAATTGCCATATTACATCTAATAAATATATACTGTAGAATACTTACATGCTCTAGGTATTGAACAGACAGTTCTGAGCTACTAATGCAGACCCAAATCAGATAACCATATTTCATCTAATGAATATACTATACAATCCCTTTCTACCCTAAGAATTGGACAAACAGTTCGGAGCAAACAGTGTAGACCCAAACCAGATGCCATATTACATCTTATAAATGGATACTGTAGAATACTTTATATACCCAAAATATTGGACAGGCATTACTGAGCTAACAGTACAGATCTAGATCAGAAGTCACATTTAAAATGCATCTAATAAATAGATACTGAAGAAATCCCTTTTTCTAGAGATACTTTAAATGTACTACGAAATAATAAGCAACAAAACAACATAAGCAACAACAATAACAACAACAACAACAACAACATCAATAATAATAATAATAATAAAAATAGTACTCAGATGCCATATTGCATCTAAAATGAATGCTGTAGAATACATTATCTACCATAAGTATTGGTTAGACAGCCCTGAGATAACAGTGCAGACCCAGATCAGAATCCATCATGCATCTAATAAATGGATACTAAAGAATACCATTTATATTCAAAGTATTGGACAGAGAGTCCAAAGGAAACAATACCAATTCCAATTTCTAATTATCTAGAGAAACTTTAAATGTACTATGAAAAAATAAGCAACAAAACAACAACAAAAAATAATAATAATAATAATAAAAGTAAATATAATAATAGACATAGTAATCAGATGCCATATTATAGTTAATAAATGGATACTGTAGAATACATTAATATATAACCTAAGTAGTGGAGAAATATACCTGAGCTTACAGTGTAGACCCAAACCAATTGCCATATTACATCTAATAAATATATACTGTAGAATACTTACATGCTCTAGGTATTGGCCAGACAGTTCTGAGCTACTAATGCAGACCCAAATCAGATAACCATATTACATCTAATGAGTATACTATACAACGCCTTTCTACCCTAAGTATTGGACAAACAGTTCGGAGCAAACAGTGTAGACCCAAACCAGATGCCATATTACATCTTATAAATGGATACTGTAGAATACTTTATATACCCTAAATATTGGACAGGCGTTACTGAGCTAACAGTATAGATCTAGATCAGAAGTCACATTTAAAATGCATCTAATAAATGGATACTGTAGAAAACCCTTTTTTCTAAAGATACTTTAAATGTACTATGAAATAATAAGGAACAAAACAACATAAACAACAACAACAAAAACAACAATAACAACAACAACAACCATAAAAATAATAATAATAATAATAATAGAATAGTACTCAGATGCCATATTGCATCTAAAATGAATGCTGTAGAATACCTTACATACCCTAAGTATTAGAGAGATATACTTGAGCTTACAATGTAGACCCAAATCAGATGCCTTATTACATCTAATAAACAGATATTGTAGAATGTTTACGGTATCCGACGCAAGGAAAATCCACAGCAATATAAGGCATATTGTATGTTTACATCTGTGATAATCCTGATTAGGAGAAACGTATTTTATGAGTTAGTCTTAAGAATTAAAAAATGGCTTAGTTCTGTTAGATAGAACAAGAAAATATGACTGACAACTCCAAGATCATACGTTAGCATCATATTCATAATGCAAACTGTTTTATTTATACTATGCTATGAACAGTGATATAATTCTAAACAAACTGTTATTTTCTTTTCAGGTATTAGGTGGAGTTCTATGAACATTGAAAGTCTTAAAGAGTCATCAGATTCCGGATTCTTTTGAAGTTAAGTATTGTTATTGTTTGTTGTTTTGTAATGTTGGTTTGATTTGATTTGGATTGATTTCGTTTCATCAGGTTTCTCTTTGGATTCGTTTCTTTCGGTTTCGTTTTGGGGTTTCTCTATTTGGATTATAGTGTTGATTGTATTCTATTGTATTGTATGTTGTAGTGTTATGTATTCTATTATATTGTTGGTTTTGTTTCGTTTCCATTCGTTTCTGTTTGATTTGGTTTCATTCAGTTTCGTTTCGTTTTTCTCTATTTGGATTATAGTGTTTTTGTAATGTATTGTATATTGTAGTGTAATGTATTGCATTGTATTATGTTTCTGTTTGATTTGATTTCGTTCGGTTTCGATTGAGCTTTCTGTATTCTGATTGTATTGTGTTATCGTTTCGGATTATATTGTTATGTAATTTAATGTAATGTAATGCATTGTAATGTAATGTAATGTAATGTAATGTAATGTAATGTAATAATCATTATACTGTATTATGTTTGATTTCGTTTGATTTCTGTTGTCTTGGTTTCTTTCGGTGTCATTTGTTTTTTTTTCTCTATTTGGAGTATGGTGTTTATTACATTGTATTGTATATTGTAGTGTAACGTTTGTATTGAATTATATATTTGTTTTCTTTGGTTTTGATTGGTTAGGTTTCTGTTTGATTTTCTTACGTTTGACCCTTCTGTATTTGGATTGTAGTGTGTTTCGTTTTGGATTATATCGTTATGTAATGTAATGTAATGTAATGTAATATAATATAAGGTAATGCATTGTAATGTAATGTAATAATTATTGTATTATGTTTGGTATCGTTTAATATCTGTTGATTTGGATTCTTTCGATTTCATTTGTTTTTTCTCTATTTGGATTATGGTATTTGTTGCATTGTATTGTTTATTGTAGTGTTACGTTTTGTATTGAATTATATATTTGTTTTCATTAGTTTTGATTCGTTAGGTTTTGATTGCTTAGGTTTTTGTTTGATTTGATTTCGTTTGCTTTTGTTTTGATTGGTAATGTTTCTGTTTGCTTTGCTTTCGTTCGGTTTCATTTGTCTTGATGGTGTGGTATGATATCTTAATTTATTTTTTTTATATTTACAGGTGGTTCCACGGTCGACTGGAACTCAGTGAAGGACCGAAACCGATTACTGGTTGTAAGTATATTTAATAACTCTGTCGATGAATTAATGTGATACCCTGTTTACGCCTCATAGCCCGTGGTTCGCCGATATTCTGTTTCAAATTAAGAAGTGTCCGTATTGCCGCTCTCGACCTCGGATCAGGGGGTTCCGGGCTCAAATCTCGCTAGAAGCGGAATTTCGCTTATGAGTGTACGGCGATTCTTACACAGAGCCTTTTATTATCACCCTTCAGTAGTCTCAATATGACTTAATTAATATTGAAGAAATACCAAACCATTATCATCATTATTTCAAATTAAATCCACATTTCATATTCTTAGATATATCAAAAGATCAGAGAATATGAATAATAATATATTGAAGATGTTTCACGGCGGCCAAAATGGGGGCATTTTCAAAAAAATGAAATTTGCTGGTTCTATTGAAGTTTCTATACTACAAACAATGTATTACCTACCCTCAAGCTATCTGCCAAATTTCAGTCGATTCCGTCAAATAGTTAAAGGTTTAGGCTCGAAAGTGTAGATAAAAATGTCAGGAGGATAACACTTTTAACGTGACAGTTTTTCAGTAGTTGTGTTTTCACAAGTATAGTTTGGTAATATCGCAACTGTCATGGGAAAAAAGGTTTCAAGCACTTTAAACATTTTTCAGAGCTGTTGTCCTCAACTGTATAATGATACCCTTCAACCTTTGAGAACTCTTGATAAAAAATGAATTTGAAATGAAACGGGCGCGAAAAGTTCATTAGATACCATTGAATATGCCAAATGCTTCACTGAATGGTTTATGCTTGAACAAGAATTTGTATAATTTGAACTGTCATTAGCTCATGCTTAAACAATTAGAGCATCAACTATATGAAGGTACGCTTTTATGTTAGGAATGTAACGTTTCAACTAAAAGGTAATCCCAAAGTTCAGTGGGGCACTCAGTCAATCCCATTTTGCTATTTTCAAGAAGCTCTCCACCCACAGATATTAATTAAACCTTTTTTTGACTGTGCCTAAATGTCTGTTTTAACTTTTTTTTTCTGCAAATAAAGCCACGTCAGGAGTGAAACGTTTTATACAAAAAAAAAAAAAAACTTAAAAAGAAGTCATAATTTTTGTACAAAGCTTGTAAATGATATCTGTTTGTAAAGCAGCCATAGAAAGCCAAGTATTTTATCATTTCAAAAGCATTTCCTTTAACTATTCAAGGTTATGTAGGGAACTACTGAAAGAAATTTCACCAAGTTTCTGGATATCTGAACTGTCATAGTTTCATAAATATAAAGGTGATAAAATTCCATATACAAAGAAACATTAGTTATTCCCTATATACAAATTATGAGTAAAAGTCTTGAAATTATTATTTGTTCATGGAAGTAGTGCATATGTTTGTCACATAAGCCTTTTCAGAAAAGCGGTACTCTCTTGACATAATAAGTTTGTCCCATTAAACCTTCTTTGCAGATTCTTGCATTTATTTATACTTCTGAGTACTTAAATAGCTCTGTTGCATTTGAGTCCTCATAAAGAACTTCCTGCCACAAGTTATTATTAGTTTTTTGGTGGATGTACATCTTTACAATGAAAGATATAGAAATACGTTTTAGAGCATGAAAAAACTTAGTGAGCATTTAGGATATTATTGTGTGTAAACTAAACAAAAAATGACAAAATACACATGTATTGCCAAATTTCAGACATAAAGAGCATTTTAAATATCTTGAAAGTGAAGACATAAAACAGCAGTATAATTGAAAGAATCTGTAAAAAGAACAAAAGCAGCAGGCAGATATGGAGTCCAGCTTTTGGTTATTAATAAAAGAATGTAATTTTCAGCATAGTAGCCATTGCAATTTGCTTACATAGTACACATAAGTTATAAAATTGATGTTTAACAAAGTCACCCTGCAGAAAATCCTGATATTTTTTTCTGGTTAAAAAGAGTGTTACACTACTGACATTCATAGAATTAGAAAAAAAAAAAAAAAAAAAAAAAAAAAAAAAAGAAACAATACTTGTTGTTGCATGAAAACATGGTGACAAATGTATGTCTGCTTAGTTCAGGATACTGTATGACCGTGAATATATGATATTGGAATACATATTTTTTCTTTTCATGCATGTAATGCTTAATGTCAGGTATGCAACAAATAAACTCTAAACTTTTAATGTTCCTTTGAGATGATGGCATTTGTTTTTCCCGAAAACATTAATATTATTCTAATTCTTTCTGAGAGTATGAGGTTGACCATATGTCCATCACATAAGGTATTTTAAAAGATTTTACTAGATATCTGAAGTGAGATATAAAACGTTTTTCAGCCAGGGAGAAAAATAGCTTACACTTTGAAAAGTTTTTACATTTACAGATTTAGAATGGAAATACCGATGCAACATATTGCATTTCAATGTATAAAATCAAATAAAATACAGCAAGAAAGATTCCTGCACCGTTAAGGTGTTTTAAATTATGTAAATAATTAAGTTTCAAATAAGTAAAGTTGTCTTATAGTTTATTCAATTGTCTGTATTTCAAAGTAATAACACTTTCTGGTGACACCGAGTTTTAATTTTGAGACAAGTCAGAGGACATTATAATGTCAATACTTTTTTTTTTAAATTAGTTCTGTACAAGAGCTGTGTTCTTTTGGCTATCTTGAGACTGCTTTCTTTAAAGAGGGAGAGCTCAAAAAATAAATGGTACCACGTATTACAGTGTACCACGAGGAGTTATCTTGCTGAAAGGCTCTATATACCTGAGCTTACAGTGTAGATCCAAATCAGATGTCATTTACATCTAATAGATACTGTAGAATACCTTACATGCCCCAAGTCTTGAACAGACAGTTCTGAGTTATTTATGTAGACCCAGATTAGATATTACATCTTAAAAATATATACTGAAGAATACCGTTCTACCCTAAGTATTGGATAAACAGTTTGGAACAAACAGTGTAGATCCAAATCAGGTGCCATATTACATTTTATAAATGGATACTGTAGAATACATTAAATGTCCTAAATCTTGATCAAATATTACTAAGCTAGCAGTATAGATTTATATCAGACGTCACATCTAAAATACATATAATAAACGGATAATGTAGAAAACCGTTTTTACTCAAAGTATTGTACAGACAGTACTGACCTAACCTTGTAGCCCTAGATCAGACGCCACCTTACATCTAATAAATGGATACTATAGAATACCTTATATACCATAATTATTGGTTAGACAGCCCTGAGGTAACAGTGTAGACCCAGATCAGACGCATCTAATAAATGGATACTAAAGAATACCTATTGGACAGAGAGTCCTAAGGAAACAATACCGATTCCAATTTCTACATATCTAGAGAAACTTTAAATGTACTATGAAAAAATAAGCAACAAAACAACATCAACAAAAATAATAATAGCAATAATAATAATAATAATAATAATAATAATATTAATAATATTAATAATAAAAGTAATAATAATAATAGATATAGTAATCAGATGCCATATTACAGCTAATAAATGGATACTGTAGAATGCATTAATATATAACCTAAGTAGTGGGGAGATATACCTGAGCTTACAGTGTAGACCTAAACCAATTGCAATATTACATCTAATAAATACATACTGTAGAATACTTACATGCTCTAGGTATTGAACAGACAGTTCTGAGTTACTAATGCAGACCCAAATCAGATTACAATATTACATCTAATGAATATAATATACAATGCCTTTCTACCCTAAGTATTGGACAAACAGCTCGGAGCAAACAGTGTAGACCCAAACCAGATGCCATATTACATCATATAAATGGGTACTGTAGAATACTTTATATACCCTAAATATTGGACAGGCATTACTGAGCTAACAGTATAGATCTAGATCAGAAGTCACATTTAAAATGCATCTAATAAATGGATACTGTAGAAAAACCTTTTTCTAGAGATACTTTAAATGTACTATGAAATAATAAGCAACAAAACAACAACAACAACAACAACAACAATAATAATAATAATAATAATAATAATGATAATAATAATAAAAGAGTACTCAGATGCCATATTGCATCTAAAATGAATGCTGCAGAATACCTTATATACCATAAGTATTGGTTAGACAGCCCTGAGTTAACAGTGTAGACCCAGATCAGACGCCATCATGCATCTAATAAATGGATACTAAAGAATACCATTTATATTCAAAGTATTGGACAGGAGTCCTAAGGAAACAATACCAATTCCAATTTCTAAATATCTATGGAAACTTTAAATGCACTATGAAAAAAAGTAAGCGACAAAACAACAACAGCAAAAATAATAATAATAATAATAATAATAATAGTAATAATAGATATAGTAATCAGATGCCATATTTCAGCTAATAAATGGGTACCGTAGAATACATTAATATATAACCTAAGTAGTGGAGAGATATACCTGAGCTTACAGTGTAGACCCAAACCAATTGCCATATTACATCTAATAAATATATACTGTAGAATACTTACATGCTCTAGGTATTGAACAGACAGTTCTGAGCTACTAATGCAGACCCAAATCAGATAACCATATTTCATCTAATGAATATACTATACAATCCCTTTCTACCCTAAGAATTGGACAAACAGTTCGGAGCAAACAGTGTAGACCCAAACCAGATGCCATATTACATCTTATAAATGGATACTGTAGAATACTTTATATACCCAAAATATTGGACAGGCATTACTGAGCTAACAGTACAGATCTAGATCAGAAGTCACATTTAAAATGCATCTAATAAATAGATACTGAAGAAATCCCTTTTTCTAGAGATACTTTAAATGTACTACGAAATAATAAGCAACAAAACAACATAAGCAACAACAATAACAACAACAACAACAACAACATCAATAATAATAATAATAATAAAAATAGTACTCAGATGCCATATTGCATCTAAAATGAATGCTGTAGAATACATTATCTACCATAAGTATTGGTTAGACAGCCCTGAGATAACAGTGCAGACCCAGATCAGAATCCATCATGCATCTAATAAATGGATACTAAAGAATACCATTTATATTCAAAGTATTGGACAGAGAGTCCAAAGGAAACAATACCAATTCCAATTTCTAATTATCTAGAGAAACTTTAAATGTACTATGAAAAAATAAGCAACAAAACAACAACAAAAAATAATAATAATAATAATAAAAGTAAATATAATAATAGACATAGTAATCAGATGCCATATTATAGTTAATAAATGGATACTGTAGAATACATTAATATATAACCTAAGTAGTGGAGAAATATACCTGAGCTTACAGTGTAGACCCAAACCAATTGCCATATTACATCTAATAAATATATACTGTAGAATACTTACATGCTCTAGGTATTGGCCAGACAGTTCTGAGCTACTAATGCAGACCCAAATCAGATAACCATATTACATCTAATGAGTATACTATACAACGCCTTTCTACCCTAAGTATTGGACAAACAGTTCGGAGCAAACAGTGTAGACCCAAACCAGATGCCATATTACATCTTATAAATGGATACTGTAGAATACTTTATATACCCTAAATATTGGACAGGCGTTACTGAGCTAACAGTATAGATCTAGATCAGAAGTCACATTTAAAATGCATCTAATAAATGGATACTGTAGAAAACCCTTTTTTCTAAAGATACTTTAAATGTACTATGAAATAATAAGGAACAAAACAACATAAACAACAACAACAAAAACAACAATAACAACAACAACAACCATAAAAATAATAATAATAATAATAATAGAATAGTACTCAGATGCCATATTGCATCTAAAATGAATGCTGTAGAATACCTTACATACCCTAAGTATTAGAGAGATATACTTGAGCTTACAATGTAGACCCAAATCAGATGCCTTATTACATCTAATAAACAGATATTGTAGAATGTTTACGGTATCCGACGCAAGGAAAATCCACAGCAATATAAGGCATATTGTATGTTTACATCTGTGATAATCCTGATTAGGAGAAACGTATTTTATGAGTTAGTCTTAAGAATTAAAAAATGGCTTAGTTCTGTTAGATAGAACAAGAAAATATGACTGACAACTCCAAGATCATACGTTAGCATCATATTCATAATGCAAACTGTTTTATTTATACTATGCTATGAACAGTGATATAATTCTAAACAAACTGTTATTTTCTTTTCAGGTATTAGGTGGAGTTCTATGAACATTGAAAGTCTTAAAGAGTCATCAGATTCCGGATTCTTTTGAAGTTAAGTATTGTTATTGTTTGTTGTTTTGTAATGTTGGTTTGATTTGATTTGGATTGATTTCGTTTCATCAGGTTTCTCTTTGGATTCGTTTCTTTCGGTTTCGTTTTGGGGTTTCTCTATTTGGATTATAGTGTTGATTGTATTCTATTGTATTGTATGTTGTAGTGTTATGTATTCTATTATATTGTTGGTTTTGTTTCGTTTCCATTCGTTTCTGTTTGATTTGGTTTCATTCAGTTTCGTTTCGTTTTTCTCTATTTGGATTATAGTGTTTTTGTAATGTATTGTATATTGTAGTGTAATGTATTGCATTGTATTATGTTTCTGTTTGATTTGATTTCGTTCGGTTTCGATTGAGCTTTCTGTATTCTGATTGTATTGTGTTATCGTTTCGGATTATATTGTTATGTAATTTAATGTAATGTAATGCATTGTAATGTAATGTAATGTAATGTAATGTAATGTAATAATCATTATACTGTATTATGTTTGATTTCGTTTGATTTCTGTTGTCTTGGTTTCTTTCGGTGTCATTTGTTTTTTTTCTCTATTTGGAGTATGGTGTTTATTACATTGTATTGTATATTGTAGTGTAACGTTTGTATTGAATTATATATTTGTTTTCTTTGGTTTTGATTGGTTAGGTTTCTGTTTGATTTTCTTACGTTTGACCCTTCTGTATTTGGATTGTAGTGTGTTTCGTTTTGGATTATATCGTTATGTAATGTAATGTAATGTAATGTAATATAATATAAGGTAATGCATTGTAATGTAATGTAATAATTATTGTATTATGTTTGGTATCGTTTAATATCTGTTGATTTGGATTCTTTCGATTTCATTTGTTTTTTCTCTATTTGGATTATGGTATTTGTTGCATTGTATTGTTTATTGTAGTGTTACGTTTTGTATTGAATTATATATTTGTTTTCATTAGTTTTGATTCGTTAGGTTTTGATTGCTTAGGTTTTTGTTTGATTTGATTTCGTTTGCTTTTGTTTTGATTGGTAATGTTTCTGTTTGCTTTGCTTTCGTTCGGTTTCATTTGTCTTGATGGTGTGGTATGATATCTTAATTTATTTTTTTTATATTTACAGGTGGTTCCACGGTCGACTGGAACTCAGTGAAGGACCGAAACCGATTACTGGTTGTAAGTATGTTTAATAACTCTGTCGATGAATTAATGTGATACCCTGTTTACGCCTCATAGCCCGTGGTTCGCCGATATTCTGTTTCAAATTAAGAAGTGTCCGTATTGCCGCTCTCGACCTCGGATCAGGGGGTTCCGGGCTCAAATCTCGCTAGAAGCGGAATTTCGCTTATGAGTGTACGGCGATTCTTACACAGAGCCTTTTATTATCACCCTTCAGTAGTCTCAATATGACTTAATTAATATTGAAGAAATACCAAACCATTATCATCATTATTTCAAATTAAATCCACATTTCATATTCTTAGATATATCAAAAGATCAGAGAATATGAATAATAATATATTGAAGATGTTTCACGGCGGCCAAAATGGGGGCATTTTCAAAAAAATGAAATTTGCTGGTTCTATTGAAGTTTCTATACTACAAACAATGTATTACCTACCCTCAAGCTATCTGCCAAATTTCAGTCGATTCCGTCAAATAGTTAAAGGTTTAGGCTCGAAAGTGTAGATAAAAATGTCAGGAGGATAACACTTTTAACGTGACAGTTTTTCAGTAGTTGTGTTTTCACAAGTATAGTTTGGTAATATCGCAACTGTCATGGGAAAAAAGGTTTCAAGCACTTTAAACATTTTTCAGAGCTGTTGTCCTCAACTGTATAATGATACCCTTCAACCTTTGAGAACTCTTGATAAAAAATGAATTTGAAATGAAACGGGCGCGAAAAGTTCATTAGATACCATTGAATATGCCAAATGCTTCACTGAATGGTTTATGCTTGAACAAGAATTTGTATAATTTGAACTGTCATTTGCTCATGCTTAAACAATTAGAGCATCAACTATATGAAGGTACGCTTTTATGTTAGGAATGTAACGTTTCAACTAAAAGGTAATCCCAAAGTTCAGTGGGGCACTCAGTCAATCCCATTTTGCTATTTTCAAGAAGCTTTCCACCCACAGATATTAATTAAACCTTTTTTTGACTGTGCCTAAATGTCTGTTTTAACTTTTTTTTTCTGCAAATAAAGCCACGTCAGGAGTGAAACGTTTTATACAAAAAAAAAAAAAAACTTAAAAAGAAGTCATAATTTTTGTACAAAGCTTGTAAATGATATCTGTTTGTAAAGCAGCCATAGAAAACCAAGTATTTTATCATTTCAAAAGCATTTCCTTTAACTATTCAAGGTTATGTAGGGAACTACTGAAAGAAATTTCACCAAGTTTCTGGATATCTGAACTGTCATAGTTTCATAAATATAAAGGTGATAAAATTCCATATACAAAGAAACATTAGTTATTCCCTATATACAAATTATGAGTAAAAGTCTTGAAATTATTATTTGTTCATGGAAGTAGTGCATATGTTTGTCACATAAGCCTTTTCAGAAAAGCGGTACTCTCTTGACATAATAAGTTTGTCCCATTAAACCTTCTTTGCAGATTCTTGCATTTATTTATACTTCTGAGTACTTAAATAGCTCTGTTGCATTTGAGTCCTCATAAAGAACTTCCTGCCACAAGTTATTATTAGTTTTTTGGTGGATGTACATCTTTACAATGAAAGATATAGAAATACGTTTTAGAGCATGAAAAAACTTAGTGAGCATTTAGGATATTATTGTGTGTAAACTAAACAAAAAATGACAAAATACACATGTATTGCCAAATTTCAGACATAAAGAGCATTTTAAATATCTTGAAAGTGAAGACATAAAACAGCAGTATAATTGAAAGAATCTGTAAAAAGAACAAAAGCAGCAGGCAGATATGGAGTCCAGCTTTTGGTTATTAATAAAAGAATGTAATTTTCAGCATAGTAGCCATTGCAATTTGCTTACATAGTACACATAAGTTATAAAATTGATGTTTAACAAAGTCACCCTGCAGAAAATCCTGATATTTTTTTCTGGTTAAAAAGAGTGTTACACTACTGACATTCATAGAATTAGAAAAAAAAAAAAAAAAAAAAAAAAAAAAAAAAAAAGAAACAATACTTGTTGTTGCATGAAAACATGGTGACAAATGTATGTCTGCTTAGTTCAGGATACTGTATGACCGTGAATATATGATATTGGAATACATATTTTTTCTTTTCATGCATGTAATGCTTAATGTCAGGTATGCAACAAATAAACTCTAAACTTTTAATGTTCCTTTGAGATGATGGCATTTGTTTTTCCCGAAAACATTAATATTATTCTAATTCTTTCTGAGAGTATGAGGTTGACCATATGTCCATCACATAAGGTATTTTAAAAGATTTTACTAGATATCTGAAGTGAGATATAAAACGTTTTTCAGCCAGGGAGAAAAATAGCTTACACTTTGAAAAGTTTTTACATTTACAGATTTAGAATGGAAATACCGATGCAACATATTGCATTTCAATGTATAAAATCAAATAAAATACAGCAAGAAAGATTCCTGCACCGTTAAGGTGTTTTAAATTATGTAAATAATTAAGTTTCAAATAAGTAAAGTTGTCTTATAGTTTATTCAATTGTCTGTATTTCAAAGTAATAACACTTTCTGGTGACACCGAGTTTTAATTTTGAGACAAGTCAGAGGACATTATAATGTCAATACTTTTTTTTTTAAATTAGTTCTGTACAAGAGCTGTGTTCTTTTGGCTATCTTGAGACTGCTTTCTTTAAAGAGGGAGAGCTCAAAAAATAAATGGTACCACGTATTACAGTGTACCACGAGGAGTTATCTTGCTGAAAGGCTCTATATACCTGAGCTTACAGTGTAGATCCAAATCAGATGTCATTTACATCTAATAGATACTGTAGAATACCTTACATGCCCCAAGTCTTGAACAGACAGTTCTGAGTTATTTATGTAGACCCAGATTAGATATTACATCTTAAAAATATATACTGAAGAATACCGTTCTACCCTAAGTATTGGATAAACAGTTTGGAACAAACAGTGTAGATCCAAATCAGGTGCCATATTACATTTTATAAATGGAAACTGTAGAATACATTAAATGTCCTAAATCTTGATCAAATATTACTAAGCTAGCAGTATAGATTTATATCAGACGTCACATCTAAAATACATATAATAAACGGATAATGTAGAAAACCGTTTTTACTCAAAGTATTGTACAGACAGTACTGACCTAACCTTGTAGCCCTAGATCAGACGCCACCTTACATCTAATAAATGGATACTATAGAATACCTTATATACCATAATTATTGGTTAGACAGCCCTGAGGTAACAGTGTAGACCCAGATCAGACGCATCTAATAAATGGATACTAAAGAATACCTATTGGACAGAGAGTCCTAAGGAAACAATACCGATTCCAATTTCTACATATCTAGAGAAACTTTAAATGTACTATGAAAAAATAAGCAACAAAACAACATCAACAAAAATAATAATAGCAATAATAATAATAATAATAATATTAATAATATTAATAATAAAAGTAATAATAATAATAGATATAGTAATCAGATGCCATATTACAGCTAATAAATGGATACTGTAGAATGCATTAATATATAACCTAAGTAGTGGGGAGATATACCTGAGCTTACAGTGTAGACCTAAACCAATTGCAATATTACATCTAATAAATACATACTGTAGAATACTTACATGCTCTAGGTATTGAACAGACAGTTCTGAGTTACTAATGCAGACCCAAATCAGATTACAATATTACATCTAATGAATATAATATACAATGCCTTTCTACCCTAAGTATTGGACAAACAGCTCGGAGCAAACAGTGTAGACCCAAACCAGATGCCATATTACATCATATAAATGGGTACTGTAGAATACTTTATATACCCTAAATATTGGACAGGCATTACTGAACTAACAGTATAGATCTAGATCAGAAGTCACATTTAAAATGCATCTAATAAATGGATACTGTAGAAAAACCTTTTTCTAGAGATACTTTAAATGTACTATGAAATAATAAGCAACAAAACAACAACAACAACAACAACAACAATAATAATAATAATAATAATAATAATAATAATAATAATAAAAGAGTACTCAGATGCCATATTGCATCTAAAATGAATGCTGCAGAATACCTTATATACCATAAGTATTGGTTAGACAGCCCTGAGTTAACAGTGTAGACCCAGATCAGACGCCATCATGCATCTAATAAATGGATACTAAAGAATACCATTTATATTCAAAGTATTGGACAGGAGTCCTAAGGAAACAATACCAATTCCAATTTCTAAATATCTATGGAAACTTTAAATGCACTATGAAAAAAAGTAAGCGACAAAACAACAACAGCAAAAATAATAATAATAATAATAATAATAATAGTAATAATAGATATAGTAATCAGATGCCATATTTCAGCTAATAAATGGGTACCGTAGAATACATTAATATATAACCTAAGTAGTGGAGAGATATACCTGAGCTTACAGTGTAGACCCAAACCAATTGCCATATTACATCTAATAAATATATACTGTAGAATACTTACATGCTCTAGGTATTGAACAGACAGTTCTGAGCTACTAATGCAGACCCAAATCAGATAACCATATTTCATCTAATGAATATACTATACAATCCCTTTCTACCCTAAGAATTGGACAAACAGTTCGGAGCAAACAGTGTAGACCCAAACCAGATGCCATATTACATCTTATAAATGGATACTGTAGAATACTTTATATACCCAAAATATTGGACAGGCATTACTGAGCTAACAGTACAGATCTAGATCAGAAGTCACATTTAAAATGCATCTAATAAATAGATACTGAAGAAATCCCTTTTTCTAGAGATACTTTAAATGTACTACGAAATAATAAGCAACAAAACAACATAAGCAACAACAATAACAACAACAACAACAACAACATCAATAATAATAATAATAATAAAAATAGTACTCAGATGCCATATTGCATCTAAAATGAATGCTGTAGAATACATTATCTACCATAAGTATTGGTTAGACAGCCCTGAGATAACAGTGCAGACCCAGATCAGAATCCATCATGCATCTAATAAATGGATACTAAAGAATACCATTTATATTCAAAGTATTGGACAGAGAGTCCAAAGGAAACAATACCAATTCCAATTTCTAATTATCTAGAGAAACTTTAAATGTACTATGAAAAAATAAGCAACAAAACAACAACAAAAAATAATAATAATAATAATAAAAGTAAATATAATAATAGACATAGTAATCAGATGCCATATTATAGTTAATAAATGGATACTGTAGAATACATTAATATATAACCTAAGTAGTGGAGAAATATACCTGAGCTTACAGTGTAGACCCAAACCAATTGCCATATTACATCTAATAAATATATACTGTAGAATACTTACATGCTCTAGGTATTGGCCAGACAGTTCTGAGCTACTAATGCAGACCCAAATCAGATAACCATATTACATCTAATGAGTATACTATACAACGCCTTTCTACCCTAAGTATTGGACAAACAGTTCGGAGCAAACAGTGTAGACCCAAACCAGATGCCATATTACATCTTATAAATGGATACTGTAGAATACTTTATATACCCTAAATATTGGACAGGCGTTACTGAGCTAACAGTATAGATCTAGATCAGAAGTCACATTTAAAATGCATCTAATAAATGGATACTGTAGAAAACCCTTTTTTCTAAAGATACTTTAAATGTACTATGAAATAATAAGGAACAAAACAACATAAACAACAACAACAAAAACAACAATAACAACAACAACAACCATAAAAATAATAATAATAATAATAATAGAATAGTACTCAGATGCCATATTGCATCTAAAATGAATGCTGTAGAATACCTTACATACCCTAAGTATTAGAGAGATATACTTGAGCTTACAATGTAGACCCAAATCAGATGCCTTATTACATCTAATAAACAGATATTGTAGAATGTTTACGGTATCCGACGCAAGGAAAATCCACAGCAATATAAGGCATATTGTATGTTTACATCTGTGATAATCCTGATTAGGAGAAACGTATTTTATGAGTTAGTCTTAAGAATTAAAAAATGGCTTAGTTCTGTTAGATAGAACAAGAAAATATGACTGACAACTCCAAGATCATACGTTAGCATCATATTCATAATGCAAACTGTTTTATTTATACTATGCTATGAACAGTGATATAATTCTAAACAAACTGTTATTTTCTTTTCAGGTATTAGGTGGAGTTCTATGAACATTGAAAGTCTTAAAGAGTCATCAGATTCCGGATTCTTTTGAAGTTAAGTATTGTTATTGTTTGTTGTTTTGTAATGTTGGTTTGATTTGATTTGGATTGATTTCGTTTCATCAGGTTTCTCTTTGGATTCGTTTCTTTCGGTTTCGTTTTGGGGTTTCTCTATTTGGATTATAGTGTTGATTGTATTCTATTGTATTGTATGTTGTAGTGTTATGTATTCTATTATATTGTTGGTTTTGTTTCGTTTCCATTCGTTTCTGTTTGATTTGGTTTCATTCAGTTTCGTTTCGTTTTTCTCTATTTGGATTATAGTGTTTTTGTAATGTATTGTATATTGTAGTGTAATGTATTGCATTGTATTATGTTTCTGTTTGATTTGATTTCGTTCGGTTTCGATTGAGCTTTCTGTATTCTGATTGTATTGTGTTATCGTTTCGGATTATATTGTTATGTAATTTAATGTAATGTAATGCATTGTAATGTAATGTAATGTAATGTAATGTAATGTAATGTAATAATCATTATACTGTATTATGTTTGATTTCGTTTGATTTCTGTTGTCTTGGTTTCTTTCGGTGTCATTTGTTTTTTTTCTCTATTTGGAGTATGGTGTTTATTACATTGTATTGTATATTGTAGTGTAACGTTTGTATTGAATTATATATTTGTTTTCTTTGGTTTTGATTGGTTAGGTTTCTGTTTGATTTTCTTACGTTTGACCCTTCTGTATTTGGATTGTAGTGTGTTTCGTTTTGGATTATATCGTTATGTAATGTAATGTAATGTAATGTAATATAATATAAGGTAATGCATTGTAATGTAATGTAATAATTATTGTATTATGTTTGGTATCGTTTAATATCTGTTGATTTGGATTCTTTCGATTTCATTTGTTTTTTCTCTATTTGGATTATGGTATTTGTTGCATTGTATTGTTTATTGTAGTGTTACGTTTTGTATTGAATTATATATTTGTTTTCATTAGTTTTGATTCGTTAGGTTTTGATTGCTTAGGTTTTTGTTTGATTTGATTTCGTTTGCTTTTGTTTTGATTGGTAATGTTTCTGTTTGCTTTGCTTTCGTTCGGTTTCATTTGTCTTGATGGTGTGGTATGATATCTTAATTTATTTTTTTTATATTTACAGGTGGTTCCACGGTCGACTGGAACTCAGTGAAGGACCGAAACCGATTACTGGTTGTAAGTATATTTAATAACTCTGTCGATGAATTAATGTGATACCCTGTTTACGCCTCATAGCCCGTGGTTCGCCGATATTCTGTTTCAAATTAAGAAGTGTCCGTATTGCCGCTCTCGACCTCGGATCAGGGGGTTCCGGGCTCAAATCTCGCTAGAAGCGGAATTTCGCTTATGAGTGTACGGCGATTCTTACACAGAGCCTTTTATTATCACCCTTCAGTAGTCTCAATATGACTTAATTAATATTGAAGAAATACCAAACCATTATCATCATTATTTCAAATTAAATCCACATTTCATATTCTTAGATATATCAAAAGATCAGAGAATATGAATAATAATATATTGAAGATGTTTCACGGCGGCCAAAATGGGGGCATTTTCAAAAAAATGAAATTTGCTGGTTCTATTGAAGTTTCTATACTACAAACAATGTATTACCTACCCTCAAGCTATCTGCCAAATTTCAGTCGATTCCGTCAAATAGTTAAAGGTTTAGGCTCGAAAGTGTAGATAAAAATGTCAGGAGGATAACACTTTTAACGTGACAGTTTTTCAGTAGTTGTGTTTTCACAAGTATAGTTTGGTAATATCGCAACTGTCATGGGAAAAAAGGTTTCAAGCACTTTAAACATTTTTCAGAGCTGTTGTCCTCAACTGTATAATGATACCCTTCAACCTTTGAGAACTCTTGATAAAAAATGAATTTGAAATGAAACGGGCGCGAAAAGTTCATTAGATACCATTGAATATGCCAAATGCTTCACTGAATGGTTTATGCTTGAACAAGAATTTGTATAATTTGAACTGTCATTTGCTCATGCTTAAACAATTAGAGCATCAACTATATGAAGGTACGCTTTTATGTTAGGAATGTAACGTTTCAACTAAAAGGTAATCCCAAAGTTCAGTGGGGCACTCAGTCAATCCCATTTTGCTATTTTCAAGAAGCTTTCCACCCACAGATATTAATTAAACCTTTTTTTGACTGTGCCTAAATGTCTGTTTTAACTTTTTTTTTCTGCAAATAAAGCCACGTCAGGAGTGAAACGTTTTATACAAAAAAAAAAAAAACTTAAAAAGAAGTCATAATTTTTGTACAAAGCTTGTAAATGATATCTGTTTGTAAAGCAGCCATAGAAAACCAAGTATTTTATCATTTCAAAAGCATTTCCTTTAACTATTCAAGGTTATGTAGGGAACTACTGAAAGAAATTTCACCAAGTTTCTGGATATCTGAACTGTCATAGTTTCATAAATATAAAGGTGATAAAATTCCATATACAAAGAAACATTAGTTATTCCCTATATACAAATTATGAGTAAAAGTCTTGAAATTATTATTTGTTCATGGAAGTAGTGCATATGTTTGTCACATAAGCCTTTTCAGAAAAGCGGTACTCTCTTGACATAATAAGTTTGTCCCATTAAACCTTCTTTGCAGATTCTTGCATTTATTTATACTTCTGAGTACTTAAATAGCTCTGTTGCATTTGAGTCCTCATAAAGAACTTCCTGCCACAAGTTATTATTAGTTTTTTGGTGGATGTACATCTTTACAATGAAAGATATAGAAATACGTTTTAGAGCATGAAAAAACTTAGTGAGCATTTAGGATATTATTGTGTGTAAACTAAACAAAAAATGACAAAATACACATGTATTGCCAAATTTCAGACATAAAGAGCATTTTAAATATCTTGAAAGTGAAGACATAAAACAGCAGTATAATTGAAAGAATCTGTAAAAAGAACAAAAGCAGCAGGCAGATATGGAGTCCAGCTTTTGGTTATTAATAAAAGAATGTAATTTTCAGCATAGTAGCCATTGCAATTTGCTTACATAGTACACATAAGTTATAAAATTGATGTTTAACAAAGTCACCCTGCAGAAAATCCTGATATTTTTTTCTGGTTAAAAAGAGTGTTACACTACTGACATTCATAGAATTAGAAAAAAAAAAAAAAAAAAAAAAAAAAAAAGAAACAATACTTGTTGTTGCATGAAAACATGGTGACAAATGTATGTCTGCTTAGTTCAGGATACTGTATGACCGTGAATATATGATATTGGAATACATATTTTTTCTTTTCATGCATGTAATGCTTAATGTCAGGTATGCAACAAATAAACTCTAAACTTTTAATGTTCCTTTGAGATGATGGCATTTGTTTTTCCCGAAAACATTAATATTATTCTAATTCTTTCTGAGAGTATGAGGTTGACCATATGTCCATCACATAAGGTATTTTAAAAGATTTTACTAGATATCTGAAGTGAGATATAAAACGTTTTTCAGCCAGGGAGAAAAATAGCTTACACTTTGAAAAGTTTTTACATTTACAGATTTAGAATGGAAATACCGATGCAACATATTGCATTTCAATGTATAAAATCAAATAAAATACAGCAAGAAAGATTCCTGCACCGTTAAGGTGTTTTAAATTATGTAAATAATTAAGTTTCAAATAAGTAAAGTTGTCTTATAGTTTATTCAATTGTCTGTATTTCAAAGTAATAACACTTTCTGGTGACACCGAGTTTTAATTTTGAGACAAGTCAGAGGACATTATAATGTCAATACTTTTTTTTTTAAATTAGTTCTGTACAAGAGCTGTGTTCTTTTGGCTATCTTGAGACTGCTTTCTTTAAAGAGGGAGAGCTCAAAAAATAAATGGTACCACGTATTACAGTGTACCACGAGGAGTTATCTTGCTGAAAGGCTCTATATACCTGAGCTTACAGTGTAGATCCAAATCAGATGTCATTTACATCTAATAGATACTGTAGAATACCTTACATGCCCCAAGTCTTGAACAGACAGTTCTGAGTTATTTATGTAGACCCAGATTAGATATTACATCTTAAAAATATATACTGAAGAATACCGTTCTACCCTAAGTATTGGATAAACAGTTTGGAACAAACAGTGTAGATCCAAATCAGGTGCCATATTACATTTTATAAATGGAAACTGTAGAATACATTAAATGTCCTAAATCTTGATCAAATATTACTAAGCTAGCAGTATAGATTTATATCAGACGTCACATCTAAAATACATATAATAAACGGATAATGTAGAAAACCGTTTTTACTCAAAGTATTGTACAGACAGTACTGACCTAACCTTGTAGCCCTAGATCAGACGCCACCTTACATCTAATAAATGGATACTATAGAATACCTTATATACCATAATTATTGGTTAGACAGCCCTGAGGTAACAGTGTAGACCCAGATCAGACGCATCTAATAAATGGATACTAAAGAATACCTATTGGACAGAGAGTCCTAAGGAAACAATACCGATTCCAATTTCTACATATCTAGAGAAACTTTAAATGTACTATGAAAAAATAAGCAACAAAACAACATCAACAAAAATAATAATAGCAATAATAATAATAATAATAATAATAATAATAATATTAATAATAAAAGTAATAATAATAATAGATATAGTAATCAGATGCCATATTACAGCTAATAAATGGATACTGTAGAATGCATTAATATATAACCTAAGTAGTGGGGAGATATACCTGAGCTTACAGTGTAGACCTAAACCAATTGCAATATTACATCTAATAAATACATACTGTAGAATACTTACATGCTCTAGGTATTGAACAGACAGTTCTGAGTTACTAATGCAGACCCAAATCAGATTACAATATTACATCTAATGAATATAATATACAATGCCTTTCTACCCTAAGTATTGGACAAACAGCTTGGAGCAAACAGTGTAGACCCAAACCAGATGCCATATTACATCATATAAATGGGTACTGTAGAATACTTTATATACCCTAAATATTGGACAGGCATTACTGAGCTAACAGTATAGATCTAGATCAGAAGTCACATTTAAAATGCATCTAATAAATGGATACTGTAGAAAAACCTTTTTCTAGAGATACTTTAAATGTACTATGAAATAATAAGCAACAAAACAACAACAACAACAACAACAATAATAATAATAATAATAATAATAATAATAATAATAATAATAATAAAAGAGTACTCAGATGCCATATTGCATCTAAAATGAATGCTGCAGAATACCTTATATACCACAAGTATTGGTTAGACAGCCCTGAGTTAACAGTGTAGACCCAGATCAGACGCCATCATGCATCTAATAAATGGATACTAAAGAATACCATTTATATTCAAAGTATTGGACAGGAGTCCTAAGGAAACAATACCAATTCCAATTTCTAAATATCTATGGAAACTTTAAATGCACTATGAAAAAAAGTAAGCGACAAAACAACAACAGCAAAAATAATAATAATAATAATAATAATAATAGTAATAATAGATATAGTAATCAGATGCCATATTTCAGCTAATAAATGGGTACCGTAGAATACATTAATATATAACCTAAGTAGTGGAGAGATATACCTGAGCTTACAGTGTAGACCCAAACCAATTGCCATATTACATCTAATAAATATATACTGTAGAATACTTACATGCTCTAGGTATTGAACAGACAGTTCTGAGCTACTAATGCAGACCCAAATCAGATAACCATATTTCATCTAATGAATATACTATACAATCCCTTTCTACCCTAAGAATTGGACAAACAGTTCGGAGCAAACAGTGTAGACCCAAACCAGATGCCATATTACATCTTATAAATGGATACTGTAGAATACTTTATATACCCAAAATATTGGACAGGCATTACTGAGCTAACAGTACAGATCTAGATCAGAAGTCACATTTAAAATGCATCTAATAAATAGATACTGAAGAAATCCCTTTTTCTAGAGATACTTTAAATGTACTACGAAATAATAAGCAACAAAACAACATAAGCAACAACAATAACAACAACAACAACAACAACATCAATAATAATAATAATAATAAAAATAGTACTCAGATGCCATATTGCATCTAAAATGAATGCTGTAGAATACATTATCTACCATAAGTATTGGTTAGACAGCCCTGAGATAACAGTGCAGACCCAGATCAGAATCCATCATGCATCTAATAAATGGATACTAGAGAATACCATTTATATTCAAAGTATTGGACAGAGAGTCCAAAGGAAACAATACCAATTCCAATTTCTAATTATCTAGAGAAACTTTAAATGTACTATGAAAAAATAAGCAACAAAACAACAACAAAAAATAATAATAATAATAATAAAAGTAAATATAATAATAGACATAGTAATCAGATGCCATATTATAGTTAATAAATGGATACTGTAGAATACATTAATATATAACCTAAGTAGTGGAGAAATATACCTGAGCTTACAGTGTAGACCCAAACCAATTGCCATATTACATCTAATAAATATATACTGTAGAATACTTCCATGCTCTAGGTATTGGCCAGACAGTTCTGAGCTACTAATGCAGACCCAAATCAGATAACCATATTACATCTAATGAGTATACTATACAACGCCTTTCTACCCTAAGTATTGGACAAACAGTTCGGAGCAAACAGTGTAGACCCAAACCAGATGCCATATTACATCTTATAAATGGATACTGTAGAATACTTTATATACCCTAAATATTGGACAGGCGTTACTGAGCTAACAGTATAGATCTAGATCAGAAGTCACATTTAAAATGCATCTAATAAATGGATACTGTAGAAAACCCTTTTTTCTAAAGATACTTTAAATGTACTATGAAATAATAAGGAACAAAACAACATAAACAACAACAACAAAAACAACAATAACAACAACAACAACCATAAAAATAATAATAATAATAATAATAGAATAGTACTCAGATGCCATATTGCATCTAAAATGAATGCTGTAGAATACCTTACATACCCTAAGTATTAGAGAGATATACTTGAGCTTACAATGTAGACCCAAATCAGATGCCTTATTACATCTAATAAACAGATATTGTAGAATGTTTACGGTATCCGACGCAAGGAAAATCCACAGCAATATAAGGCATATTGTATGTTTACATCTGTGATAATCCTGATTAGGAGAAACGTATTTTATGAGTTAGTCTTAAGAATTAAAAAATGGCTTAGTTCTGTTAGATAGAACAAGAAAATATGACTGACAACTCCAAGATCATACGTTAGCATCATATTCATAATGCAAACTGTTTTATTTATACTATGCTATGAACAGTGATATAATTCTAAACAAACTGTTATTTTCTTTTCAGGTATTAGGTGGAGTTCTATGAACATTGAAAGTCTTAAAGAGTCATCAGATTCCGGATTCTTTTGAAGTTAAGTATTGTTATTGTTTGTTGTTTTGTAATGTTGGTTTGATTTGATTTGGATTGATTTCGTTTCATCAGGTTTCTCTTTGGATTCGTTTCTTTCGGTTTCGTTTTGGGGTTTCTCTATTTGGATTATAGTGTTGATTGTATTCTATTGTATTGTATGTTGTAGTGTTATGTATTCTATTATATTGTTGGTTTTGTTTCGTTTCCATTCGTTTCTGTTTGATTTGGTTTCATTCAGTTTCGTTTCGTTTTTCTCTATTTGGATTATAGTGTTTTTGTAATGTATTGTATATTGTAGTGTAATGTATTGCATTGTATTATGTTTCTGTTTGATTTGATTTCGTTCGGTTTCGATTGAGCTTTCTGTATTCTGATTGTATTGTGTTATCGTTTCGGATTATATTGTTATGTAATTTAATGTAATGTAATGCATTGTAATGTAATGTAATGTAATGTAATGTAATGTAATAATCATTATACTGTATTATGTTTGATTTCGTTTGATTTCTGTTGTCTTGGTTTCTTTCGGTGTCATTTGTTTTTTTTCTCTATTTGGAGTATGGTGTTTATTACATTGTATTGTATATTGTAGTGTAACGTTTGTATTGAATTATATATTTGTTTTCTTTGGTTTTGATTGGTTAGGTTTCTGTTTGATTTTCTTACGTTTGACCCTTCTGTATTTGGATTGTAGTGTGTTTCGTTTTGGATTATATCGTTATGTAATGTAATGTAATGTAATGTAATGTAATATAATATAAGGTAATGCATTGTAATGTAATGTAATAATTATTGTATTATGTTTGGTATCGTTTAATATCTGTTGATTTGGATTCTTTCGATTTCATTTGTTTTTTCTCTATTTGGATTATGGTATTTGTTGCATTGTATTGTTTATTGTAGTGTTACGTTTTGTATTGAATTATATATTTGTTTTCATTAGTTTTGATTCGTTAGGTTTTGATTGCTTAGGTTTTTGTTTGATTTGATTTCGTTTGCTTTTGTTTTGATTGGTAATGTTTCTGTTTGCTTTGCTTTCGTTCGGTTTCATTTGTCTTGATGGTGTGGTATGATATCTTAATTTATTTTTTTTATATTTACAGGTGGTTCCACGGTCGACTGGAACTCAGTGAAGGACCGAAACCGATTACTGGTTGTAAGTATATTTAATAACTCTGTCGATGAATTAATGTGATACCCTGTTTACGCCTCATAGCCCGTGGTTCGCCGATATTCTGTTTCAAATTAAGAAGTGTCCGTATTGCCGCTCTCGACCTCGGATCAGGGGGTTCCGGGCTCAAATCTCGCTAGAAGCGGAATTTCGCTTATGAGTGTACGGCGATTCTTACACAGAGCCTTTTATTATCACCCTTCAGTAGTCTCAATATGACTTAATTAATATTGAAGAAATACCAAACCATTATCATCATTATTTCAAATTAAATCCACATTTCATATTCTTAGATATATCAAAAGATCAGAGAATATGAATAATAATATATTGAAGATGTTTCACGGCGGCCAAAATGGGGGCATTTTCAAAAAAATGAAATTTGCTGGTTCTATTGAAGTTTCTATACTACAAACAATGTATTACCTACCCTCAAGCTATCTGCCAAATTTCAGTCGATTCCGTCAAATAGTTAAAGGTTTAGGCTCGAAAGTGTAGATAAAAATGTCAGGAGGATAACACTTTTAACGTGACAGTTTTTCAGTAGTTGTGTTTTCACAAGTATAGTTTGGTAATATCGCAACTGTCATGGGAAAAAAGGTTTCAAGCACTTTAAACATTTTTCAGAGCTGTTGTCCTCAACTGTATAATGATACCCTTCAACCTTTGAGAACTCTTGATAAAAAATGAATTTGAAATGAAACGGGCGCGAAAAGTTCATTAGATACCATTGAATATGCCAAATGCTTCACTGAATGGTTTATGCTTGAACAAGAATTTGTATAATTTGAACTGTCATTTGCTCATGCTTAAACAATTAGAGCATCAACTATATGAAGGTACGCTTTTATGTTAGGAATGTAACGTTTCAACTAAAAGGTAATCCCAAAGTTCAGTGGGGCACTCAGTCAATCCCATTTTGCTATTTTCAAGAAGCTTTCCACCCACAGATATTAATTAAACCTTTTTTTGACTGTGCCTAAATGTCTGTTTTAACTTTTTTTTTCTGCAAATAAAGCCACGTCAGGAGTGAAACGTTTTATACAAAAAAAAAAAAAACTTAAAAAGAAGTCATAATTTTTGTACAAAGCTTGTAAATGATATCTGTTTGTAAAGCAGCCATAGAAAACCAAGTATTTTATCATTTCAAAAGCATTTCCTTTAACTATTCAAGGTTATGTAGGGAACTACTGAAAGAAATTTCACCAAGTTTCTGGATATCTGAACTGTCATAGTTTCATAAATATAAAGGTGATAAAATTCCATATACAAAGAAACATTAGTTATTCCCTATATACAAATTATGAGTAAAAGTCTTGAAATTATTATTTGTTCATGGAAGTAGTGCATATGTTTGTCACATAAGCCTTTTCAGAAAAGCGGTACTCTCTTGACATAATAAGTTTGTCCCATTAAACCTTCTTTGCAGATTCTTGCATTTATTTATACTTCTGAGTACTTAAATAGCTCTGTTGCATTTGAGTCCTCATAAAGAACTTCCTGCCACAAGTTATTATTAGTTTTTTGGTGGATGTACATCTTTACAATGAAAGATATAGAAATACGTTTTAGAGCATGAAAAAACTTAGTGAGCATTTAGGATATTATTGTGTGTAAACTAAACAAAAAATGACAAAATACACATGTATTGCCAAATTTCAGACATAAAGAGCATTTTAAATATCTTGAAAGTGAAGACATAAAACAGCAGTATAATTGAAAGAATCTGTAAAAAGAACAAAAGCAGCAGGCAGATATGGAGTCCAGCTTTTGGTTATTAATAAAAGAATGTAATTTTCAGCATAGTAGCCATTGCAATTTGCTTACATAGTACACATAAGTTATAAAATTGATGTTTAACAAAGTCACCCTGCAGAAAATCCTGATATTTTTTTCTGGTTAAAAAGAGTGTTACACTACTGACATTCATAGAATTAGAAAAAAAAAAAAAAAAAAAAAAAAAAAAAAAAAAGAAACAATACTTGTTGTTGCATGAAAACATGGTGACAAATGTATGTCTGCTTAGTTCAGGATACTGTATGACCGTGAATATATGATATTGGAATACATATTTTTTCTTTTCATGCATGTAATGCTTAATGTCAGGTATGCAACAAATAAACTCTAAACTTTTAATGTTCCTTTGAGATGATGGCATTTGTTTTTCCCGAAAACATTAATATTATTCTAATTCTTTCTGAGAGTATGAGGTTGACCATATGTCCATCACATAAGGTATTTTAAAAGATTTTACTAGATATCTGAAGTGAGATATAAAACGTTTTTCAGCCAGGGAGAAAAATAGCTTACACTTTGAAAAGTTTTTACATTTACAGATTTAGAATGGAAATACCGATGCAACATATTGCATTTCAATGTATAAAATCAAATAAAATACAGCAAGAAAGATTCCTGCACCGTTAAGGTGTTTTAAATTATGTAAATAATTAAGTTTCAAATAAGTAAAGTTGTCTTATAGTTTATTCAATTGTCTGTATTTCAAAGTAATAACACTTTCTGGTGACACCGAGTTTTAATTTTGAGACAAGTCAGAGGACATTATAATGTCAATACTTTTTTTTTTAAATTAGTTCTGTACAAGAGCTGTGTTCTTTTGGCTATCTTGAGACTGCTTTCTTTAAAGAGGGAGAGCTCAAAAAATAAATGGTACCACGTATTACAGTGTACCACGAGGAGTTATCTTGCTGAAAGGCTCTATATACCTGAGCTTACAGTGTAGATCCAAATCAGATGTCATTTACATCTAATAGATACTGTAGAATACCTTACATGCCCCAAGTCTTGAACAGACAGTTCTGAGTTATTTATGTAGACCCAGATTAGATATTACATCTTAAAAATATATACTGAAGAATACCGTTCTACCCTAAGTATTGGATAAACAGTTTGGAACAAACAGTGTAGATCCAAATCAGGTGCCATATTACATTTTATAAATGGAAACTGTAGAATACATTAAATGTCCTAAATCTTGATCAAATATTACTAAGCTAGCAGTATAGATTTATATCAGACGTCACATCTAAAATACATATAATAAACGGATAATGTAGAAAACCGTTTTTACTCAAAGTATTGTACAGACAGTACTGACCTAACCTTGTAGCCCTAGATCAGACGCCACCTTACATCTAATAAATGGATACTATAGAATACCTTATATACCATAATTATTGGTTAGACAGCCCTGAGGTAACAGTGTAGACCCAGATCAGACGCATCTAATAAATGGATACTAAAGAATACCTATTGGACAGAGAGTCCTAAGGAAACAATACCGATTCCAATTTCTACATATCTAGAGAAACTTTAAATGTACTATGAAAAAATAAGCAACAAAACAACATCAACAAAAATAATAATAGCAATAATAATAATAATAATAATAATAATAATAATATTAATAATAAAAGTAATAATAATAATAGATATAGTAATCAGATGCCATATTACAGCTAATAAATGGATACTGTAGAATGCATTAATATATAACCTAAGTAGTGGGGAGATATACCTGAGCTTACAGTGTAGACCTAAACCAATTGCAATATTACATCTAATAAATACATACTGTAGAATACTTACATGCTCTAGGTATTGAACAGACAGTTCTGAGTTACTAATGCAGACCCAAATCAGATTACAATATTACATCTAATGAATATAATATACAATGCCTTTCTACCCTAAGTATTGGACAAACAGCTCGGAGCAAACAGTGTAGACCCAAACCAGATGCCATATTACATCATATAAATGGGTACTGTAGAATACTTTATATACCCTAAATATTGGACAGGCATTACTGAGCTAACAGTATAGATCTAGATCAGAAGTCACATTTAAAATGCATCTAATAAATGGATACTGTAGAAAAACCTTTTTCTAGAGATACTTTAAATGTACTATGAAATAATAAGCAACAAAACAACAACAACAACAACAATAATAATAATAATAATAATAATAATAATAATAATAATAATAAAAGAGTACTCAGATGCCATATTGCATCTAAAATGAATGCTGCAGAATACCTTATATACCATAAGTATTGGTTAGACAGCCCTGAGTTAACAGTGTAGACCCAGATCAGACGCCATCATGCATCTAATAAATGGATACTAAAGAATACCATTTATATTCAAAGTATTGGACAGGAGTCCTAAGGAAACAATACCAATTCCAATTTCTAAATATCTATGGAAACTTTAAATGCACTATGAAAAAAAGTAAGCGACAAAACAACAACAGCAAAAATAATAATAATAATAATAATAATAATAGTAATAATAGATATAGTAATCAGATGCCATATTTCAGCTAATAAATGGGTACCGTAGAATACATTAATATATAACCTAAGTAGTGGAGAGATATACCTGAGCTTACAGTGTAGACCCAAACCAATTGCCATATTACATCTAATAAATATATACTGTAGAATACTTACATGCTCTAGGTATTGAACAGACAGTTCTGAGCTACTAATGCAGACCCAAATCAGATAACCATATTTCATCTAATGAATATACTATACAATCCCTTTCTACCCTAAGAATTGGACAAACAGTTCGGAGCAAACAGTGTAGACCCAAACCAGATGCCATATTACATCTTATAAATGGATACTGTAGAATACTTTATATACCCAAAATATTGGACAGGCATTACTGAGCTAACAGTACAGATCTAGATCAGAAGTCACATTTAAAATGCATCTAATAAATAGATACTGAAGAAATCCCTTTTTCTAGAGATACTTTAAATGTACTACGAAATAATAAGCAACAAAACAACATAAGCAACAACAATAACAACAACAACAACAACAACATCAATAATAATAATAATAATAAAAATAGTACTCAGATGCCATATTGCATCTAAAATGAATGCTGTAGAATACATTATCTACCATAAGTATTGGTTAGACAGCCCTGAGATAACAGTGCAGACCCAGATCAGAATCCATCATGCATCTAATAAATGGATACTAAAGAATACCATTTATATTCAAAGTATTGGACAGAGAGTCCAAAGGAAACAATACCAATTCCAATTTCTAATTATCTAGAGAAACTTTAAATGTACTATGAAAAAATAAGCAACAAAACAACAACAAAAAATAATAATAATAATAATAAAAGTAAATATAATAATAGACATAGTAATCAGATGCCATATTATAGTTAATAATGGATACTGTAGAATACATTAATATATAACCTAAGTAGTGGAGAAATATACCTGAGCTTACAGTGTAGACCCAAACCAATTGCCATATTACATCTAATAAATATATACTGTAGAATACTTACATGCTCTAGGTATTGGCCAGACAGTTCTGAGCTACTAATGCAGACCCAAATCAGATAACCATATTACATCTAATGAGTATACTATACAACGCCTTTCTACCCTAAGTATTGGACAAACAGTTCGGAGCAAACAGTGTAGACCCAAACCAGATGCCATATTACATCTTATAAATGGATACTGTAGAATACTTTATATACCCTAAATATTGGACAGGCGTTACTGAGCTAACAGTATAGATCTAGATCAGAAGTCACATTAAAAATGCATCTAATAAATGGATACTGTAGAAAACCCTTTTTTCTAAAGATACTTTAAATGTACTATGAAATAATAAGGAACAAAACAACATAAACAACAACAACAAAAACAACAATAACAACAACAACAACCATAAAAATAATAATAATAATAATAATAGAATAGTACTCAGATGCCATATTGCATCTAAAATGAATGCTGTAGAATACCTTACATACCCTAAGTATTAGAGAGATATACTTGAGCTTACAATGTAGACCCAAATCAGATGCCTTATTACATCTAATAAACAGATATTGTAGAATGTTTACGGTATCCGACGCAAGGAAAATCCACAGCAATATAAGGCATATTGTATGTTTACATCTGTGATAATCCTGATTAGGAGAAACGTATTTTATGAGTTAGTCTTAAGAATTAAAAAATGGCTTAGTTCTGTTAGATAGAACAAGAAAATATGACTGACAACTCCAAGATCATACGTTAGCATCATATTCATAATGCAAACTGTTTTATTTATACTATGCTATGAACAGTGATATAATTCTAAACAAACTGTTATTTTCTTTTCAGGTATTAGGTGGAGTTCTATGAACATTGAAAGTCTTAAAGAGTCATCAGATTCCGGATTCTTTTGAAGTTAAGTATTGTTATTGTTTGTTGTTTTGTAATGTTGGTTTGATTTGATTTGGATTGATTTCGTTTCATCAGGTTTCTCTTTGGATTCGTTTCTTTCGGTTTCGTTTTGGGGTTTCTCTATTTGGATTATAGTGTTGATTGTATTCTATTGTATTGTATGTTGTAGTGTTATGTATTCTATTATATTGTTGGTTTTGTTTCGTTTCCATTCGTTTCTGTTTGATTTGGTTTCATTCAGTTTCGTTTCGTTTTTCTCTATTTGGATTATAGTGTTTTTGTAATGTATTGTATATTGTAGTGTAATGTATTGCATTGTATTATGTTTCTGTTTGATTTGATTTCGTTCGGTTTCGATTGAGCTTTCTGTATTCTGATTGTATTGTGTTATCGTTTCGGATTATATTGTTATGTAATTTAATGTAATGTAATGCATTGTAATGTAATGTAATGTAATGTAATGTAATGTAATAATCATTATACTGTATTATGTTTGATTTCGTTTGATTTCTGTTGTCTTGGTTTCTTTCGGTGTCATTTGTTTTTTTTCTCTATTTGGAGTATGGTGTTTATTACATTGTATTGTATATTGTAGTGTAACGTTTGTATTGAATTATATATTTGTTTTCTTTGGTTTTGATTGGTTAGGTTTCTGTTTGATTTTCTTACGTTTGACCCTTCTGTATTTGGATTGTAGTGTGTTTCGTTTTGGATTATATCGTTATGTAATGTAATGTAATGTAATGTAATGTAATATAATATAAGGTAATGCATTGTAATGTAATGTAATAATTATTGTATTATGTTTGGTATCGTTTAATATCTGTTGATTTGGATTCTTTCGATTTCATTTGTTTTTTCTCTATTTGGATTATGGTATTTGTTGCATTGTATTGTTTATTGTAGTGTTACGTTTTGTATTGAATTATATATTTGTTTTCATTAGTTTTGATTCGTTAGGTTTTGATTGCTTAGGTTTTTGTTTGATTTGATTTCGTTTGCTTTTGTTTTGATTGGTAATGTTTCTGTTTGCTTTGCTTTCGTTCGGTTTCATTTGTCTTGATGGTGTGGTATGATATCTTAATTTATTTTTTTTATATTTACAGGTGGTTCCACGGTCGACTGGAACTCAGTGAAGGACCGAAACCGATTACTGGTTGTAAGTATATTTAATAACTCTGTCGATGAATTAATGTGATACCCTGTTTACGCCTCATAGCCCGTGGTTCGCCGATATTCTGTTTCAAATTAAGAAGTGTCCGTATTGCCGCTCTCGACCTCGGATCAGGGGGTTCCGGGCTCAAATCTCGCTAGAAGCGGAATTTCGCTTATGAGTGTACGGCGATTCTTACACAGAGCCTTTTATTATCACCCTTCAGTAGTCTCAATATGACTTAATTAATATTGAAGAAATACCAAACCATTATCATCATTATTTCAAATTAAATCCACATTTCATATTCTTAGATATATCAAAAGATCAGAGAATATGAATAATAATATATTGAAGATGTTTCACGGCGGCCAAAATGGGGGCATTTTCAAAAAAATGAAATTTGCTGGTTCTATTGAAGTTTCTATACTACAAACAATGTATTACCTACCCTCAAGCTATCTGCCAAATTTCAGTCGATTCCGTCAAATAGTTAAAGGTTTAGGCTCGAAAGTGTAGATAAAAATGTCAGGAGGATAACACTTTTAACGTGACAGTTTTTCAGTAGTTGTGTTTTCACAAGTATAGTTTGGTAATATCGCAACTGTCATGGGAAAAAAGGTTTCAAGCACTTTAAACATTTTTCAGAGCTGTTGTCCTCAACTGTATAATGATACCCTTCAACCTTTGAGAACTCTTGATAAAAAATGAATTTGAAATGAAACGGGCGCGAAAAGTTCATTAGATACCATTGAATATGCCAAATGCTTCACTGAATGGTTTATGCTTGAACAAGAATTTGTATAATTTGAACTGTCATTTGCTCATGCTTAAACAATTAGAGCATCAACTATATGAAGGTACGCTTTTATGTTAGGAATGTAACGTTTCAACTAAAAGGTAATCCCAAAGTTCAGTGGGGCACTCAGTCAATCCCATTTTGCTATTTTCAAGAAGCTTTCCACCCACAGATATTAATTAAACCTTTTTTTGACTGTGCCTAAATGTCTGTTTTAACTTTTTTTTTCTGCAAATAAAGCCACGTCAGGAGTGAAACGTTTTATACAAAAAAAAAAAAAAACTTAAAAAGAAGTCATAATTTTTGTACAAAGCTTGTAAATGATATCTGTTTGTAAAGCAGCCATAGAAAACCAAGTATTTTATCATTTCAAAAGCATTTCCTTTAACTATTCAAGGTTATGTAGGGAACTACTGAAAGAAATTTCACCAAGTTTCTGGATATCTGAACTGTCATAGTTTCATAAATATAAAGGTGATAAAATTCCATATACAAAGAAACATTAGTTATTCCCTATATACAAATTATGAGTAAAAGTCTTGAAATTATTATTTGTTCATGGAAGTAGTGCATATGTTTGTCACATAAGCCTTTTCAGAAAAGCGGTACTCTCTTGACATAATAAGTTTGTCCCATTAAACCTTCTTTGCAGATTCTTGCATTTATTTATACTTCTGAGTACTTAAATAGCTCTGTTGCATTTGAGTCCTCATAAAGAACTTCCTGCCACAAGTTATTATTAGTTTTTTGGTGGATGTACATCTTTACAATGAAAGATATAGAAATACGTTTTAGAGCATGAAAAAACTTAGTGAGCATTTAGGATATTATTGTGTGTAAACTAAACAAAAAATGACAAAATACACATGTATTGCCAAATTTCAGACATAAAGAGCATTTTAAATATCTTGAAAGTGAAGACATAAAACAGCAGTATAATTGAAAGAATCTGTAAAAAGAACAAAAGCAGCAGGCAGATATGGAGTCCAGCTTTTGGTTATTAATAAAAGAATGTAATTTTCAGCATAGTAGCCATTGCAATTTGCTTACATAGTACACATAAGTTATAAAATTGATGTTTAACAAAGTCACCCTGCAGAAAATCCTGATATTTTTTTCTGGTTAAAAAGAGTGTTACACTACTGACATTCATAGAATTAGAAAAAAAAAAAAAAAAAAAAAAAAAAAAAGAAACAATACTTGTTGTTGCATGAAAACATGGTGACAAATGTATGTCTGCTTAGTTCAGGATACTGTATGACCGTGAATATATGATATTGGAATACATATTTTTTCTTTTCATGCATGTAATGCTTAATGTCAGGTATGCAACAAATAAACTCTAAACTTTTAATGTTCCTTTGAGATGATGGCATTTGTTTTTCCCGAAAACATTAATATTATTCTAATTCTTTCTGAGAGTATGAGGTTGACCATATGTCCATCACATAAGGTATTTTAAAAGATTTTACTAGATATCTGAAGTGAGATATAAAACGTTTTTCAGCCAGGGAGAAAAATAGCTTACACTTTGAAAAGTTTTTACATTTACAGATTTAGAATGGAAATACCGATGCAACATATTGCATTTCAATGTATAAAATCAAATAAAATACAGCAAGAAAGATTCCTGCACCGTTAAGGTGTTTTAAATTATGTAAATAATTAAGTTTCAAATAAGTAAAGTTGTCTTATAGTTTATTCAATTGTCTGTATTTCAAAGTAATAACACTTTCTGGTGACACCGAGTTTTAATTTTGAGACAAGTCAGAGGACATTATAATGTCAATACTTTTTTTTTTAAATTAGTTCTGTACAAGAGCTGTGTTCTTTTGGCTATCTTGAGACTGCTTTCTTTAAAGAGGGAGAGCTCAAAAAATAAATGGTACCACGTATTACAGTGTACCACGAGGAGTTATCTTGCTGAAAGGCTCTATATACCTGAGCTTACAGTGTAGATCCAAATCAGATGTCATTTACATCTAATAGATACTGTAGAATACCTTACATGCCCCAAGTCTTGAACAGACAGTTCTGAGTTATTTATGTAGACCCAGATTAGATATTACATCTTAAAAATATATACTGAAGAATACCGTTCTACCCTAAGTATTGGATAAACAGTTTGGAACAAACAGTGTAGATCCAAATCAGGTGCCATATTACATTTTATAAATGGATACTGTAGAGTACATTAAATGTCCTAAATCTTGATCAAATATTACTAAGCTAGCAGTATAGATTTATATCAGACGTCACATCTAAAATACATATAATAAACGGATAATGTAGAAAACCGTTTTTACTCAAAGTATTGTACAGACAGTACTGACCTAACCTTGTAGCCCTAGATCAGACGCCACCTTACATCTAATAAATGGATACTATAGAATACCTTATATACCATAATTATTGGTTAGACAGCCCTGAGGTAACAGTGTAGACCCAGATCAGACGCATCTAATAAATGGATACTAAAGAATACCTATTGGACAGAGAGTCCTAAGGAAACAATACCGATTCCAATTTCTACATATCTAGAGAAACTTTAAATGTACTATGAAAAAATAAGCAACAAAACAACATCAACAAAAATAATAATAGCAATAATAATAATAATAATAATAATAATAATAATAATAATAATAATATTAATAATAAAAGTAATAATAATAATAGATATAGTAATCAGATGCCATATTACAGCTAATAAATGGATACTGTAGAATGCATTAATATATAACCTAAGTAGTGGGGAGATATACCTGAGCTTACAGTGTAGACCTAAACCAATTGCAATATTACATCTAATAAATACATACTGTAGAATACTTACATGCTCTAGGTATTGAACAGACAGTTCTGAGTTACTAATGCAGACCCAAATCAGATTACAATATTACATCTAATGAATATAATATACAATGCCTTTCTACCCTAAGTATTGGACAAACAGCTCGGAGCAAACAGTGTAGACCCAAACCAGATGCCATATTACATCATATAAATGGGTACTGTAGAATACTTTATATACCCTAAATATTGGACAGGCATTACTGAGCTAACAGTATAGATCTAGATCAGAAGTCACATTTAAAATGCATCTAATAAATGGATACTGTAGAAAAACCTTTTTCTAGAGATACTTTAAATGTACTATGAAATAATAAGCAACAAAACAACAACAACAACAACAACAACAATAATAATAATAATAATAATAATAATAATAATAATAATAATAAAAGAGTACTCAGATGCCATATTGCATCTAAAATGAATGCTGCAGAATACCTTATATACCATAAGTATTGGTTAGACAGCCCTGAGTTAACAGTGTAGACCCAGATCAGACGCCATCATGCATCTAATAAATGGATACTAAAGAATACCATTTATATTCAAAGTATTGGACAGGAGTCCTAAGGAAACAATACCAATTCCAATTTCTAAATATCTATGGAAACTTTAAATGCACTATGAAAAAAAGTAAGCGACAAAACAACAACAGCAAAAATAATAATAATAATAATAATAGTAATAATAGATATAGTAATCAGATGCCATATTTCAGCTAATAAATGGGTACCGTAGAATACATTAATATATAACCTAAGTAGTGGAGAGATATACCTGAGCTTACAGTGTAGACCCAAACCAATTGCCATATTACATCTAATAAATATATACTGTAGAATACTTACATGCTCTAGGTATTGAACAGACAGTTCTGAGCTACTAATGCAGACCCAAATCAGATAACCATATTTCATCTAATGAATATACTATACAATCCCTTTCTACCCTAAGAATTGGACAAACAGTTCGGAGCAAACAGTGTAGACCCAAACCAGATGCCATATTACATCTTATAAATGGATACTGTAGAATACTTTATATACCCAAAATATTGGACAGGCATTACTGAGCTAACAGTACAGATCTAGATCAGAAGTCACATTTAAAATGCATCTAATAAATAGATACTGAAGAAATCCCTTTTTCTAGAGATACTTTAAATGTACTACGAAATAATAAGCAACAAAACAACATAAGCAACAACAATAACAACAACAACAACAACAACATCAATAATAATAATAATAATAAAAATAGTACTCAGATGCCATATTGCATCTAAAATGAATGCTGTAGAATACATTATCTACCATAAGTATTGGTTAGACAGCCCTGATATAACAGTGCAGACCCAGATCAGAATCCATCATGCATCTAATAAATGGATACTAAAGAATACCATTTATATTCAAAGTATTGGACAGAGAGTCCAAAGGAAACAATACCAATTCCAATTTCTAATTATCTAGAGAAACTTTAAATGTACTATGAAAAAATAAGCAACAAAACAACAACAAAAAATAATAATAATAATAATAAAAGTAAATATAATAATAGACATAGTAATCAGATGCCATATTATAGTTAATAAATGGATACTGTAGAATACATTAATATATAACCTAAGTAGTGGAGAAATATACCTGAGCTTACAGTGTAGACCCAAACCAATTGCCATATTACATCTAATAAATATATATTGTAGAATACTTACATGCTCTAGGTATTGGCCAGACAGTTCTGAGCTACTAATGCAGACCCAAATCAGATAACCATATTACATCTAATGAGTATACTATACAACGCCTTTCTACCCTAAGTATTGGACAAACAGTTCGGAGCAAACAGTGTAGACCCAAACCAGATGCCATATTACATCTTATAAATGGATACTGTAGAATACTTTATATACCCTAAATATTGGACAGGCGTTACTGAGCTAACAGTATAGATCTAGATCAGAAGTCACATTTAAAATGCATCTAATAAATGGATACTGTAGAAAACCCTTTTTTCTAAAGATACTTTAAATGTACTATGAAATAATAAGGAACAAAACAACATAAACAACAACAACAAAAACAACAATAACAACAACAACAACCATAAAAATAATAATAATAATAATAATAGAATAGTACTCAGATGCCATATTGCATCTAAAATGAATGCTGTAGAATACCTTACATACCCTAAGTATTAGAGAGATATACTTGAGCTTACAATGTAGACCCAAATCAGATGCCTTATTACATCTAATAAACAGATATTGTAGAATGTTTACGGTATCCGACGCAAGGAAAATCCACAGCAATATAAGGCATATTGTATGTTTACATCTGTGATAATCCTGATTAGGAGAAACGTATTTTATGAGTTAGTCTTAAGAATTAAAAAATGGCTTAGTTCTGTTAGATAGAACAAGAAAATATGACTGACAACTCCAAGATCATACGTTAGCATCATATTCATAATGCAAACTGTTTTATTTATACTATGCTATGAACAGTGATATAATTCTAAACAAACTGTTATTTTCTTTTCAGGTATTAGGTGGAGTTCTATGAACATTGAAAGTCTTAAAGAGTCATCAGATTCCGGATTCTTTTGAAGTTAAGTATTGTTATTGTTTGTTGTTTTGTAATGTTGGTTTGATTTGATTTGGATTGATTTCGTTTCATCAGGTTTCTCTTTGGATTCGTTTCTTTCGGTTTCGTTTTGGGGTTTCTCTATTTGGATTATAGTGTTGATTGTATTCTATTGTATTGTATGTTGTAGTGTTATGTATTCTATTATATTGTTGGTTTTGTTTCGTTTCCATTCGTTTCTGTTTGATTTGGTTTCATTCAGTTTCGTTTCGTTTTTCTCTATTTGGATTATAGTGTTTTTGTAATGTATTGTATATTGTAGTGTAATGTATTGCATTGTATTATGTTTCTGTTTGATTTGATTTCGTTCGGTTTCGATTGAGCTTTCTGTATTCTGATTGTATTGTGTTATCGTTTCGGATTATATTGTTATGTAATTTAATGTAATGTAATGCATTGTAATGTAATGTAATGTAATGTAATGTAATGTAATAATCATTATACTGTATTATGTTTGATTTCGTTTGATTTCTGTTGTCTTGGTTTCTTTCGGTGTCATTTGTTTTTTTTTCTCTATTTGGAGTATGGTGTTTATTACATTGTATTGTATATTGTAGTGTAACGTTTGTATTGAATTATATATTTGTTTTCTTTGGTTTTGATTGGTTAGGTTTCTGTTTGATTTTCTTACGTTTGACCCTTCTGTATTTGGATTGTAGTGTGTTTCGTTTTGGATTATATCGTTATGTAATGTAATGTAATGTAATGTAATATAATATAAGGTAATGCATTGTAATGTAATGTAATAATTATTGTATTATGTTTGGTATCGTTTAATATCTGTTGATTTGGATTCTTTCGATTTCATTTGTTTTTTCTCTATTTGGATTATGGTATTTGTTGCATTGTATTGTTTATTGTAGTGTTACGTTTTGTATTGAATTATATATTTGTTTTCATTAGTTTTGATTCGTTAGGTTTTGATTGCTTAGGTTTTTGTTTGATTTGATTTCGTTTGCTTTTGTTTTGATTGGTAATGTTTCTGTTTGCTTTGCTTTCGTTCGGTTTTATTTGTCTTGATGGTGTGGTATGATATCTTAATTTATTTTTTTTATATTTACAGGTGGTTCCACGGTCGACTGGAACTCAGTGAAGGACCGAAACCGATTACTGGTTGTAAGTATATTTAATAACTCTGTCGATGAATTAATGTGATACCCTGTTTACGCCTCATAGCCCGTGGTTCGCCGATATTCTGTTTCAAATTAAGAAGTGTCCGTATTGCCGCTCTCGACCTCGGATCAGGGGGTTCCGGGCTCAAATCTCGCTAGAAGCGGAATTTCGCTTATGAGTGTACGGCGATTCTTACACAGAGCCTTTTATTATCACCCTTCAGTAGTCTCAATATGACTTAATTAATATTGAAGAAATACCAAACCATTATCATCATTATTTCAAATTAAATCCACATTTCATATTCTTAGATATATCAAAAGATCAGAGAATATGAATAATAATATATTGAAGATGTTTCACGGCGGCCAAAATGGGGGCATTTTCAAAAAAATGAAATTTGCTGGTTCTATTGAAGTTTCTATACTACAAACAATGTATTACCTACCCTCAAGCTATCTGCCAAATTTCAGTCGATTCCGTCAAATAGTTAAAGGTTTAGGCTCGAAAGTGTAGATAAAAATGTCAGGAGGATAACACTTTTAACGTGACAGTTTTTCAGTAGTTGTGTTTTCACAAGTATAGTTTGGTAATATCGCAACTGTCATGGGAAAAAAGGTTTCAAGCACTTTAAACATTTTTCAGAGCTGTTGTCCTCAACTGTATAATGATACCCTTCAACCTTTGAGAACTCTTGATAAAAAATGAATTTGAAATGAAACGGGCGCGAAAAGTTCATTAGATACCATTGAATATGCCAAATGCTTCACTGAATGGTTTATGCTTGAACAAGAATTTGTATAATTTGAACTGTCATTTGCTCATGCTTAAACAATTAGAGCATCAACTATATGAAGGTACGCTTTTATGTTAGGAATGTAACGTTTCAACTAAAAGGTAATCCCAAAGTTCAGTGGGGCACTCAGTCAATCCCATTTTGCTATTTTCAAGAAGCTTTCCACCCACAGATATTAATTAAACCTTTTTTTGACTGTGCCTAAATGTCTGTTTTAACTTTTTTTTTCTGCAAATAAAGCCACGTCAGGAGTGAAACGTTTTATACAAAAAAAAAAAAACTTAAAAAGAAGTCATAATTTTTGTACAAAGCTTGTAAATGATATCTGTTTGTAAAGCAGCCATAGAAAACCAAGTATTTTATCATTTCTAAAGCATTTCCTTTAACTATTCAAGGTTATGTAGGGAACTACTGAAAGAAATTTCACCAAGTTTCTGGATATCTGAACTGTCATAGTTTCATAAATATAAAGGTGATAAAATTCCATATACAAAGAAACATTAGTTATTCCCTATATACAAATTATGAGTAAAAGTCTTGAAATTATTATTTGTTCATGGAAGTAGTGCATATGTTTGTCACATAAGCCTTTTCAGAAAAGCGGTACTCTCTTGACATAATAAGTTTGTCCCATTAAACCTTCTTTGCAGATTCTTGCATTTATTTATACTTCTGAGTACTTAAATAGCTCTGTTGCATTTGAGTCCTCATAAAGAACTTCCTGCCACAAGTTATTATTAGTTTTTTGGTGGATGTACATCTTTACAATGAAAGATATAGAAATACGTTTTAGAGCATGAAAAAACTTAGTGAGCATTTAGGATATTATTGTGTGTAAACTAAACAAAAAATGACAAAATACACATGTATTGCCAAATTTCAGACATAAAGAGCATTTTAAATATCTTGAAAGTGAAGACATAAAACAGCAGTATAATTGAAAGAATCTGTAAAAAGAACAAAAGCAGCAGGCAGATATGGAGTCCAGCTTTTGGTTATTAATAAAAGAATGTAATTTTCAGCATAGTAGCCATTGCAATTTGCTTACATAGTACACATAAGTTATAAAATTGATGTTTAACAAAGTCACCCTGCAGAAAATCCTGATATTTTTTTCTGGTTAAAAAGAGTGTTACACTACTGACATTCATAGAATTAGAAAAAAAAAAAAAAAAAAAAAAAAAAAAAAAAAAAAGAAACAATACTTGTTGTTGCATGAAAACATGGTGACAAATGTATGTCTGCTTAGTTCAGGATACTGTATGACCGTGAATATATGATATTGGAATACATATTTTTTCTTTTCATGCATGTAATGCTTAATGTCAGGTATGCAACAAATAAACTCTAAACTTTTAATGTTCCTTTGAGATGATGGCATTTGTTTTTCCCGAAAACATTAATATTATTCTAATTCTTTCTGAGAGTATGAGGTTGACCATATGTCCATCACATAAGGTATTTTAAAAGATTTTACTAGATATCTGAAGTGAGATATAAAACGTTTTTCAGCCAGGGAGAAAAATAGCTTACACTTTGAAAAGTTTTTACATTTACAGATTTAGAATGGAAATACCGATGCAACATATTGCATTTCAATGTATAAAATCAAATAAAATACAGCAAGAAAGATTCCTGCACCGTTAAGGTGTTTTAAATTATGTAAATAATTAAGTTTCAAATAAGTAAAGTTGTCTTATAGTTTATTCAATTGTCTGTATTTCAAAGTAATAACACTTTCTGGTGACACCGAGTTTTAATTTTGAGACAAGTCAGAGGACATTATAATGTCAATACTTTTTTTTTTAAATTAGTTCTGTACAAGAGCTGTGTTCTTTTGGCTATCTTGAGACTGCTTTCTTTAAAGAGGGAGAGCTCAAAAAATAAATGGTACCACGTATTACAGTGTACCACGAGGAGTTATCTTGCTGAAAGGCTCTATATACCTGAGCTTACAGTGTAGATCCAAATCAGATGTCATTTACATCTAATAGATACTGTAGAATACCTTACATGCCCCAAGTCTTGAACAGACAGTTCTGAGTTATTTATGTAGACCCAGATTAGATATTACATCTTAAAAATATATACTGAAGAATACCGTTCTACCCTAAGTATTGGATAAACAGTTTGGAACAAACAGTGTAGATCCAAATCAGGTGCCATATTACATTTTATAAATGGATACTGTAGAATACATTAAATGTCCTAAATCTTGATCAAATATTACTAAGCTAGCAGTATAGATTTATATCAGACGTCACATCTAAAATACATATAATAAACGGATAATGTAGAAAACCGTTTTTACTCAAAGTATTGTACAGACAGTACTGACCTAACCTTGTAGCCCTAGATCAGACGCCACCTTACATCTAATAAATGGATACGTTAGAATACCTTATATACCATAATTATTGGTTAGACAGCCCTGAGGTAACAGTGTAGACCCAGATCAGACGCATCTAATAAATGGATACTAAAGAATACCTATTGGACAGAGAGTCCTAAGGAAACAATACCGATTCCAATTTCTACATATCTAGAGAAACTTTAAATGTACTATGAAAAAATAAGCAACAAAACAACATCAACAAAAATAATAATAGCAATAATAATAATAATAATAATAATAATAATAATAATAATATTAATAATAAAAGTAATAATAATAATAGATATAGTAATCAGATGCCATATTACAGCTAATAAATGGATACTGTAGAATGCATTAATATATAACCTAAGTAGTGGGGAGATATACCTGAGCTTACAGTGTAGACCTAAACCAATTGCAATATTACATCTAATAAATACATACTGTAGAATACTTACATGCTCTAGGTATTGAACAGACAGTTCTGAGTTACTAATGCAGACCCAAATCAGATTACAATATTACATCTAATGAATATAATATACAATGCCTTTCTACCCTAAGTATTGGACAAACAGCTCGGAGCAAACAGTGTAGACCCAAACCAGATGCCATATTACATCATATAAATGGGTACTGTAGAATACTTTATATACCCTAAATATTGGACAGGCATTACTGAGCTAACAGTATAGATCTAGATCAGAAGTCACATTTAAAATGCATCTAATAAATGGATACTGTAGAAAAACCTTTTTCTAGAGATACTTTAAATGTACTATGAAATAATAAGCAACAAAACAACAACAACAACAACAACAATAATAATAATAATAATAATAATAATAATAATAAAAGAGTACTCAGATGCCATATTGCATCTAAAATGAATGCTGCAGAATACCTTATATACCATAAGTATTGGTTAGACAGCCCTGAGTTAACAGTGTAGACCCAGATCAGACGCCATCATGCATCTAATAAATGGATACTAAAGAATACCATTTATATTCAAAGTATTGGACAGGAGTCCTAAGGAAACAATACCAATTCCAATTTCTAAATATCTATGGAAACTTTAAATGCACTATGAAAAAAAGTAAGCGACAAAACAACAACAGCAAAAATAATAATAATAATAATAATAATAATAGTAATAATAGATATAGTAATCAGATGCCATATTTCAGCTAATAAATGGGTACCGTAGAATACATTAATATATAACCTAAGTAGTGGAGAGATATACCTGAGCTTACAGTGTAGACCCAAACCAATTGCCATATTACATCTAATAAATATATACTGTAGAATACTTACATGCTCTAGGTATTGAACAGACAGTTCTGAGCTACTAATGCAGACCCAAATCAGATAACCATATTTCATCTAATGAATATACTATACAATCCCTTTCTACCCTAAGAATTGGACAAACAGTTCGGAGCAAACAGTGTAGACCCAAACCAGATGCCATATTACATCTTATAAATGGATACTGTAGAATACTTTATATACCCAAAATATTGGACAGGCATTACTGAGCTAACAGTACAGATCTAGATCAGAAGTCACATTTAAAATGCATCTAATAAATAGATACTGAAGAAATCCCTTTTTCTAGAGATACTTTAAATGTACTACGAAATAATAAGCAACAAAACAACATAAGCAACAACAATAACAACAACAACAACAACATCAATAATAATAATAATAATAAAAATAGTACTCAGATGCCATATTGCATCTAAAATGAATGCTGTAGAATACATTATCTACCATAAGTATTGGTTAGACAGCCCTGAGATAACAGTGCAGACCCAGATCAGAATCCATCATGCATCTAATAAATGGATACTAAAGAATACCATTTATATTCAAAGTATTGGACAGAGAGTCCAAAGGAAACAATACCAATTCCAATTTCTAATTATCTAGAGAAACTTTAAATGTACTATGAAAAAATAAGCAACAAAACAACAACAAAAAATAATAATAATAATAATAAAAGTAAATATAATAATAGACATAGTAATCAGATGCCATATTATAGTTAATAAATGGATACTGTAGAATACATTAATATATAACCTAAGTAGTGGAGAAATATACCTGAGCTTACAGTGTAGACCCAAACCAATTGCCATATTACATCTAATAAATATATACTGTAGAATACTTACATGCTCTAGGTATTGGCCAGACAGTTCTGAGCTACTAATGCAGACCCAAATCAGATAACCATATTACATCTAATGAGTATACTATACAACGCCTTTCTACCCTAAGTATTGGACAAACAGTTCGGAGCAAACAGTGTAGACCCAAACCAGATGCCATATTACATCTTATAAATGGATACTGTAGAATACTTTATATACCCTAAATATTGGACAGGCGTTACTGAGCTAACAGTATAGATCTAGATCAGAAGTCACATTTAAAATGCATCTAATAAATGGATACTGTAGAAAACCCTTTTTTCTAAAGATACTTTAAATGTACTATGAAATAATAAGGAACAAAACAACATAAACAACAACAACAAAAACAACAATAACAACAACAACAACCATAAAAATAATAATAATAATAATAATAGAATAGTACTCAGATGCCATATTGCATCTAAAATGAATGCTGTAGAATACCTTACATACCCTAAGTATTAGAGAGATATACTTGAGCTTACAATGTAGACCCAAATCAGATGCCTTATTACATCTAATAAACAGATATTGTAGAATGTTTACGGTATCCGACGCAAGGAAAATCCACAGCAATATAAGGCATATTGTATGTTTACATCTGTGATAATCCTGATTAGGAGAAACGTATTTTATGAGTTAGTCTTAAGAATTAAAAAATGGCTTAGTTCTGTTAGATAGAACAAGAAAATATGACTGACAACTCCAAGATCATACGTTAGCATCATATTCATAATGCAAACTGTTTTATTTATACTATGCTATGAACAGTGATATAATTCTAAACAAACTGTTATTTTCTTTTCAGGTATTAGGTGGAGTTCTATGAACATTGAAAGTCTTAAAGAGTCATCAGATTCCGGATTCTTTTGAAGTTAAGTATTGTTATTGTTTGTTGTTTTGTAATGTTGGTTTGATTTGATTTGGATTGATTTCGTTTCATCAGGTTTCTCTTTGGATTCGTTTCTTTCGGTTTCGTTTTGGGGTTTCTCTATTTGGATTATAGTGTTGATTGTATTCTATTGTATTGTATGTTGTAGTGTTATGTATTCTATTATATTGTTGGTTTTGTTTCGTTTCCATTCGTTTCTGTTTGATTTGGTTTCATTCAGTTTCGTTTCGTTTTTCTCTATTTGGATTATAGTGTTTTTGTAATGTATTGTATATTGTAGTGTAATGTATTGCATTGTATTATGTTTCTGTTTGATTTGATTTCGTTCGGTTTCGATTGAGCTTTCTGTATTCTGATTGTATTGTGTTATCGTTTCGGATTATATTGTTATGTAATTTAATGTAATGTAATGCATTGTAATGTAATGTAATGTAATGTAATGTAATGTAATAATCATTATACTGTATTATGTTTGATTTCGTTTGATTTCTGTTGTCTTGGTTTCTTTCGGTGTCATTTGTTTTTTTTCTCTATTTGGAGTATGGTGTTTATTACATTGTATTGTATATTGTAGTGTAACGTTTGTATTGAATTATATATTTGTTTTCTTTGGTTTTGATTGGTTAGGTTTCTGTTTGATTTTCTTACGTTTGACCCTTCTGTATTTGGATTGTAGTGTGTTTCGTTTTGGATTATATCGTTATGTAATGTAATGTAATGTAATGTAATATAATATAAGGTAATGCATTGTAATGTAATGTAATAATTATTGTATTATGTTTGGTATCGTTTAATATCTGTTGATTTGGATTCTTTCGATTTCATTTGTTTTTTCTCTATTTGGATTATGGTATTTGTTGCATTGTATTGTTTATTGTAGTGTTACGTTTTGTATTGAATTATATATTTGTTTTCATTAGTTTTGATTCGTTAGGTTTTGATTGCTTAGGTTTTTGTTTGATTTGATTTCGTTTGCTTTTGTTTTGATTGGTAATGTTTCTGTTTGCTTTGCTTTCGTTCGGTTTCATTTGTCTTGATGGTGTGGTATGATATCTTAATTTATTTTTTTTATATTTACAGGTGGTTCCACGGTCGACTGGAACTCAGTGAAGGACCGAAACCGATTACTGGTTGTAAGTATATTTAATAACTCTGTCGATGAATTAATGTGATACCCTGTTTACGCCTCATAGCCCGTGGTTCGCCGATATTCTGTTTCAAATTAAGAAGTGTCCGTATTGCCGCTCTCGACCTCGGATCAGGGGGTTCCGGGCTCAAATCTCGCTAGAAGCGGAATTTCGCTTATGAGTGTACGGCGATTCTTACACAGAGCCTTTTATTATCACCCTTCAGTAGTCTCAATATGACTTAATTAATATTGAAGAAATACCAAACCATTATCATCATTATTTCAAATTAAATCCACATTTCATATTCTTAGATATATCAAAAGATCAGAGAATATGAATAATAATATATTGAAGATGTTTCACGGCGGCCAAAATGGGGGCATTTTCAAAAAAATGAAATTTGCTGGTTCTATTGAAGTTTCTATACTACAAACAATGTATTACCTACCCTCAAGCTATCTGCCAAATTTCAGTCGATTCCGTCAAATAGTTAAAGGTTTAGGCTCGAAAGTGTAGATAAAAATGTCAGGAGGATAACACTTTTAACGTGACAGTTTTTCAGTAGTTGTGTTTTCACAAGTATAGTTTGGTAATATCGCAACTGTCATGGGAAAAAAGGTTTCAAGCACTTTAAACATTTTTCAGAGCTGTTGTCCTCAACTGTATAATGATACCCTTCAACCTTTGAGAACTCTTGATAAAAAATGAATTTGAAATGAAACGGGCGCGAAAAGTTCATTAGATACCATTGAATATGCCAAATGCTTCACTGAATGGTTTATGCTTGAACAAGAATTTGTATAATTTGAACTGTCATTTGCTCATGCTTAAACAATTAGAGCATCAACTATATGAAGGTACGCTTTTATGTTAGGAATGTAACGTTTCAACTAAAAGGTAATCCCAAAGTTCAGTGGGGCACTCAGTCAATCCCATTTTGCTATTTTCAAGAAGCTTTCCACCCACAGATATTAATTAAACCTTTTTTTGACTGTGCCTAAATGTCTGTTTTAACTTTTTTTTTCTGCAAATAAAGCCACGTCAGGAGTGAAACGTTTTATACAAAAAAAAAAAAAACTTAAAAAGAAGTCATAATTTTTGTACAAAGCTTGTAAATGATATCTGTTTGTAAAGCAGCCATAGAAAACCAAGTATTTTATCATTTCAAAAGCATTTCCTTTAACTATTCAAGGTTATGTAGGGAACTACTGAAAGAAATTTCACCAAGTTTCTGGATATCTGAACTGTCATAGTTTCATAAATATAAAGGTGATAAAATTCCATATACAAAGAAACATTAGTTATTCCCTATATACAAATTATGAGTAAAAGTCTTGAAATTATTATTTGTTCATGGAAGTAGTGCATATGTTTGTCACATAAGCCTTTTCAGAAAAGCGGTACTCTCTTGACATAATAAGTTTGTCCCATTAAACCTTCTTTGCAGATTCTTGCATTTATTTATACTTCTGAGTACTTAAATAGCTCTGTTGCATTTGAGTCCTCATAAAGAACTTCCTGCCACAAGTTATTATTAGTTTTTTGGTGGATGTACATCTTTACAATGAAAGATATAGAAATACGTTTTAGAGCATGAAAAAACTTAGTGAGCATTTAGGATATTATTGTGTGTAAACTAAACAAAAAATGACAAAATACACATGTATTGCCAAATTTCAGACATAAAGAGCATTTTAAATATCTTGAAAGTGAAGACATAAAACAGCAGTATAATTGAAAGAATCTGTAAAAAGAACAAAAGCAGCAGGCAGATATGGAGTCCAGCTTTTGGTTATTAATAAAAGAATGTAATTTTCAGCATAGTAGCCATTGCAATTTGCTTACATAGTACACATAAGTTATAAAATTGATGTTTAACAAAGTCACCCTGCAGAAAATCCTGATATTTTTTTCTGGTTAAAAAGAGTGTTACACTACTGACATTCATAGAATTAGAAAAAAAAAAAAAAAAAAAAAAAAAAAAAAAAAAAAAAAAAAGAAACAATACTTGTTGTTGCATGAAAACATGGTGACAAATGTATGTCTGCTTAGTTCAGGATACTGTATGACCGTGAATATATGATATTGGAATACATATTTTTTCTTTTCATGCATGTAATGCTTAATGTCAGGTATGCAACAAATAAACTCTAAACTTTTAATGTTCCTTTGAGATGATGGCATTTGTTTTTCCCGAAAACATTAATATTATTCTAATTCTTTCTGAGAGTATGAGGTTGACCATATGTCCATCACATAAGGTATTTTAAAAGATTTTACTAGATATCTGAAGTGAGATATAAAACGTTTTTCAGCCAGGGAGAAAAATAGCTTACACTTTGAAAAGTTTTTACATTTACAGATTTAGAATGGAAATACCGATGCAACATATTGCATTTCAATGTATAAAATCAAATAAAATACAGCAAGAAAGATTCCTGCACCGTTAAGGTGTTTTAAATTATGTAAATAATTAAGTTTCAAATAAGTAAAGTTGTCTTATAGTTTATTCAATTGTCTGTATTTCAAAGTAATAACACTTTCTGGTGACACCGAGTTTTAATTTTGAGACAAGTCAGAGGACATTATAATGTCAATACTTTTTTTTTTAAATTAGTTCTGTACAAGAGCTGTGTTCTTTTGGCTATCTTGAGACTGCTTTCTTTAAAGAGGCTCAAAAAATAAATGGTACCACGTATTACAGTGTACCACGAGGAGTTATCTTGCTGAAAGGCTCTATATACCTGAGCTTACAGTGTAGATCCAAATCAGATGTCATTTACATCTAATAGATACTGTAGAATACCTTACATGCCCCAAGTCTTGAACAGACAGTTCTGAGTTATTTATGTAGACCCAGATTAGATATTACATCTTAAAAATATATACTGAAGAATACCGTTCTACCCTAAGTATTGGATAAACAGTTTGGAACAAACAGTGTAGATCCAAATCAGGTGCCATATTACATTTTATAAATGGATACTGTAGAATACATTAAATGTCCTAAATCTTGATCAAATATTACTAAGCTAGCAGTATAGATTTATATCAGACGTCACATCTAAAATACATATAATAAACGGATAATGTAGAAAACCGTTTTTACTCAAAGTATTGTACAGACAGTACTGACCTAACCTTGTAGCCCTAGATCAGACGCCACCTTACATCTAATAAATGGATACTATAGAATACCTTATATACCATAATTATTGGTTAGACAGCCCTGAGGTAACAGTGTAGACCCAGATCAGACGCATCTAATAAATGGATACTAAAGAATACCTATTGGACAGAGAGTCCTAAGGAAACAATACCGATTCCAATTTCTACATATCTAGAGAAACTTTAAATGTACTATGAAAAAATAAGCAACAAAACAACATCAACAAAAATAATAATAATAATAATAATAATAATAATAATAATAATAATAATAATAATAAAAGTAATAATAATAATAGATATAGTAATCAGATGCCATATTACAGCTAATAAATGGATACTGTAGAATGCATTAATATATAACCTAAGTAGTGGGGAGATATACCTGAGCTTACAGTGTAGACCTAAACCAATTGCAATATTACATCTAATAAATACATACTGTAGAATACTTACATGCTCTAGGTATTGAACAGACAGTTCTGAGTTACTAATGCAGACCCAAATCAGATTACAATATTACATCTAATGAATATAATATACAATGCCTTTCTACCCTAAGTATTTGACAAACAGCTCGGAGCAAACAGTGTAGACCCAAACCAGATGCCATATTACATCATATAAATGGGTACTGTAGAATACTTTATATACCCTAAATATTGGACAGGCATTACTGAGCTAACAGTATAGATCTAGATCAGAAGTCACATTTAAAATGCATCTAATAAATGGATACTGTAGAAAAACCTTTTTCTAGAGATACTTTAAATGTACTATGAAATAATAAGCAACAAAACAACAACAACAACAACAACAATAATAATAATAATAATAATAATAATAATAATAATAATAAAAGAGTACTCAGATGCCATATTGCATCTAAAATGAATGCTGCAGAATACCTTATATACCATAAGTATTGGTTAGACAGCCCTGAGTTAACAGTGTAGACCCAGATCAGACGCCATCATGCATCTAATAAATGGATACTAAAGAATACCATTTATATTCAAAGTATTGGACAGGAGTCCTAAGGAAACAATACCAATTCCAATTTCTAAATATCTATGGAAACTTTAAATGCACTATGAAAAAAAGTAAGCGACAAAACAACAACAGCAAAAATAATAATAATAATAATAATAATAATAGTAATAATAGATATAGTAATCAGATGCCATATTTCAGCTAATAAATGGGTACCGTAGAATACATTAATATATAACCTAAGTAGTGGAGAGATATACCTGAGCTTACAGTGTAGACCCAAACCAATTGCCATATTACATCTAATAAATATATACTGTAGAATACTTACATGCTCTAGGTATTGAACAGACAGTTCTGAGCTACTAATGCAGACCCAAATCAGATAACCATATTTCATCTAATGAATATACTATACAATCCCTTTCTACCCTAAGAATTGGACAAACAGTTCGGAGCAAACAGTGTAGACCCAAACCAGATGCCATATTACATCTTATAAATGGATACTGTAGAATACTTTATATACCCAAAATATTGGACAGGCATTACTGAGCTAACAGTACAGATCTAGATCAGAAGTCACATTTAAAATGCATCTAATAAATAGATACTGAAGAAATCCCTTTTTCTAGAGATACTTTAAATGTACTACGAAATAATAAGCAACAAAACAACATAAGCAACAACAATAACAACAACAACAACAACAACATCAATAATAATAATAATAATAAAAATAGTACTCAGATGCCATATTGCATCTAAAATGAATGCTGTAGAATACATTATCTACCATAAGTATTGGTTAGACAGCCCTGAGATAACAGTGCAGACCCAGATCAGAATCCATCATGCATCTAATAAATGGATACTAAAGAATACCATTTATATTCAAAGTATTGGACAGAGAGTCCAAAGGAAACAATACCAATTCCAATTTCTAATTATCTAGAGAAACTTTAAATGTACTATGAAAAAATAAGCAACAAAACAACAACAAAAAATAATAATAATAATAATAAAAGTAAATATAATAATAGACATAGTAATCAGATGCCATATTATAGTTAATAAATGGATACTGTAGAATACATTAATATATAACCTAAGTAGTGGAGAAATATACCTGAGCTTACAGTGTAGACCCAAACCAATTGCCATATTACATCTAATAAATATATACTGTAGAATACTTACATGCTCTAGGTATTGGCCAGACAGTTCTGAGCTACTAATGCAGACCCAAATCAGATAACCATATTACATCTAATGAGTATACTATACAACGCCTTTCTACCCTAAGTATTGGACAAACAGTTCGGAGCAAACAGTGTAGACCCAAACCAGATGCCATATTACATCTTATAAATGGATACTGTAGAATACTTTATATACCCTAAATATTGGACAGGCGTTACTGAGCTAACAGTATAGATCTAGATCAGAAGTCACATTTAAAATGCATCTAATAAATGGATACTGTAGAAAACCCTTTTTTCTAAAGATACTTTAAATGTACTATGAAATAATAAGGAACAAAACAACATAAACAACAACAACAAAAACAACAATAACAACAACAACAACCATAAAAATAATAATAATAATAATAATAGAATAGTACTCAGATGCCATATTGCATCTAAAATGAATGCTGTAGAATACCTTACATACCCTAAGTATTAGAGAGATATACTTGAGCTTACAATGTAGACCCAAATCAGATGCCTTATTACATCTAATAAACAGATATTGTAGAATGTTTACGGTATCCGACGCAAGGAAAATCCACAGCAATATAAGGCATATTGTATGTTTACATCTGTGATAATCCTGATTAGGAGAAACGTATTTTATGAGTTAGTCTTAAGAATTAAAAAATGGCTTAGTTCTGTTAGATAGAACAAGAAAATATGACTGACAACTCCAAGATCATACGTTAGCATCATATTCATAATGCAAACTGTTTTATTTATACTATGCTATGAACAGTGATATAATTCTAAACAAACTGTTATTTTCTTTTCAGGTATTAGGTGGAGTTCTATGAACATTGAAAGTCTTAAAGAGTCATCAGATTCCGGATTCTTTTGAAGTTAAGTATTGTTATTGTTTGTTGTTTTGTAATGTTGGTTTGATTTGATTTGGATTGATTTCGTTTCATCAGGTTTCTCTTTGGATTCGTTTCTTTCGGTTTCGTTTTGGGGTTTCTCTATTTGGATTATAGTGTTGATTGTATTCTATTGTATTGTATGTTGTAGTGTTATGTATTCTATTATATTGTTGGTTTTGTTTCGTTTCCATTCGTTTCTGTTTGATTTGGTTTCATTCAGTTTCGTTTCGTTTTTCTCTATTTGGATTATAGTGTTTTTGTAATGTATTGTATATTGTAGTGTAATGTATTGCATTGTATTATGTTTCTGTTTGATTTGATTTCGTTCGGTTTCGATTGAGCTTTCTGTATTCTGATTGTATTGTGTTATCGTTTCGGATTATATTGTTATGTAATTTAATGTAATGTAATGCATTGTAATGTAATGTAATGTAATGTAATGTAATGTAATAATCATTATACTGTATTATGTTTGATTTCGTTTGATTTCTGTTGTCTTGGTTTCTTTCGGTGTCATTTGTTTTTTTTCTCTATTTGGAGTATGGTGTTTATTACATTGTATTGTATATTGTAGTGTAACGTTTGTATTGAATTATATATTTGTTTTCTTTGGTTTTGATTGGTTAGGTTTCTGTTTGATTTTCTTACGTTTGACCCTTCTGTATTTGGATTGTAGTGTGTTTCGTTTTGGATTATATCGTTATGTAATGTAATGTAATGTAATGTAATATAATATAAGGTAATGCATTGTAATGTAATGTAATAATTATTGTATTATGTTTGGTATCGTTTAATATCTGTTGATTTGGATTCTTTCGATTTCATTTGTTTTTTCTCTATTTGGATTATGGTATTTGTTGCATTGTATTGTTTATTGTAGTGTTACGTTTTGTATTGAATTATATATTTGTTTTCATTAGTTTTGATTCGTTAGGTTTTGATTGCTTAGGTTTTTGTTTGATTTGATTTCGTTTGCTTTTGTTTTGATTGGTAATGTTTCTGTTTGCTTTGCTTTCGTTCGGTTTCATTTGTCTTGATGGTGTGGTATGATATCTTAATTTATTTTTTTTATATTTACAGGTGGTTCCACGGTCGACTGGAACTCAGTGAAGGACCGAAACCGATTACTGGTTGTAAGTATATTTAATAACTCTGTCGATGAATTAATGTGATACCCTGTTTACGCCTCATAGCCCGTGGTTCGCCGATATTCTGTTTCAAATTAAGAAGTGTCCGTATTGCCGCTCTCGACCTCGGATCAGGGGGTTCCGGGCTCAAATCTCGCTAGAAGCGGAATTTCGCTTATGAGTGTACGGCGATTCTTACACAGAGCCTTTTATTATCACCCTTCAGTAGTCTCAATATGACTTAATTAATATTGAAGAAATACCAAACCATTATCATCATTATTTCAAATTAAATCCACATTTCATATTCTTAGATATATCAAAAGATCAGAGAATATGAATAATAATATATTGAAGATGTTTCACGGCGGCCAAAATGGGGGCATTTTCAAAAAAATGAAATTTGCTGGTTCTATTGAAGTTTCTATACTACAAACAATGTATTACCTACCCTCAAGCTATCTGCCAAATTTCAGTCGATTCCGTCAAATAGTTAAAGGTTTAGGCTCGAAAGTGTAGATAAAAATGTCAGGAGGATAACACTTTTAACGTGACAGTTTTTCAGTAGTTGTGTTTTCACAAGTATAGTTTGGTAATATCGCAACTGTCATGGGAAAAAAGGTTTCAAGCACTTTAAACATTTTTCAGAGCTGTTGTCCTCAACTGTATAATGATACCCTTCAACCTTTGAGAACTCTTGATAAAAAATGAATTTGAAATGAAACGGGCGCGAAAAGTTCATTAGATACCATTGAATATGCCAAATGCTTCACTGAATGGTTTATGCTTGAACAAGAATTTGTATAATTTGATCTGTCATTTGCTCATGCTTAAACAATTAGAGCATCAACTATATGAAGGTACGCTTTTATGTTAGGAATGTAACGTTTCAACTAAAAGGTAATCCCAAAGTTCAGTGGGGCACTCAGTCAATCCCATTTTGCTATTTTCAAGAAGCTTTCCACCCACAGATATTAATTAAACCTTTTGTTGACTGTGCCTAAATGTCTGTTTTAACTTTTTTTTTCTGCAAATAAAGCCACGTCAGGAGTGAAACGTTTTATACAAAAAAAAAAAACTTAAAAAGAAGTCATAATTTTTGTACAAAGCTTGTAAATGATATCTGTTTGTAAAGCAGCCATAGAAAACCAAGTATTTTATCATTTCAAAAGCATTTCCTTTAACTATTCAAGGTTATGTAGGGAACTACTGAAAGAAATTTCACCAAGTTTCTGGATATCTGAACTGTCATAGTTTCATAAATATAAAGGTGATAAAATTCCATATACAAAGAAACATTAGTTATTCCCTATATACAAATTATGAGTAAAAGTCTTGAAATTATTATTTGTTCATGGAAGTAGTGCATATGTTTGTCACATAAGCCTTTTCAGAAAAGCGGTACTCTCTTGACATAATAAGTTTGTCCCATTAAACCTTCTTTGCAGATTCTTGCATTTATTTATACTTCTGAGTACTTAAATAGCTCTGTTGCATTTGAGTCCTCATAAAGAACTTCCTGCCACAAGTTATTATTAGTTTTTTGGTGGATGTACATCTTTACAATGAAAGATATAGAAATACGTTTTAGAGCATGAAAAAACTTAGTGAGCATTTAGGATATTATTGTGTGTAAACTAAACAAAAAATGACAAAATACACATGTATTGCCAAATTTCAGACATAAAGAGCATTTTAAATATCTTGAAAGTGAAGACATAAAACAGCAGTATAATTGAAAGAATCTGTAAAAAGAACAAAAGCAGCAGGCAGATATGGAGTCCAGCTTTTGGTTATTAATAAAAGAATGTAATTTTCAGCATAGTAGCCATTGCAATTTGCTTACATAGTACACATAAGTTATAAAATTGATGTTTAACAAAGTCACCCTGCAGAAAATCCTGATATTTTTTTCTGGTTAAAAAGAGTGTTACACTACTGACATTCATAGAATTAGAAAAAAAAAAAAAAAAAAAAAAAAAAAAAAAAAAGAAACAATACTTGTTGTTGCATGAAAACATGGTGACAAATGTATGTCTGCTTAGTTCAGGATACTGTATGACCGTGAATATATGATATTGGAATACATATTTTTTCTTTTCATGCATGTAATGCTTAATGTCAGGTATGCAACAAATAAACTCTAAACTTTTAATGTTCCTTTGAGATGATGGCATTTGTTTTTCCCGAAAACATTAATATTATTCTAATTCTTTCTGAGAGTATGAGGTTGACCATATGTCCATCACATAAGGTATTTTAAAAGATTTTACTAGATATCTGAAGTGAGATATAAAACGTTTTTCAGCCAGGGAGAAAAATAGCTTACACTTTGAAAAGTTTTTACATTTACAGATTTAGAATGGAAATACCGATGCAACATATTGCATTTCAATGTATAAAATCAAATAAAATACAGCAAGAAAGATTCCTGCACCGTTAAGGTGTTTTAAATTATGTAAATAATTAAGTTTCAAATAAGTAAAGTTGTCTTATAGTTTATTCAATTGTCTGTATTTCAAAGTAATAACACTTTCTGGTGACACCGAGTTTTAATTTTGAGACAAGTCAGAGGACATTATAATGTCAATACTTTTTTTTTTAAATTAGTTCTGTACAAGAGCTGTGTTCTTTTGGCTATCTTGAGACTGCTTTCTTTAAAGAGGGAGAGCTCAAAAAATAAATGGTACCACGTATTACAGTGTACCACGAGGAGTTATCTTGCTGAAAGGCTCTATATACCTGAGCTTACAGTGTAGATCCAAATCAGATGTCATTTACATCTAATAGATACTGTAGAATACCTTACATGCCCCAAGTCTTGAACAGACAGTTCTGAGTTATTTATGTAGACCCAGATTAGATATTACATCTTAAAAATATATACTGAAGAATACCGTTCTACCCTAAGTATTGGATAAACAGTTTGGAACAAACAGTGTAGATCCAAATCAGGTGCCATATTACATTTTATAAATGGATACTGTAGAATACATTAAATGTCCTAAATCTTGATCAAATATTACTAAGCTAGCAGTATAGATTTATATCAGACGTCACATCTAAAATACATATAATAAACGGATAATGTAGAAAACCGTTTTTACTCAAAGTATTGTACAGACAGTACTGACCTAACCTTGTAGCCCTAGATCAGACGCCACCTTACATCTAATAAATGGATACTATAGAATACCTTATATACCATAATTATTGGTTAGACAGCCCTGAGGTAACAGTGTAGACCCAGATCAGACGCATCTAATAAATGGATACTAAAGAATACCTATTGGACAGAGAGTCCTAAGGAAACAATACCGATTCCAATTTCTACATATCTAGAGAAACTTTAAATGTACTATGAAAAAATAAGCAACAAAACAACATCAACAAAAATAATAATAGCAATAATAATAATAATAATAATAATAATAATATTAATAATAAAAGTAATAATAATAATAGATATAGTAATCAGATGCCATATTACAGCTAATAAATGGATACTGTAGAATGCATTAATATATAACCTAAGTAGTGGGGAGATATACCTGAGCTTACAGTGTAGACCTAAACCAATTGCAATATTACATCTAATAAATACATACTGTAGAATACTTACATGCTCTAGGTATTGAACAGACAGTTCTGAGTTACTAATGCAGACCCAAATCAGATTACAATATTACATCTAATGAATATAATATACAATGCCTTTCTACCCTAAGTATTGGACAAACAGCTCGGAGCAAACAGTGTAGACCCAAACCAGATGCCATATTACATCATATAAATGGGTACTGTAGAATACTTTATATACCCTAAATATTGGACAGGCATTACTGAGCTAACAGTATAGATCTAGATCAGAAGTCACATTTAAAATGCATCTAATAAATGGATACTGTAGAAAAACCTTTTTCTAGAGATACTTTAAATGTACTATGAAATAATAAGCAACAAAACAACAACAACAACAACAACAACAATAATAATAATAATAATAATAATAATAATAATAAAAGAGTACTCAGATGCCATATTGCATCTAAAATGAATGCTGCAGAATACCTTATATACCATAAGTATTGGTTAGACAGCCCTGAGTTAACAGTGTAGACCCAGATCAGACGCCATCATGCATCTAATAAATGGATACTAAAGAATACCATTTATATTCAAAGTATTGGACAGGAGTCCTAAGGAAACAATACCAATTCCAATTTCTAAATATCTATGGAAACTTTAAATGCACTATGAAAAAAAGTAAGCGACAAAACAACAACAGCAAAAATAATAATAATAATAATAATAATAATAGTAATAATAGATATAGTAATCAGATGCCATATTTCAGCTAATAAATGGGTACCGTAGAATACATTAATATATAACCTAAGTAGTGGAGAGATATACCTGAGCTTACAGTGTAGACCCAAACCAATTGCCATATTACATCTAATAAATATATACTGTAGAATACTTACATGCTCTAGGTATTGAACAGACAGTTCTGAGCTACTAATGCAGACCCAAATCAGATAACCATATTTCATCTAATGAATATACTATACAATCCCTTTCTACCCTAAGAATTGGACAAACAGTTCGGAGCAAACAGTGTAGACCCAAACCAGATGCCATATTACATCTTATAAATGGATACTGTAGAATACTTTATATACCCAAAATATTGGACAGGCATTACTGAGCTAACAGTACAGATCTAGATCAGAAGTCACATTTAAAATGCATCTAATAAATAGATACTGAAGAAATCCCTTTTTCTAGAGATACTTTAAATGTACTACGAAATAATAAGCAACAAAACAACATAAGCAACAACAATAACAACAACAACAACAACAACATCAATAATAATAATAATAATAAAAATAGTACTCAGATGCCATATTGCATCTAAAATGAATGCTGTAGAATACATTATCTACCATAAGTATTGGTTAGACAGCCCTGAGATAACAGTGCAGACCCAGATCAGAATCCATCATGCATCTAATAAATGGATACTAAAGAATACCATTTATATTCAAAGTATTGGACAGAGAGTCCAAAGGAAACAATACCAATTCCAATTTCTAATTATCTAGAGAAACTTTAAATGTACTATGAAAAAATAAGCAACAAAACAACAACAAAAAATAATAATAATAATAATAAAAGTAAATATAATAATAGACATAGTAATCAGATGCCATATTATAGTTAATAAATGGATACTGTAGAATACATTAATATATAACCTAAGTAGTGGAGAAATATACCTGAGCTTACAGTGTAGACCCAAACCAATTGCCATATTACATCTAATAAATATATACTGTAGAATACTTACATGCTCTAGGTATTGGCCAGACAGTTCTGAGCTACTAATGCAGACCCAAATCAGATAACCATATTACATCTAATGAGTATACTATACAACGCCTTTCTACCCTAAGTATTGGACAAACAGTTCGGAGCAAACAGTGTAGACCCAAACCAGATGCCATATTACATCTTATAAATGGATACTGTAGAATACTTTATATACCCTAAATATTGGACAGGCGTTACTGAGCTAACAGTATAGATCTAGATCAGAAGTCACATTTAAAATGCATCTAATAAATGGATACTGTAGAAAACCCTTTTTTCTAAAGATACTTTAAATGTACTATGAAATAATAAGGAACAAAACAACATAAACAACAACAACAAAAACAACAATAACAACAACAACAACCATAAAAATAATAATAATAATAATAATAGAATAGTACTCAGATGCCATATTGCATCTAAAATGAATGCTGTAGAATACCTTACATACCCTAAGTATTAGAGAGATATACTTGAGCTTACAATGTAGACCCAAATCAGATGCCTTATTACATCTAATAAACAGATATTGTAGAATGTTTACGGTATCCGACGCAAGGAAAATCCATAGCAATATAAGGCATATTGTATGTTTACATCTGTGATAATCCTGATTAGGAGAAACGTATTTTATGAGTTAGTCTTAAGAATTAAAAAATGGCTTAGTTCTGTTAGATAGAACAAGAAAATATGACTGACAACTCCAAGATCATACGTTAGCATCATATTCATAATGCAAACTGTTTTATTTATACTATGCTATGAACAGTGATATAATTCTAAACAAACTGTTATTTTCTTTTCAGGTATTAGGTGGAGTTCTATGAACATTGAAAGTCTTAAAGAGTCATCAGATTCCGGATTCTTTTGAAGTTAAGTATTGTTATTGTTTGTTGTTTTGTAATGTTGGTTTGATTTGATTTGGATTGATTTCGTTTCATCAGGTTTCTCTTTGGATTCGTTTCTTTCGGTTTCGTTTTGGGGTTTCTCTATTTGGATTATAGTGTTGATTGTATTCTATTGTATTGTATGTTGTAGTGTTATGTATTCTATTATATTGTTGGTTTTGTTTCGTTTCCATTCGTTTCTGTTTGATTTGGTTTCATTCAGTTTCGTTTCGTTTTTCTCTATTTGGATTATAGTGTTTTTGTAATGTATTGTATATTGTAGTGTAATGTATTGCATTGTATTATGTTTCTGTTTGATTTGATTTCGTTCGGTTTCGATTGAGCTTTCTGTATTCTGATTGTATTGTGTTATCGTTTCGGATTATATTGTTATGTAATTTAATGTAATGTAATGCATTGTAATGTAATGTAATGTAATGTAATGTAATGTAATGTAATAATCATTATACTGTATTATGTTTGATTTCGTTTGATTTCTGTTGTCTTGGTTTCTTTCGGTGTCATTTGTTTTTTTTCTCTATTTGGAGTATGGTGTTTATTACATTGTATTGTATATTGTAGTGTAACGTTTGTATTGAATTATATATTTGTTTTCTTTGGTTTTGATTGGTTAGGTTTCTGTTTGATTTTCTTACGTTTGACCCTTCTGTATTTGGATTGTAGTGTGTTTCGTTTTGGATTATATCGTTATGTAATGTAATGTAATGTAATGTAATATAATATAAGGTAATGCATTGTAATGTAATGTAATAATTATTGTATTATGTTTGGTATCGTTTAATATCTGTTGATTTGGATTCTTTCGATTTCATTTGTTTTTTCTCTATTTGGATTATGGTATTTGTTGCATTGTATTGTTTATTGTAGTGTTACGTTTTGTATTGAATTATATATTTGTTTTCATTAGTTTTGATTCGTTAGGTTTTGATTGCTTAGGTTTTTGTTTGATTTGATTTCGTTTGCTTTTGTTTTGATTGGTAATGTTTCTGTTTGCTTTGCTTTCGTTCGGTTTCATTTGTCTTGATGGTGTGGTATGATATCTTAATTTATTTTTTTTTATATTTACAGGTGGTTCCACGGTCGACTGGAACTCAGTGAAGGACCGAAACCGATTACTGGTTGTAAGTATATTTAATAACTCTGTCGATGAATTAATGTGATACCCTGTTTACGCCTCATAGCCCGTGGTTCGCCGATATTCTGTTTCAAATTAAGAAGTGTCCGTATTGCCGCTCTCGACCTCGGATCAGGGGGTTCCGGGCTCAAATCTCGCTAGAAGCGGAATTTCGCTTATGAGTGTACGGCGATTCTTACACAGAGCCTTTTATTATCACCCTTCAGTAGTCTCAATATGACTTAATTAATATTGAAGAAATACCAAACCATTATCATCATTATTTCAAATTAAATCCACATTTCATATTCTTAGATATATCAAAAGATCAGAGAATATGAATAATAATATATTGAAGATGTTTCACGGCGGCCAAAATGGGGGCATTTTCAAAAAAATGAAATTTGCTGGTTCTATTGAAGTTTCTATACTACAAACAATGTATTACCTACCCTCAAGCTATCTGCCAAATTTCAGTCGATTCCGTCAAATAGTTAAAGGTTTAGGCTCGAAAGTGTAGATAAAAATGTCAGGAGGATAACACTTTTAACGTGACAGTTTTTCAGTAGTTGTGTTTTCACAAGTATAGTTTGGTAATATCGCAACTGTCATGGGAAAAAAGGTTTCAAGCACTTTAAACATTTTTCAGAGCTGTTGTCCTCAACTGTATAATGATACCCTTCAACCTTTGAGAACTCTTGATAAAAAATGAATTTGAAATGAAACGGGCGCGAAAAGTTCATTAGATACCATTGAATATGCCAAATGCTTCACTGAATGGTTTATGCTTGAACAAGAATTTGTATAATTTGAACTGTCATTTGCTCATGCTTAAACAATTAGAGCATCAACTATATGAAGGTACGCTTTTATGTTAGGAATGTAACGTTTCAACTAAAAGGTAATCCCAAAGTTCAGTGGGGCACTCAGTCAATCCCATTTTGCTATTTTCAAGAAGCTTTCCACCCACAGATATTAATTAAACCTTTTTTTGACTGTGCCTAAATGTCTGTTTTAACTTTTTTTTTCTGCAAATAAAGCCACGTCAGGAGTGAAACGTTTTATACAAAAAAAAAAAAACTTAAAAAGAAGTCATAATTTTTGTACAAAGCTTGTAAATGATATCTGTTTGTAAAGCAGCCATAGAAAGCCAAGTATTTTATCATTTCAAAAGCATTTCCTTTAACTATTCAAGGTTATGTAGGGAACTACTGAAAGAAATTTCACCAAGTTTCTGGATATCTGAACTGTCATAGTTTCATAAATATAAAGGTGATAAAATTCCATATACAAAGAAACATTAGTTATTCCCTATATACAAATTATGAGTAAAAGTCTTGAAATTATTATTTGTTCATGGAAGTAGTGCATATGTTTGTCACATAAGCCTTTTCAGAAAAGCGGTACTCTCTTGACATAATAAGTTTGTCCCATTAAACCTTCTTTGCAGATTCTTGCATTTATTTATACTTCTGAGTACTTAAATAGCTCTGTTGCATTTGAGTCCTCATAAAGAACTTCCTGCCACAAGTTATTATTAGTTTTTTGGTGGATGTACATCTTTACAATGAAAGATATAGAAATACGTTTTAGAGCATGAAAAAACTTAGTGAGCATTTAGGATATTATTGTGTGTAAACTAAACAAAAAATGACAAAATACACATGTATTGCCAAATTTCAGACATAAAGAGCATTTTAAATATCTTGAAAGTGAAGACATAAAACAGCAGTATAATTGAAAGAATCTGTAAAAAGAACAAAAGCAGCAGGCAGATATGGAGTCCAGCTTTTGGTTATTAATAAAAGAATGTAATTTTCAGCATAGTAGCCATTGCAATTTGCTTACATAGTACACATAAGTTATAAAATTGATGTTTAACAGTCACCCTGCAGAAAATCCTGATATTTTTTTCTGGTTAAAAAGAGTGTTACACTACTGACATTCATAGAATTAGAAAAAAAAAAAAAAAAAAAAAAAAAAAAAAAAAAAAGAAACAATACTTGTTGTTGCATGAAAACATGGTGACAAATGTATGTCTGCTTAGTTCAGGATACTGTATGACCGTGAATATATGATATTGGAATACATATTTTTTCTTTTCATGCATGTAATGCTTAATGTCAGGTATGCAACAAATAAACTCTAAACTTTTAATGTTCCTTTGAGATGATGGCATTTGTTTTTCCCGAAAACATTAATATTATTCTAATTCTTTCTGAGAGTATGAGGTTGACCATATGTCCATCACATAAGGTATTTTAAAAGATTTTACTAGATATCTGAAGTGAGATATAAAACGTTTTTCAGCCAGGGAGAAAAATAGCTTACACTTTGAAAAGTTTTTACATTTACAGATTTAGAATGGAAATACCGATGCAACATATTGCATTTTAATGTATAAAATCAAATAAAATACAGCAAGAAAGATTCCTGCACCGTTAAGGTGTTTTAAATTATGTAAATAATTAAGTTTCAAATAAGTAAAGTTGTCTTATAGTTTATTCAATTGTCTGTATTTCAAAGTAATAACACTTTCTGGTGACACCGAGTTTTAATTTTGAGACAAGTCAGAGGACATTATAATGTCAATACTTTTTTTTTTAAATTAGTTCTGTACAAGAGCTGTGTTCTTTTGGCTATCTTGAGACTGCTTTCTTTAAAGAGGGAGAGCTCAAAAAATAAATGGTACCACGTATTACAGTGTACCACGAGGAGTTATCTTGCTGAAAGGCTCTATATACCTGAGCTTACAGTGTAGATCCAAATCAGATGTCATTTACATCTAATAGATACTGTAGAATACCTTACATGCCCCAAGTCTTGAACAGACAGTTCTGAGTTATTTATGTAGACCCAGATTAGATATTACATCTTAAAAATATATACTGAAGAATACCGTTCTACCCTAAGTATTGGATAAACAGTTTGGAACAAACAGTGTAGATCCAAATCAGGTGCCATATTACATTTTATAAATGGATACTGTAGAATACATTAAATGTCCTAAATCTTGATCAAATATTACTAAGCTAGCAGTATAGATTTATATCAGACGTCACATCTAAAATACATATAATAAACGGATAATGTAGAAAACCGTTTTTACTCAAAGTATTGTACAGACAGTACTGACCTAACCTTGTAGCCCTAGATCAGACGCCACCTTACATCTAATAAATGGATACTATAGAATACCTTATATACCATAATTATTGGTTAGACAGCCCTGAGGTAACAGTGTAGACCCAGATCAGACGCATCTAATAAATGGATACTAAAGAATACCTATTGGACAGAGAGTCCTAAGGAAACAATACCGATTCCAATTTCTACATATCTAGAGAAACTTTAAATGTACTATGAAAAAATAAGCAACAAAACAACATCAACAAAAATAATAATAGCAATAATAATAATAATAATAATAATAATAATATTAATAATAAAAGTAATAATAATAATAGATATAGTAATCAGATGCCATATTACAGCTAATAAATGGATACTGTAGAATGCATTAATATATAACCTAAGTAGTGGGGAGATATACCTGAGCTTACAGTGTAGACCTAAACCAATTGCAATATTACATCTAATAAATACATACTGTAGAATACTTACATGCTCTAGGTATTGAACAGACAGTTCTGAGTTACTAATGCAGACCCAAATCAGATTACAATATTACATCTAATGAATATAATATACAATGCCTTTCTACCCTAAGTATTGGACAAACAGCTCGGAGCAAACAGTGTAGACCCAAACCAGATGCCATATTACATCATATAAATGGGTACTGTAGAATACTTTATATACCCTAAATATTGGACAGGCATTACTGAGCTAACAGTATAGATCTAGATCAGAAGTCACATTTAAAATGCATCTAATAAATGGATACTGTAGAAAAACCTTTTTCTAGAGATACTTTAAATGTACTATGAAATAATAAGCAACAAAACAACAACAACAACAACAATAATAATAATAATAATAATAATAATAATAATAATAATAAAAGAGTACTCAGATGCCATATTGCATCTAAAATGAATGCTGCAGAATACCTTATATACCATAAGTATTGGTTAGACAGCCCTGAGTTAACAGTGTAGACCCAGATCAGACGCCATCATGCATCTAATAAATGGATACTAAAGAATACCATTTATATTCAAAGTATTGGACAGGAGTCCTAAGGAAACAATACCAATTCCAATTTCTAAATATCTATGGAAACTTTAAATGCACTATGAAAAAAAGTAAGCGACAAAACAACAACAGCAAAAATAATAATAATAATAATAATAATAATAGTAATAATAGATATAGTAATCAGATGCCATATTTCAGCTAATAAATGGGTACCGTAGAATACATTAATATATAACCTAAGTAGTGGAGAGATATACCTGAGCTTACAGTGTAGACCCAAACCAATTGCCATATTACATCTAATAAATGTATACTGTAGAATACTTACATGCTCTAGGTATTGAACAGACAGTTCTGAGCTACTAATGCAGACCCAAATCAGATAACCATATTTCATCTAATGAATATACTATACAATCCCTTTCTACCCTAAGAATTGGACAAACAGTTCGGAGCAAACAGTGTAGACCCAAACCAGATGCCATATTACATCTTATAAATGGATACTGTAGAATACTTTATATACCCAAAATATTGGACAGGCATTACTGAGCTAACAGTACAGATCTAGATCAGAAGTCACATTTAAAATGCATCTAATAAATAGATACTGAAGAAATCCCTTTTTCTAGAGATACTTTAAATGTACTACGAAATAATAAGCAACAAAACAACATAAGCAACAACAATAACAACAACAACAACAACAACATCAATAATAATAATAATAATAAAAATAGTACTCAGATGCCATATTGCATCTAAAATGAATGCTGTAGAATACATTATCTACCATAAGTATTGGTTAGACTGCCCTGAGATAACAGTGCAGACCCAGATCAGAATCCATCATGCATCTAATAAATGGATACTAAAGAATACCATTTATATTCAAAGTATTGGACAGAGAGTCCAAAGGAAACAATACCAATTCCAATTTCTAATTATCTAGAGAAACTTTAAATGTACTATGAAAAAATAAGCAACAAAACAACAACAAAAAATAATAATAATAATAATAAAAGTAAATATAATAATAGACATAGTAATCAGATGCCATATTATAGTTAATAAATGGATACTGTAGAATACATTAATATATAACCTAAGTAGTGGAGAAATATACCTGAGCTTACAGTGTAGACCCAAACCAATTGCCATATTACATCTAATAAATATATACTGTAGAATACTTACATGCTCTAGGTATTGGCCAGACAGTTCTGAGCTACTAATGCAGACCCAAATCAGATAACCATATTACATCTAATGAGTATACTATACAACGCCTTTCTACCCTAAGTATTGGACAAACAGTTCGGAGCAAACAGTGTAGACCCAAACCAGATGCCATATTACATCTTATAAATGGATACTGTAGAATACTTTATATACCCTAAATATTGGACAGGCGTTACTGAGCTAACAGTATAGATCTAGATCAGAAGTCACATTTAAAATGCATCTAATAAATGGATACTGTAGAAAACCCTTTTTTCTAAAGATACTTTAAATGTACTATGAAATAATAAGGAACAAAACAACATAAACAACAACAACAAAAACAACAATAACAACAACAACAACCATAAAAATAATAATAATAATAATAATAGAATAGTACTCAGATGCCATATTGCATCTAAAATGAATGCTGTAGAATACCTTACATACCCTAAGTATTAGAGAGATATACTTGAGCTTACAATGTAGACCCAAATCAGATGCCTTATTACATCTAATAAACAGATATTGTAGAATGTTTACGGTATCCGACGCAAGGAAAATCCACAGCAATATAAGGCATATTGTATGTTTACATCTGTGATAATCCTGATTAGGAGAAACGTATTTTATGAGTTAGTCTTAAGAATTAAAAAATGGCTTAGTTCTGTTAGATAGAACAAGAAAATATGACTGACAACTCCAAGATCATACGTTAGCATCATATTCATAATGCAAACTGTTTTATTTATACTATGCTATGAACAGTGATATAATTCTAAACAAACTGTTATTTTCTTTTCAGGTATTAGGTGGAGTTCTATGAACATTGAAAGTCTTAAAGAGTCATCAGATTCCGGATTCTTTTGAAGTTAAGTATTGTTATTGTTTGTTGTTTTGTAATGTTGGTTTGATTTGATTTGGATTGATTTCGTTTCATCAGGTTTCTCTTTGGATTCGTTTCTTTCGGTTTCGTTTTGGGGTTTCTCTATTTGGATTATAGTGTTGATTGTATTCTATTGTATTGTATGTTGTAGTGTTATGTATTCTATTATATTGTTGGTTTTGTTTCGTTTCCATTCGTTTCTGTTTGATTTGGTTTCATTCAGTTTCGTTTCGTTTTTCTCTATTTGGATTATAGTGTTTTTGTAATGTATTGTATATTGTAGTGTAATGTATTGCATTGTATTATGTTTCTGTTTGATTTGATTTCGTTCGGTTTCGATTGAGCTTTCTGTATTCTGATTGTATTGTGTTATCGTTTCGGATTATATTGTTATGTAATTTAATGTAATGTAATGCATTGTAATGTAATGTAATGTAATGTAATGTAATGTAATAATCATTATACTGTATTATGTTTGATTTCGTTTGATTTCTGTTGTCTTGGTTTCTTTCGGTGTCATTTGTTTTTTTTCTCTATTTGGAGTATGGTGTTTATTACATTGTATTGTATATTGTAGTGTAACGTTTGTATTGAATTATATATTTGTTTTCTTTGGTTTTGATTGGTTAGGTTTCTGTTTGATTTTCTTACGTTTGACCCTTCTGTATTTGGATTGTAGTGTGTTTCGTTTTGGATTATATCGTTATGTAATGTAATGTAATGTAATGTAATATAATATAAGGTAATGCATTGTAATGTAATGTAATAATTATTGTATTATGTTTGGTATCGTTTAATATCTGTTGATTTGGATTCTTTCGATTTCATTTGTTTTTTCTCTATTTGGATTATGGTATTTGTTGCATTGTATTGTTTATTGTAGTGTTACGTTTTGTATTGAATTATATATTTGTTTTCATTAGTTTTGATTCGTTAGGTTTTGATTGCTTAGGTTTTTGTTTGATTTGATTTCGTTTGCTTTTGTTTTGATTGGTAATGTTTCTGTTTGCTTTGCTTTCGTTCGGTTTCATTTGTCTTGATGGTGTGGTATGATATCTTAATTTATTTTTTTTATATTTACAGGTGGTTCCACGGTCGACTGGAACTCAGTGAAGGACCGAAACCGATTACTGGTTGTAAGTATATTTAATAACTCTGTCGATGAATTAATGTGATACCCTGTTTACGCCTCATAGCCCGTGGTTCGCCGATATTCTGTTTCAAATTAAGAAGTGTCCGTATTGCCGCTCTCGACCTCGGATCAGGGGGTTCCGGGCTCAAATCTCGCTAGAAGCGGAATTTCGCTTATGAGTGTACGGCGATTCTTACACAGAGCCTTTTATTATCACCCTTCAGTAGTCTCAATATGACTTAATTAATATTGAAGAAATACCAAACCATTATCATCATTATTTCAAATTAAATCCACATTTCATATTCTTAGATATATCAAAAGATCAGAGAATATGAATAATAATATATTGAAGATGTTTCACGGCGGCCAAAATGGGGGCATTTTCAAAAAAATGAAATTTGCTGGTTCTATTGAAGTTTCTATACTACAAACAATGTATTACCTACCCTCAAGCTATCTGCCAAATTTCAGTCGATTCCGTCAAATAGTTAAAGGTTTAGGCTCGAAAGTGTAGATAAAAATGTCAGGAGGATAACACTTTTAACGTGACAGTTTTTCAGTAGTTGTGTTTTCACAAGTATAGTTTGGTAATATCGCAACTGTCATGGGAAAAAAGGTTTCAAGCACTTTAAACATTTTTCAGAGCTGTTGTCCTCAACTGTATAATGATACCCTTCAACCTTTGAGAACTCTTGATAAAAAATGAATTTGAAATGAAACGGGCGCGAAAAGTTCATTAGATACCATTGAATATGCCAAATGCTTCACTGAATGGTTTATGCTTGAACAAGAATTTGTATAATTTGAACTGTCATTTGCTCATGCTTAAACAATTAGAGCATCAACTATATGAAGGTACGCTTTTATGTTAGGAATGTAACGTTTCAACTAAAAGGTAATCCCAAAGTTCAGTGGGGCACTCAGTCAATCCCATTTTGCTATTTTCAAGAAGCTTTCCACCCACAGATATTAATTAAACCTTTTTTTGACTGTGCCTAAATGTCTGTTTTAACTTTTTTTTTCTGCAAATAAAGCCACGTCAGGAGTGAAACGTTTTATACAAAAAAAAAAACTTAAAAAGAAGTCATAATTTTTGTACAAAGCTTGTAAATGATATCTTTTTGTAAAGCAGCCATAGAAAACCAAGTATTTTATCATTTCAAAAGCATTTCCTTTAACTATTCAAGGTTATGTAGGGAACTACTGAAAGAAATTTCACCAAGTTTCTGGATATCTGAACTGTCATAGTTTCATAAATATAAAGGTGATAAAATTCCATATACAAAGAAACATTAGTTATTCCCTATATACAAATTATGAGTAAAAGTCTTGAAATTATTATTTGTTCATGGAAGTAGTGCATATGTTTGTCACATAAGCCTTTTCAGAAAAGCGGTACTCTCTTGACATAATAAGTTTGTCCCATTAAACCTTCTTTGCAGATTCTTGCATTTATTTATACTTCTGAGTACTTAAATAGCTCTGTTGCATTTGAGTCCTCATAAAGAACTTCCTGCCACAAGTTATTATTAGTTTTTTGGTGGATGTACATCTTTACAATGAAAGATATAGAAATACGTTTTAGAGCATGAAAAAACTTAGTGAGCATTTAGGATATTATTGTGTGTAAACTAAACAAAAAATGACAAAATACACATGTATTGCCAAATTTCAGACATAAAGAGCATTTTAAATATCTTGAAAGTGAAGACATAAAACAGCAGTATAATTGAAAGAATCTGTAAAAAGAACAAAAGCAGCAGGCAGATATGGAGTCCAGCTTTTGGTTATTAATAAAAGAATGTAATTTTCAGCATAGTAGCCATTGCAATTTGCTTACATAGTACACATAAGTTATAAAATTGATGTTTAACAAAGTCACCCTGCAGAAAATCCTGATATTTTTTTCTGGTTAAAAAGAGTGTTACACTACTGACATTCATAGAATTAGAAAAAAAAAAAAAAAAAAAAAAGAAACAATACTTGTTGTTGCATGAAAACATGGTGACAAATGTATGTCTGCTTAGTTCAGGATACTGTATGACCGTGAATATATGATATTGGAATACATATTTTTTCTTTTCATGCATGTAATGCTTAATGTCAGGTATGCAACAAATAAACTCTAAACTTTTAATGTTCCTTTGAGATGATGGCATTTGTTTTTCCCGAAAACATTAATATTATTCTAATTCTTTCTGAGAGTATGAGGTTGACCATATGTCCATCACATAAGGTATTTTAAAAGATTTTACTAGATATCTGAAGTGAGATATAAAACGTTTTTCAGCCAGGGAGAAAAATAGCTTACACTTTGAAAAGTTTTTACATTTACAGATTTAGAATGGAAATACCGATGCAACATATTGCATTTTAATGTATAAAATCAAATAAAATACAGCAAGAAAGATTCCTGCACCGTTAAGGTGTTTTAAATTATGTAAATAATTAAGTTTCAAATAAGTAAAGTTGTCTTATAGTTTATTCAATTGTCTGTATTTCAAAGTAATAACACTTTCTGGTGACACCGAGTTTTAATTTTGAGACAAGTCAGAGGACATTATAATGTCAATACTTTTTTTTTTAAATTAGTTCTGTACAAGAGCTGTGTTCTTTTGGCTATCTTGAGACTGCTTTCTTTAAAGAGGGAGAGCTCAAAAAATAAATGGTACCACGTATTACAGTGTACCACGAGGAGTTATCTTGCTGAAAGGCTCTATATACCTGAGCTTACAGTGTAGATCCAAATCAGATGTCATTTACATCTAATAGATACTGTAGAATACCTTACATGCCCCAAGTCTTGAACAGACAGTTCTGAGTTATTTATGTAGACCCAGATTAGATATTACATCTTAAAAATATATACTGAAGAATACCGTTCTACCCTAAGTATTGGATAAACAGTTTGGAACAAACAGTGTAGATCCAAATCAGGTGCCATATTACATTTTATAAATGGATACTGTAGAATACATTAAATGTCCTAAATCTTGATCAAATATTACTAAGCTAGCAGTATAGATTTATATCAGACGTCACATCTAAAATACATATAATAAACGGATAATGTAGAAAACCGTTTTTACTCAAAGTATTGTACAGACAGTACTGACCTAACCTTGTAGCCCTAGATCAGACGCCACCTTACATCTAATAAATGGATACTATAGAATACCTTATATACCATAATTATTGGTTAGACAGCCCTGAGGTAACAGTGTAGACCCAGATCAGACGCATCTAATAAATGGATACTAAAGAATACCTATTGGACAGAGAGTCCTAAGGAAACAATACCGATTCCAATTTCTACATATCTAGAGAAACTTTAAATGTACTATGAAAAAATAAGCAACAAAACAACATCAACAAAAATAATAATAGCAATAATAATAATAATAATAATAATAATAATAATAATATTAATAATAAAAGTAATAATAATAATAGATATAGTAATCAGATGCCATATTACAGCTAATAAATGGATACTGTAGAATGCATTAATATATAACCTAAGTAGTGGGGAGATATACCTGAGCTTACAGTGTAGACCTAAACCAATTGCAATATTACATCTAATAAATACATACTGTAGAATACTTACATGCTCTAGGTATTGAACAGACAGTTCTGAGTTACTAATGCAGACCCAAATCAGATTACAATATTACATCTAATGAATATAATATACAATGCCTTTCTACCCTAAGTATTGGACAAACAGCTCGGAGCAAACAGTGTAGACCCAAACCAGATGCCATATTACATCATATAAATGGGTACTGTAGAATACTTTATATACCCTAAATATTGGACAGGCATTACTGAGCTAACAGTATAGATCTAGATCAGAAGTCACATTTAAAATGCATCTAATAAATGGATACTGTAGAAAAACCTTTTTCTAGAGATACTTTAAATGTACTATGAAATAATAAGCAACAAAACAACAACAACAACAACAACAATAATAATAATAATAATAATAATAATAATAATAAAAGAGTACTCAGATGCCATATTGCATCTAAAATGAATGCTGCAGAATACCTTATATACCATAAGTATTGGTTAGACAGCCCTGAGTTAACAGTGTAGACCCAGATCAGACGCCATCATGCATCTAATAAATGGATACTAAAGAATACCATTTATATTCAAAGTATTGGACAGGAGTCCTAAGGAAACAATACCAATTCCAATTTCTAAATATCTATGGAAACTTTAAATGCACTATGAAAAAAAGTAAGCGACAAAACAACAACAGCAAAAATAATAATAATAATAATAATAATAATAGTAATAATAGATATAGTAATCAGATGCCATATTTCAGCTAATAAATGGGTACCGTAGAATACATTAATATATAACCTAAGTAGTGGAGAGATATACCTGAGCTTACAGTGTAGACCCAAACCAATTGCCATATTACATCTAATAAATATATACTGTAGAATACTTACATGCTCTAGGTATTGAACAGACAGTTCTGAGCTACTAATGCAGACCCAAATCAGATAACCATATTTCATCTAATGAATATACTATACAATCCCTTTCTACCCTAAGAATTGGACAAACAGTTCGGAGCAAACAGTGTAGACCCAAACCAGATGCCATATTACATCTTATAAATGGATACTGTAGAATACTTTATATACCCAAAATATTGGACAGGCATTACTGAGCTAACAGTACAGATCTAGATCAGAAGTCACATTTAAAATGCATCTAATAAATAGATACTGAAGAAATCCCTTTTTCTAGAGATACTTTAAATGTACTACGAAATAATAAGCAACAAAACAACATAAGCAACAACAATAACAACAACAACAACAACAACATCAATAATAATAATAATAATAAAAATAGTACTCAGATGCCATATTGCATCTAAAATGAATGCTGTAGAATACATTATCTACCATAAGTATTGGTTAGACAGCCCTGAGATAACAGTGCAGACCCAGATCAGAATCCATCATGCATCTAATAAATGGATACTAAAGAATACCATTTATATTCAAAGTATTGGACAGAGAGTCCAAAGGAAACAATACCAATTCCAATTTCTAATTATCTAGAGAAACTTTAAATGTACTATGAAAAAATAAGCAACAAAACAACAACAAAAAATAATAATAATAATAATAAAAGTAAATATAATAATAGACATAGTAATCAGATGCCATATTATAGTTAATAAATGGATACTGTAGAATACATTAATATATAACCTAAGTAGTGGAGAAATATACCTGAGCTTACAGTGTAGACCCAAACCAATTGCCATATTACATCTAATAAATATATACTGTAGAATACTTACATGCTCTAGGTATTGGCCAGACAGTTCTGAGCTACTAATGCAGACCCAAATCAGATAACCATATTACATCTAATGAGTATACTATACAACGCCTTTCTACCCTAAGTATTGGACAAACAGTTCGGAGCAAACAGTGTAGACCCAAACCAGATGCCATATTACATCTTATAAATGGATACTGTAGAATACTTTATATACCCTAAATATTGGACAGGCGTTACTGAGCTAACAGTATAGATCTAGATCAGAAGTCACATTTAAAATGCATCTAATAAATGGATACTGTAGAAAACCCTTTTTTCTAAAGATACTTTAAATGTACTATGAAATAATAAGGAACAAAACAACATAAACAACAACAACAAAAACAACAATAACAACAACAACAACCATAAAAATAATAATAATAATAATAATAGAATAGTACTCAGATGCCATATTGCATCTAAAATGAATGCTGTAGAATACCTTACATACCCTAAGTATTAGAGAGATATACTTGAGCTTACAATGTAGACCCAAATCAGATGCCTTATTACATCTAATAAACAGATATTGTAGAATGTTTACGGTATCCGACGCAAGGAAAATCCACAGCAATATAAGGCATATTGTATGTTTACATCTGTGATAATCCTGATTAGGAGAAACGTATTTTATGAGTTAGTCTTAAGAATTAAAAAATGGCTTAGTTCTGTTAGATAGAACAAGAAAATATGACTGACAACTCCAAGATCATACGTTAGCATCATATTCATAATGCAAACTGTTTTATTTATACTATGCTATGAACAGTGATATAATTCTAAACAAACTGTTATTTTCTTTTCAGGTATTAGGTGGAGTTCTATGAACATTGAAAGTCTTAAAGAGTCATCAGATTCCGGATTCTTTTGAAGTTAAGTATTGTTATTGTTTGTTGTTTTGTAATGTTGGTTTGATTTGATTTGGATTGATTTCGTTTCATCAGGTTTCTCTTTGGATTCGTTTCTTTCGGTTTCGTTTTGGGGTTTCTCTATTTGGATTATAGTGTTGATTGTATTCTATTGTATTGTATGTTGTAGTGTTATGTATTCTATTATATTGTTGGTTTTGTTTCGTTTCCATTCGTTTCTGTTTGATTTGGTTTCATTCAGTTTCGTTTCGTTTTTCTCTATTTGGATTATAGTGTTTTTGTAATGTATTGTATATTGTAGTGTAATGTATTGCATTGTATTATGTTTCTGTTTGATTTGATTTCGTTCGGTTTCGATTGAGCTTTCTGTATTCTGATTGTATTGTGTTATCGTTTCGGATTATATTGTTATGTAATTTAATGTAATGTAATGCATTGTAATGTAATGTAATGTAATGTAATGTAATGTAATGTAATAATCATTATACTGTATTATGTTTGATTTCGTTTGATTTCTGTTGTCTTGGTTTCTTTCGGTGTCATTTGTTTTTTTTCTCTATTTGGAGTATGGTGTTTATTACATTGTATTGTATATTGTAGTGTAACGTTTGTATTGAATTATATATTTGTTTTCTTTGGTTTTGATTGGTTAGGTTTCTGTTTGATTTTCTTACGTTTGACCCTTCTGTATTTGGATTGTAGTGTGTTTCGTTTTGGATTATATCGTTATGTAATGTAATGTAATGTAATGTAATATAATATAAGGTAATGCATTGTAATGTAATGTAATAATTATTGTATTATGTTTGGTATCGTTTAATATCTGTTGATTTGGATTCTTTCGATTTCATTTGTTTTTTCTCTATTTGGATTATGGTATTTGTTGCATTGTATTGTTTATTGTAGTGTTACGTTTTGTATTGAATTATATATTTGTTTTCATTAGTTTTGATTCGTTAGGTTTTGATTGCTTAGGTTTTTGTTTGATTTGATTTCGTTTGCTTTTGTTTTGATTGGTAATGTTTCTGTTTGCTTTGCTTTCGTTCGGTTTCATTTGTCTTGATGGTGTGGTATGATATCTTAATTTATTTTTTTTATATTTACAGGTGGTTCCACGGTCGACTGGAACTCAGTGAAGGACCGAAACCGATTACTGGTTGTAAGTATATTTAATAACTCTGTCGATGAATTAATGTGATACCCTGTTTACGCCTCATAGCCCGTGGTTCGCCGATATTCTGTTTCAAATTAAGAAGTGTCCGTATTGCCGCTCTCGACCTCGGATCAGGGGGTTCCGGGCTCAAATCTCGCTAGAAGCGGAATTTCGCTTATGAGTGTACGGCGATTCTTACACAGAGCCTTTTATTATCACCCTTCAGTAGTCTCAATATGACTTAATTAATATTGAAGAAATACCAAACCATTATCATCATTATTTCAAATTAAATCCACATTTCATATTCTTAGATATATCAAAAGATCAGAGAATATGAATAATAATATATTGAAGATGTTTCACGGCGGCCAAAATGGGGGCATTTTCAAAAAAATGAAATTTGCTGGTTCTATTGAAGTTTCTATACTACAAACAATGTATTACCTACCCTCAAGCTATCTGCCAAATTTCAGTCGATTCCGTCAAATAGTTAAAGGTTTAGGCTCGAAAGTGTAGATAAAAATGTCAGGAGGATAACACTTTTAACGTGACAGTTTTTCAGTAGTTGTGTTTTCACAAGTATAGTTTGGTAATATCGCAACTGTCATGGGAAAAAAGGTTTCAAGCACTTTAAACATTTTTCAGAGCTGTTGTCCTCAACTGTATAATGATACCCTTCAACCTTTGAGAACTCTTGATAAAAAATGAATTTGAAATGAAACGGGCGCGAAAAGTTCATTAGATACCATTGAATATGCCAAATGCTTCACTGAATGGTTTATGCTTGAACAAGAATTTGTATAATTTGAACTGTCATTTGCTCATGCTTAAACAATTAGAGCATCAACTATATGAAGGTACGCTTTTATGTTAGGAATGTAACGTTTCAACTAAAAGGTAATCCCAAAGTTCAGTGGGGCACTCAGTCAATCCCATTTTGCTATTTTCAAGAAGCTTTCCACCCACAGATATTAATTAAACCTTTTTTTGACTGTGCCTAAATGTCTGTTTTAACTTTTTTTTTCTGCAAATAAAGCCACGTCAGGAGTGAAACGTTTTATACAAAAAAAAAAAAAACTTAAAAAGAAGTCATAATTTTTGTACAAAGCTTGTAAATGATATCTGTTTGTAAAGCAGCCATAGAAAACCAAGTATTTTATCATTTCAAAAGCATTTCCTTTAACTATTCAAGGTTATGTAGGGAACTACTGAAAGAAATTTCACCAAGTTTCTGGATATCTGAACTGTCATAGTTTCATAAATATAAAGGTGATAAAATTCCATATACAAAGAAACATTAGTTATTCCCTATATACAAATTATGAGTAAAAGTCTTGAAATTATTATTTGTTCATGGAAGTAGTGCATATGTTTGTCACATAAGCCTTTTCAGAAAAGCGGTACTCTCTTGACATAATAAGTTTGTCCCATTAAACCTTCTTTGCAGATTCTTGCATTTATTTATACTTCTGAGTACTTAAATAGCTCTGTTGCATTTGAGTCCTCATAAAGAACTTCCTGCCACAAGTTATTATTAGTTTTTTGGTGGATGTACATCTTTACAATGAAAGATATAGAAATACGTTTTAGAGCATGAAAAAACTTAGTGAGCATTTAGGATATTATTGTGTGTAAACTAAACAAAAAATGACAAAATACACATGTATTGCCAAATTTCAGACATAAAGAGCATTTTAAATATCTTGAAAGTGAAGACATAAAACAGCAGTATAATTGAAAGAATCTGTAAAAAGAACAAAAGCAGCAGGCAGATATGGAGTCCAGCTTTTGGTTATTAATAAAAGAATGTAATTTTCAGCATAGTAGCCATTGCAATTTGCTTACATAGTACACATAAGTTATAAAATTGATGTTTAACAAAGTCACCCTGCAGAAAATCCTGATATTTTTTTCTGGTTAAAAAGAGTGTTACACTACTGACATTCATAGAATTAGAAAAAAAAAAAAAAAAAAAAAAAAAAGAAACAATACTTGTTGTTGCATGAAAACATGGTGACAAATGTATGTCTGCTTAGTTCAGGATACTGTATGACCGTGAATATATGATATTGGAATACATATTTTTTCTTTTCATGCATGTAATGCTTAATGTCAGGTATGCAACAAATAAACTCTAAACTTTTAATGTTCCTTTGAGATGATGGCATTTGTTTTTCCCGAAAACATTAATATTATTCTAATTCTTTCTGAGAGTATGAGGTTGACCATATGTCCATCACATAAGGTATTTTAAAAGATTTTACTAGATATCTGAAGTGAGATATAAAACGTTTTTCAGCCAGGGAGAAAAATAGCTTACACTTTGAAAAGTTTTTACATTTACAGATTTAGAATGGAAATACCGATGCAACATATTGCATTTTAATGTATAAAATCAAATAAAATACAGCAAGAAAGATTCCTGCACCGTTAAGGTGTTTTAAATTATGTAAATAATTAAGTTTCAAATAAGTAAAGTTGTCTTATAGTTTATTCAATTGTCTGTATTTCAAAGTAATAACACTTTCTGGTGACACCGAGTTTTAATTTTGAGACAAGTCAGAGGACATTATAATGTCAATACTTTTTTTTTTAAATTAGTTCTGTACAAGAGCTGTGTTCTTTTGGCTATCTTGAGACTGCTTTCTTTAAAGAGGGAGAGCTCAAAAAATAAATGGTACCACGTATTACAGTGTACCACGAGGAGTTATCTTGCTGAAAGGCTCTATATACCTGAGCTTACAGTGTAGATCCAAATCAGATGTCATTTACATCTAATAGATACTGTAGAATACCTTACATGCCCCAAGTCTTGAACAGACAGTTCTGAGTTATTTATGTAGACCCAGATTAGATATTACATCTTAAAAATATATACTGAAGAATACCGTTCTACCCTAAGTATTGGATAAACAGTTTGGAACAAACAGTGTAGATCCAAATCAGGTGCCATATTACATTTTATAAATGGATACTGTAGAATACATTAAATGTCCTAAATCTTGATCAAATATTACTAAGCTAGCAGTATAGATTTATATCAGACGTCACATCTAAAATACATATAATAAACGGATAATGTAGAAAACCGTTTTTACTCAAAGTATTGTACAGACAGTACTGACCTAACCTTGTAGCCCTAGATCAGACGCCACCTTACATCTAATAAATGGATACTATAGAATACCTTATATACCATAATTATTGGTTAGACAGCCCTGAGGTAACAGTGTAGACCCAGATCAGACGCATCTAATAAATGGATACTAAAGAATACCTATTGGACAGAGAGTCCTAAGGAAACAATACCGATTCCAATTTCTACATATCTAGAGAAACTTTAAATGTACTATGAAAAAATAAGCAACAAAACAACATCAACAAAAATAATAATAGCAATAATAATAATAATAATAATAATATTAATAATAAAAGTAATAATAATAATAGATATAGTAATCAGATGCCATATTACAGCTAATAAATGGATACTGTAGAATGCATTAATATATAACCTAAGTAGTGGGGAGATATACCTGAGCTTACAGTGTAGACCTAAACCAATTGCAATATTACATCTAATAAATACATACTGTAGAATACTTACATGCTCTAGGTATTGAACAGACAGTTCTGAGTTACTAATGCAGACCCAAATCAGATTACAATATTACATCTAATGAATATAATATACAATGCCTTTCTACCCTAAGTATTGGACAAACAGCTCGGAGCAAACAGTGTAGACCCAAACCAGATGCCATATTACATCATATAAATGGGTACTGTAGAATACTTTATATACCCTAAATATTGGACAGGCATTACTGAGCTAACAGTATAGATCTAGATCAGAAGTCACATTTAAAATGCATCTAATAAATGGATACTGTAGAAAAACCTTTTTCTAGAGATACTTTAAATGTACTATGAAATAATAAGCAACAAAACAACAACAACAACAACAACAATAATAATAATAATAATAATAATAATAATTAAAGAATACTCAGATGCCATATTGCATCTAAAATGAATGCTGCAGAATACCTTATATACCATAAGTATTGGTTAGACAGCCCTGAGTTAACAGTGTAGACCCAGATCAGACGCCATCATGCATCTAATAAATGGATACTAAAGAATACCATTTATATTCAAAGTATTGGACAGGAGTCCTAAGGAAACAATACCAATTCCAATTTCTAAATATCTATGGAAACTTTAAATGCACTATGAAAAAAAGTAAGCGACAAAACAACAACAGCAAAAATAATAATAATAATAATAATAATAATAATAGTAATAATAGATATAGTAATCAGATGCCATATTTCAGCTAATAAATGGGTACCGTAGAATACATTAATATATAACCTAAGTAGTGGAGAGATATACCTGAGCTTACAGTGTAGACCCAAACCAATTGCCATATTACATCTAATAAATATATACTGTAGAATACTTACATGCTCTAGGTATTGAACAGACAGTTCTGAGCTACTAATGCAGACCCAAATCAGATAACCATATTTCATCTAATGAATATACTATACAATCCCTTTCTACCCTAAGAATTGGACAAACAGTTCGGAGCAAACAGTGTAGACCCAAACCAGATGCCATATTACATCTTATAAATGGATACTGTAGAATACTTTATATACCCAAAATATTGGACAGGCATTACTGAGCTAACAGTACAGATCTAGATCAGAAGTCACATTTAAAATGCATCTAATAAATAGACACTGAAGAAATCCCTTTTTCTAGAGATACTTTAAATGTACTACGAAATAATAAGCAACAAAACAACATAAGCAACAACAATAACAACAACAACAACAACATCAATAATAATAATAATAATAAAAATAGTACTCAGATGCCATATTGCATCTAAAATGAATGCTGTAGAATACATTATCTACCATAAGTATTGGTTAGACAGCCCTGAGATAACAGTGCAGACCCAGATCAGAATCCATCATGCATCTAATAAATGGATACTAAAGAATACCATTTATATTCAAAGTATTGGACAGAGAGTCCAAAGGAAACAATACCAATTCCAATTTCTAATTATCTAGAGAAACTTTAAATGTACTATGAAAAAATAAGCAACAAAACAACAACAAAAAATAATAATAATAATAATAAAAGTAAATATAATAATAGACATAGTAATCAGATGCCATATTATAGTTAATAAATGGATACTGTAGAATACATTAATATATAACCTTGTCACGTGATCGGACGAGCGTTGGGCACGGTGACGATGGACTAGACGCAATCACAAGCAATCAGAGGATAAACACAACACTTTGTAAAATAAAAACAAGCATGTATTTAAAAAGTTCAAAAAAAAAAAAAACTATAATTAAAAGTTCAAATTTCCATGTTCCAATTTCTATGTCCCGAAGATTCCATAAAGCATAGGTACTGTTAAACTTCATATCCTGAAAAATCTAATTAATTATATTTCCATAATTAAATATAATATAAATTTACATAACTTGAAGAAACTTGTCCACGGATGTATCCTTCATGATATTTCCGGTTATCACTAACACTTTTTCCCATAGCACTTTGAACAAAGCTTGCCGGAAAACATTTGATGGTCAATCATAGTGACGATAACAGTGGTGAAACAGATACATGATACGGATATGGATATGGATACGGATACAGATACGGATACGGGACCTGAAAATAAGTATCATGTCCTAGAACTCTCGATATCAAACATGACAAGATATTTCCTTATCAATTTCTACTAGATATACAGAGTGTGTACGCCAAATGTTATAAATGCGACAAGTCCGTTGCAATTGATTATTATATAGCAAAATCAGATCCTAAAACCACATGGACGCTGTTAATGACATATAATATTGTAAAAACAATTAAACACAGGCAGACACACAGTCAGAATATATCTGACATTCATATTAATCGGAGGAATGGCATCTCGACGATTACACATTCTTACAGGAAGAACCCATGCGCCTTCCACTGTAAGAATCCCTTTAGAACGCTAAAGGCTAAAATAAATTGTAACTGCCATTATACCACAATGATTACACGATCACACATCGTCCCCACGTAATCATTGAGTACAATATCAACATGCCATCGTCATAGCCTCAAACATGACTCCTCGCTGCTTGAGCCATTTCACCGTAAAATATTCTAGTAAACAGACTTGTGATTAAAGTAAAAAGGACCTCTGTATATGTATTCAAGGTGAATATAGTCTTTGTCATTTGTGTAAATCGCGCTAACTAATGAATGTGTATGCAGTTAACATAACGCCTACGGTAGCGTACTTTTACGCGTATATGTACGGTGTGTGCGGTTAACATAACAACATAACGCCTAACTGTGTCTTACATTTAAGCGTATATGTCTGGTATGTACATGTCAGATGAGAATGTAATATCCATTTATCTTATTCAAATAAAAATATTAATGATTGCATTCTGATCAGGGTCTACAGAACCTATCAGACTCACCAGACTGATCAGGATCCATAGAATCGATCAAACTTAACCTCCCTATTCGGTTTATAGTTTACACACCCGACACGGCTTATTCGTCTGATCAGGGTCTACACATATAACCAAAGTATACACATCTGATCAGGGTCTATCTACCTATCATGCCGGGTTTGTAAGTACGAATGATACATAAAAATCGCAACGTAGTAAAGCAATAAATTTACCTACTCGAATTTTAGCTGCGGTAAAGACGAGCAAGAATATTGCAAGAATAAAATTAAAATAAATTATTGACTTACCATGGTCAGATTCCCCAGATACAACACAACATGAAGATAAGTAAAAGGAAGACAAGGATCAGTCTTCGATGAAATGAATTTGTAGTGTGTATCGTTCTATTCAACTAGGGAACTTTTATAGTAATGTGGCACGTTTTGAAACATGTCCACAAGTAATCCGTGAAATTCAAGATCTAAAAATAATATTCACAAGAATACCGTGATAGTCAAGATTTAAAATAACCTGTTCGATTGTCCGAACGGTGCAAAGTTTCACACAGCAACTGCTAAAACTATGAAGTAAAAAACATTTTTCTCTCGGAACGCTACAAAACTGCAAAATTACGACAGAAAATTGTCTCCCCTTTCAAAAGATAGCCTTGAGACGAAAATCAATCCCAGAACAGTGAAGATATTGATCACCAACCTAGGTTCACTCGGAATATATAGTGTTCTGGTAACCGCTCAAGTATATAGACGTGAATAATCAAATACACCCTCAGCATAACTATCTCGTGATTACCGTAATACCGTAACCTGAAAGCTGAAGTGTACCTACTTGCTTAAAAAGTAAAACTGTCATCATAATCAGCGCTCCAGTTACAAATGCATTAATCTAACCTGGTTAATAAAAATCGATACAAACTTCTTTTTATACTATGTACATGTAAAATATATTCAAGATAAAATAGGGACGTGACATATCTCCCCTCTTACAGAAGTGCGTAGCACTAGAGTATTACGTCACTTTATATCGCCGAATATATTACGTCACACACGGCTTAAATAATCTGCGCCCACATTTTCTGCACCACGTATTGCCACTATATGAAATCTATATGGCTGTAATGCCAAAGCCCATCGCATCAGTCTAGAATTTGTAAGCTTTGCTTTATTTAAATAGCTTAATGGCTGATGATCGGTTTCTATCGTAAATGCTGTGCCATACAAATATCTATGGAACTTTTGTACTGCCCATACTAGCGCAAGACATTCTTTCTCTATTACTGCATATGATTTTTCACTAGGTTTCAGTTTTCTACTTGCATATGCAATAGGACTTTTCTTACCTTCTTCGTCTTGCAAAAGGACAGCTCCTAATCCCTCATTGGAGGCATCTACTTGTAAAGTAAATGGTTTTGACAGATCGGCCATTTTAAGAATAGGTTGAACTGTCAACGCCTTCTTCAATGAATCAAATGCTCTCTGTTGTGGTTCATCCCAGTGTACTTTATTGGACTCACCTTTTTTTGTAAGTTCCGTCAAAGGTGCGGCAATATGAGAAAAATTAGGAATAAAAGATCTATAAAATCCTACAAGTCCCAAGAATGAACGTACTTGTTTCTTGGTAATAGGTCTTTCTGCTTTTTCAATTGCTAGAATCTTATCAGGGCAGGGCCTAATAAGTGTACCACCAACCAAATGACCAAGACATTCTAAATTTTGAAAACCAACGAAACATTTACTTGGTTTCACAGTCAAATTGGCATCTCTTAGTCGCTTCAATAATTCCTCGAATACTTGCATATGATGTTCCCAAGTAGATGTGAATATGATGATATCGTCGACAAAATTGTCTATATTAGACATACCTTTCAGCAGTTTCCTCATCAGTTTACTACAGGAAGCTTGAGCTGTTACTAAACCGAAAGGTAGAACTTTAAATTGTAACAGTCCTAATGGTGTTTGAAAAGCTGTGTATTGCTTAGCATTCTTAGTTAAAGGTATCTGCCAATAACCTTTGGTAAGGTCAAGCTTGGATATGTACTTATGACCTGCTATTTTCGTAAATATTTCCTCCATATTTGGCATCGGTTCTGCATCGAAAACCGTAATCTTATTAAGTGTACGAAAATCTATGCAAAATCTGTTCGTATTGTCTTTCTTTTTGACTATAAGAACAGGGGAACAGTAAGGACTTTCTGATGGTTCTACAATGTCTAAATTGATCATATCTCTTACCTCATCCTTTGCTGCTTCCATCATATTGAAAGGAAGTGGATATTGCTTAACTCTTACCGGCGTATCTGTTGTCAACTTAATGTCATGTTCCAACAGAGTGGTACAGCCGGGTATTGCTGTAAATGTACTAGCAAAATTTGTTACAAGTTGCCTTACCTGACTTTGTTCCTCTTTTGTCAAGTCTGGATTAATGTTTAACAGTTCAACTGACTCATTGTCACAAATTGATGGTGATTCTACTAATCCTTCTATATTATCTTCGTTATCTTCCGAAGTACAGTCTAATACTGCTATAGAACATACCTGAACATCTGTAGTCTGTTGATCATCCTCTCTCTCAATGTATTGCCTAAGCATATTGATATGGAAAGTTTTTACTTTCTTTCCCATTTTAATTTTATAATCTAAGACACTTAATTTCTCCACTACTTCGTACGGGCCTTTCCAACTCATCAACAACTTATTTGTCTTAGTCGGAAGAAGTACGAGAACTTTGTTACCTACCTTTAAATGTCGGCGCCTCGACTTCCGATTGTAGTATTTTTTATACTTCTTTGACATATTCTGCAAGTTTTGCTGTGCTAAACTTACCGTTGACTCTAATCTTTCCCTCAAATCTAAAACATACTGGTAAGTAGTACGTACCCGAGGATCCTCGATATCCTTCGTCCACAATTCTCTTAAAACTTGCATAGGTCCACGCACAGGCCATCCATATATTAATTCAAACGGAGAAAACCCCAGACTTTCCTGTGGAACTTCTCTGTATGCAAATAATAATGGATCTATATACTTGTCCCAGTCTTTCGGACGTTCTGCGCACATTCTAGTCAACATTTTCTTTAATGTACCGTTAAAGCGCTCTACTAAGCCATTACAGATGGGATGATAAGGGGAAGTAACTAACTGTTTGAATGACAAAAGTCTACTTACCTCTTTCATCAGTGCTGACGTGAATTGACTTCCCATGTCAGTTAATATTTCTTTCGGTACTCCGACTCTACTGAATATACTAACTAAAGCTTCTGCAACTGCTTCGGTCTCAATTGAAGACAGAGCTACTGCTTCTGGATACCTAGTTGCATAATCAACTAACGTCAAAATATACTTATTCCTATTCTCAGTACGGGGTTCAAGTGGACCAACCAAGTCAATTGCTACTCTTTGAAATGGGGTATCTATAACTGGCATACTGCCTAAGGGCGCTCTTGTATTCCTACCTTTGGCTATAGTGCGCTGACATATGTCACAAGACTGACAGAACCTCTTTATATCACTTGCTATTCCTGGCCAAAAGAATTCTGATAGTACCTTTTGAATAGTCCGCTTCACTGCAAGATGTCCAGACAGGATTGACTCATGGGCTAATTTCATTACCATCTTGCGATATTGCTGTGGAACTACAAGTTGAATAAAAATCTTACCAAATTCCACATTAGGTGAACTAAATTGTCTGTATATCAAGTCATTTTTGCGAAAAAACTTAGCATTACCTTTAACTTCTGATTCATCGCAAGCTTTTCGAATTCTTGCCAGAGTAGGATCATTAACTTGAGCTTCCTTAATTTGTTGAGGTGAAATATCCCTATCGATAATATTGGGGGTTTTGAGTGATGTTTTGGTTTGTTTAGGTAGTTTGGCTTGGGACCGGGTTTGTACTGCTAAAGCTGGCACCCAATTTATATTCGGGTCATAAGCATCCCTCGCCCCTGGAATATTACCTATAATAACATCAACCAAAGGGTTCTCCATACAAAGGGCAAGTGTGTCTCCCTTAAAATAAGGAGTGTCTAATGATACTTTAGCTTCAGGAAGCTGTAATGTAGTCCTATCTACCATCATGCATGAATGCATCTTGCCAGTCAAATTCTCTGAGGAAACTAATGATTGTTTGACAATCACCCCAGTACACCCAGTGTCGCGCAAGACACTAACAATTTGGTTCCCCATTATACCCTGTACGGTCTTCATATCATTACAAATGGGTGAAGGTTGAGCTGTAGTACTCACCTTCAATGTATCTTCCATCCCTGGACAGACCTTAGTGCCAACATTGCTTGCTTGGACATAACTAACTGTATCAGTATGAATAAAACACGCTCCACATACCTGGTTGTCATCCGATTTCCCGTTATCGCTCAGTTCCTGTCCTTGTCTCTGATCCTGAAAACGCACATGTTTCGAGGGGGATCTACTTCTACCTCTACCATATGTTCGTGTTGCAGCTACCTTCATATTACCTTTTGCTCTATCAGGACAAAATCTAGCTATATGTTTTTTATCACCACAAATAAAACATGACCCTCTAAAAGGCTGTGGGCCTTGATGATTATACCTTCGAACAGAAGGTGAAGGTGATCTCGACCTTGACCTAGATCTTGGTCTTTCATTGATCTTAAATGTCAAATTAAGAATATCAGTATATCTGGCTTCTTTGTACTGATCTGCTAATTTACTAGCCTGTTCAAGTGACTTGGGTTCCCTTTCTCTAAGGAAAAGTTCAAGGTCTCTATTACAAATAAATGCAAGCTGATCTCTAAGTATTAAATCTGCTAATCCATCATAAGTCTTATTAATGCCAGACATATCTACCCACCTTGTAAAATAACTTTTCATACGGCTGGTGAATTGCTGAAAAGTTTCACCTGAATCTGGCCTACACTTCTTATACCTTCTCTTAAATCCTTCTTCAGTTAACTCATATCTTTTGAGTAAAGCTGCCTTTAACATATCATAATTTAATGCCTCTTCTATAGGCATTAATGCATATACATCAAGTGCCTTACCTTTGAGAAGTGCGCTCAAATTAGTAGCCCAATCTTCTTTCTTCCATTTTTGAGCTGTAGCATACCTTTCAAACCTAAGCAAATAAGAATCCATTTCATCTTTACCTTCATCAAATGCTGGTATTTTTGGGGTCTTAGCAGTGACATAAGTTTTATCTTCCTTATGCTGCACTGCCGGCTTTATATTTTGCTCTGCGGCTAACCTTTCCATTTCAAATATATGTTTCTTTTGCTCAATGTCTTGTTGTAACTGCATTCTTTGTATTTCGCGTTCATGTGCTGCCTTAGCCTCGGCCTTAGCCTCCGCGAGTTCGCGTTCTTTTAATTCACGCGCTGCCGCCGTTTCTGCTAATTCACGCTCGCGTGCTTCCTTAGCCTCCGCGAGTTCACGTACGCGTGCTTCCTTAGCCTCCGCGAGTTCGCGTTCGCGTGCTTGCGCCTCACGCTGTGCCTTTCTCTCGTCGCGTAACCTATCTTGCTGATCCTTAATAAAAGCTCGAAGTGCATCGCCTTCGTACCCTAAAGTCTCCCCTTGAGCTTTTAAATTTTCTAAGGTCTCCATTTGTCTAAGTCTCAGTGAAACAATTATAGTAAGAAGTTTGTTTCAATTATGCACAAGTTTCATAGGATAAGTCTCAGAAAAATCACTATTAAATGCCCTGAAACTAAAATTAACTCTTAGTTTACACTGAAGTCTAACACGAAATAAAGCATTCCACTAATATGAATACAATATCCACTAACTCTAGAAGAGGACAATAACAATGCTCAAAAATGATCATAGGCCAACGGCATCCATACTACAAAATAAACCCATACATCACTCCTCGTTGCCTATATCATAATATATCCACACAAAATTACTCTTTAACTATGTTAATATCACACCTCTCCGAGTTATCAATGGAACATACACAACCCTGCGCGTTAGCTTATCCACAATAAAATATAAAGGGCATTCACGGTCAGATAAAAAGTGACCACTGGAAAATAAACAAAAAGCTTTTCCGACCTTATCCTTTCTTCACGCCTGCTGTGCTGTATCTGTTTATCTCACCATGTGACACACTACATAACATGATTGACCATGGTCCCGCTTGTCATTACCTTCTGGAATATACATAATTTGACAGTAACTAATTCCACATAACTACATATAACTACATAAACAACAAAATATATTTAACACAATAGATCTGATCCTCCGTTTGCTAGAATAACGTGTCCAAAGTCACCATGATCCCACCGCTGCCACCATTGTCACGTGATCGGACGAGCGTTGGGCACGGTGACGATGGACTAGACGCAATCACAAGCAATCAGAGGATAAACACAACACTTTGTAAAATAAAAACAAGCATGTATTTAAAAAGTTCAAAAAAAAAAACAACTATAATTAAAAGTTCAAATTTCCATGTTCCAATTTCTATGTCCCGAAGATTCCATAAAGCATAGGTACTGTTAAACTTCATATCCTGAAAAATCTAATTAATTATATTTCCATAATTAAATATAATATAAATTTACATAACTTGAAGAAACTTGTCCACGGATGTATCCTTCATGATATTTCCGGTTATCACTAACACTTTTTCCCATAGCACTTTGAACAAAGCTTGCCGGAAAACATTTGATGGTCAATCATAGTGACGATAACAGTGGTGAAACAGATACATGATACGGATATTGATATGGATACGGATACAGATACGGATACGGGACCTGAAAATAAGTATCATGTCCTAGAACTCTCGATATCAAACATGACAAGATATTTCCTTATCAATTTCTACTAGATATACAGAGTGTGTACGCCAAATGTTATAAATGCGACAAGTCCGTTGCAATTGATTATTATATAGCAAAATCAGATCCTAAAACCACATGGACGCTGTTAATGACATATAATATTGTAAAAACAATTAAACACAGGCAGACACACAGTCAGAATATATCTGACATTCATATTAATCGGAGGAATGGCATCTCGACGATTACACATTCTTACAGGAAGAACCCATGCGCCTTCCACTGTAAGAATCCCTTTAGAACGCTAAAGGCTAAAATAAATTGTAACTGCCATTATACCACAATGATTACACGATCACACATCGTCCCCACGTAATCATTGAGTACAATATCAACATGCCATCGTCATAGCCTCAAACATGACTCCTCGCTGCTTGAGCCATTTCACCGTAAAATATTCTAGTAAACAGACTTGTGATTAAAGTAAAAAGGACCTCTGTATATGTATTCAAGGTGAATATAGTCTTTGTCATTTGTGTAAATCGCGCTAACTAATGAATGTGTATGCAGTTAACATAACGCCTACGGTAGCGTACTTTTACGCGTATATGTACGGTGTGTGCGGTTAACATAACAACATAACGCCTAACTGTGTCTTACATTTAAGCGTATATGTCTGGTATGTACATGTCAGATGAGAATGTAATATCCATTTATCTTATTCAAATAAAAATATTAATGATTGCATTCTGATCAGGGTCTACAGAACCTATCAGACTCACCAGACTGATCAGGATCCATAGAATCGATCAAACTTAACCTCCCTATTCGGTTTATAGTTTACACACCCGACACGGCTTATTCGTCTGATCAGGGTCTACACATATAACCAAAGTATACACATCTGATCAGGGTCTATCTACCTATCATGCCGGGTTTGTAAGTACGAATGATACATAAAAATCGCAACGTAGTAAAGCAATAAATTTACCTACTCGAATTTTAGCTGCGGTAAAGACGAGCAAGAATATTGCAAGAATAAAATTAAAATAAATTATTGACTTACCATGGTCAGATTCCCCAGATACAACACAACATGAAGATAAGTAAAAGGAAGACAAGGATCAGTCTTCGATGAAATGAATTTGTAGTGTGTATCGTTCTATTCAACTAGGGAACTTTTATAGTAATGTGGCACGTTTTGAAACATGTCCACAAGTAATCCGTGAAATTCAAGATCTAAAAATAATATTCACAAGAATACCGTGATAGTCAAGATTTAAAATAACCTGTTCGATTGTCCGAACGGTGCAAAGTTTCACACAGCAACTGCTAAAACTATGAAGTAAAAAACATTTTTCTCTCGGAACGCTACAAAACTGCAAAATTACGACAGAAAATTGTCTCCCCTTTCAAAAGATAGCCTTGAGACGAAAATCAATCCCAGAACAGTGAAGATATTGATCACCAACCTAGGTTCACTCGGAATATATAGTGTTCTGGTAACCGCTCAAGTATATAGACGTGAATAATCAAATACACCCTCAGCATAACTATCTCGTGATTACCGTAATACCGTAACCTGAAAGCTGAAGTGTACCTACTTGCTTAAAAAGTAAAACTGTCATCATAATCAGCGCTCCAGTTACAAATGCATTAATCTAACCTGGTTAATAAAAATCGATACAAACTTCTTTTTATACTATGTACATGTAAAATATATTCAAGATAAAATAGGGACGTGACAAACCTAAGTAGTGGAGAAATATACCTGAGCTTACAGTGTAGACCCAAACCAATTGCCATATTACATCTAATAAATATATACTGTAGAATACTTACATGCTCTAGGTATTGGCCAGACAGTTCTGAGCTACTAATGCAGACCCAAATCAGATAACCATATTACATCTAATGAGTATACTATACAACGCCTTTCTACCCTAAGTATTGGACAAACAGTTCGGAGCAAACAGTGTAGACCCAAACCAGATGCCATATTACATCTTATAAATGGATACTGTAGAATACTTTATATACCCTAAATATTGGACAGGCGTTACTGAGCTAACAGTATAGATCTAGATCAGAAGTCACATTTAAAATGCATCTAATAAATGGATACTGTAGAAAACCCTTTTTTCTAAAGATACTTTAAATGTACTATGAAATAATAAGGAACAAAACAACATAAACAACAACAACAAAAACAACAATAACAACAACAACAACCATAAAAATAATAATAATAATAATAGAATAGTACTCAGATGCCATATTGCATCTAAAATGAATGCTGTAGAATACCTTACATATCCTAAGTATTAGAGAGATATACTTGAGCTTACAATGTAGACCCAAATCAGATGCCTTATTACATCTAATAAACAGATATTGTAGAATGTTTACGGTATCCGACGCAAGGAAAATCCACAGCAATATAAGGCATATTGTATGTTTACATCTGTGATAATCCTGATTAGGAGAAACGTATTTTATGAGTTAGTCTTAAGAATTAAAAAATGGCTTAGTTCTGTTAGATAGAACAAGAAAATATGACTGACAACTCCAAGATCATACGTTAGCATCATATTCATAATGCAAACTGTTTTATTTATACTATGCTATGAACAGTGATATAATTCTAAACAAACTGTTATTTTCTTTTCAGGTATTAGGTGGAGTTCTATGAACATTGAAAGTCTTAAAGAGTCATCAGATTCCGGATTCTTTTGAAGTTAAGTATTGTTATTGTTTGTTGTTTTGTAATGTTGGTTTGATTTGATTTGGATTGATTTCGTTTCATCAGGTTTCTCTTTGGATTCGTTTCTTTCGGTTTCGTTTTGGGGTTTCTCTATTTGGATTATAGTGTTGATTGTATTCTATTGTATTGTATGTTGTAGTGTTATGTATTCTATTATATTGTTGGTTTTGTTTCGTTTCCATTCGTTTCTGTTTGATTTGGTTTCATTCAGTTTCGTTTCGTTTTTCTCTATTTGGATTATAGTGTTTTTGTAATGTATTGTATATTGTAGTGTAATGTATTGCATTGTATTATGTTTCTGTTTGATTTGATTTCGTTCGGTTTCGATTGAGCTTTCTGTATTCTGATTGTATTGTGTTATCGTTTCGGATTATATTGTTATGTAATTTAATGTAATGTAATGCATTGTAATGTAATGTAATGTAATGTAATGTAATGTAATAATCATTATACTGTATTATGTTTGATTTCGTTTGATTTCTGTTGTCTTGGTTTCTTTCGGTGTCATTTGTTTTTTTTCTCTATTTGGAGTATGGTGTTTATTACATTGTATTGTATATTGTAGTGTAACGTTTGTATTGAATTATATATTTGTTTTCTTTGGTTTTGATTGGTTAGGTTTCTGTTTGATTTTCTTACGTTTGACCCTTCTGTATTTGGATTGTAGTGTGTTTCGTTTTGGATTATATCGTTATGTAATGTAATGTAATGTAATGTAATATAATATAAGGTAATGCATTGTAATGTAATGTAATAATTATTGTATTATGTTTGGTATCGTTTAATATCTGTTGATTTGGATTCTTTCGATTTCATTTGTTTTTTCTCTATTTGGATTATGGTATTTGTTGCATTGTATTGTTTATTGTAGTGTTACGTTTTGTATTGAATTATATATTTGTTTTCATTAGTTTTGATTCGTTAGGTTTTGATTGCTTAGGTTTTTGTTTGATTTGATTTCGTTTGCTTTTGTTTTGATTGGTAATGTTTCTGTTTGCTTTGCTTTCGTTCGGTTTCATTTGTCTTGATGGTGTGGTATGATATCTTAATTTATTTTTTTTATATTTACAGGTGGTTACACGGTCGACTGGAACTCAGTGAAGGACCGAAACCGATTACTGGTTGTAAGTATATTTAATAACTCTGTCGATGAATTAATGTGATACCCTGTTTACGCCTCATAGCCCGTGGTTCGCCGATATTCTGTTTCAAATTAAGAAGTGTCCGTATTGCCGCTCTCGACCTCGGATCAGGGGGTTCCGGGCTCAAATCTCGCTAGAAGCGGAATTTCGCTTATGAGTGTACGGCGATTCTTACACAGAGCCTTTTATTATCACCCTTCAGTAGTCTCAATATGACTTAATTAATATTGAAGAAATACCAAACCATTATCATCATTATTTCAAATTAAATCCACATTTCATATTCTTAGATATATCAAAAGATCAGAGAATATGAATAATAATATATTGAAGATGTTTCACGGCGGCCAAAATGGGGGCATTTTCAAAAAAATGAAATTTGCTGGTTCTATTGAAGTTTCTATACTACAAACAATGTATTACCTACCCTCAAGCTATCTGCCAAATTTCAGTCGATTCCGTCAAATAGTTAAAGGTTTAGGCTCGAAAGTGTAGATAAAAATGTCAGGAGGATAACACTTTTAACGTGACAGTTTTTCAGTAGTTGTGTTTTCACAAGTATAGTTTGGTAATATCGCAACTGTCATGGGAAAAAAGGTTTCAAGCACTTTAAACATTTTTCAGAGCTGTTGTCCTCAACTGTATAATGATACCCTTCAACCTTTGAGAACTCTTGATAAAAAATGAATTTGAAATGAAACGGGCGCGAAAAGTTCATTAGATACCATTGAATATGCCAAATGCTTCACTGAATGGTTTATGCTTGAACAAGAATTTGTATAATTTGAACTGTCATTTGCTCATGCTTAAACAATTAGAGCATCAACTATATGAAGGTACGCTTTTATGTTAGGAATGTAACGTTTCAACTAAAAGGTAATCCCAAAGTTCAGTGGGGCACTCAGTCAATCCCATTTTGCTATTTTCAAGAAGCTTTCCACCCACAGATATTAATTAAACCTTTTTTTGACTGTGCCTAAATGTCTGTTTTAAATTTTTTTTTCTGCAAATAAAGCCACGTCAGGAGTGAAACGTTTTATACAAAAAAAAAAAAAACTTAAAAAGAAGTCATAATTTTTGTACAAAGCTTGTAAATGATATCTGTTTGTAAAGCAGCCATAGAAAACCAAGTATTTTATCATTTCAAAAGCATTTCCTTTAACTATTCAAGGTTATGTAGGGAACTACTGAAAGAAATTTCACCAAGTTTCTGGATATCTGAACTGTCATAGTTTCATAAATATAAAGGTGATAAAATTCCATATACAAAGAAACATTAGTTATTCCCTATATACAAATTATGAGTAAAAGTCTTGAAATTATTATTTGTTCATGGAAGTAGTGCATATGTTTGTCACATAAGCCTTTTCAGAAAAGCGGTACTCTCTTGACATAATAAGTTTGTCCCATTAAACCTTCTTTGCAGATTCTTGCATTTATTTATACTTCTGAGTACTTAAATAGCTCTGTTGCATTTGAGTCCTCATAAAGAACTTCCTGCCACAAGTTATTATTAGTTTTTTGGTGGATGTACATCTTTACAATGAAAGATATAGAAATACGTTTTAGAAAACTTAGTGAGCATTTAGGATATTATTGTGTGTAAACTAAACAAAAAATGACAAAATACACATGTATTGCCAAATTTCAGACATAAAGAGCATTTTAAATATCTTGAAAGTGAAGACATAAAACAGCAGTATAATTGAAAGAATCTGTAAAAAGAACAAAAGCAGCAGGCAGATATGGAGTCCAGCTTTTGGTTATTAATAAAAGAATGTAATTTTCAGCATAGTAGCCATTGCAATTTGCTTACATAGTACACATAAGTTATAAAATTGATGTTTAACAAAGTCACCCTGCAGAAAATCCTGATATTTTTTTCTGGTTAAAAAGAGTGTTACACTACTGACATTCATAGAATTAGAAAAAAAAAAAAAAAAAAAAAAAAAAAAAAAAAAAAAAGAAACAATACTTGTTGTTGCATGAAAACATGGTGACAAATGTATGTCTGCTTAGTTCAGGATACTGTATGACCGTGAATATATGATATTGGAATACATATTTTTTCTTTTCATGCATGTAATGCTTAATGTCAGGTATGCAACAAATAAACTCTAAACTTTTAATGTTCCTTTGAGATGATGGCATTTGTTTTTCCCGAAAACATTAATATTATTCTAATTCTTTCTGAGAGTATGAGGTTGACCATATGTTCATCACATAAGGTATTTTAAAAGATTTTACTAGATATCTGAAGTGAGATATAAAACGTTTTTCAGCCAGGGAGAAAAATAGCTTACACTTTGAAAAGTTTTTACATTTACAGATTTAGAATGGAAATACCGATGCAACATATTGCATTTTAATGTATAAAATCAAATAAAATACAGCAAGAAAGATTCCTGCACCGTTAAGGTGTTTTAAATTATGTAAATAATTAAGTTTCAAATAAGTAAAGTTGTCTTATAGTTTATTCAATTGTCTGTATTTCAAAGTAATAACACTTTCTGGTGACACCGAGTTTTAATTTTGAGACAAGTCAGAGGACATTATAATGTCAATACTTTTTTTTTTAAATTAGTTCTGTACAAGAGCTGTGTTCTTTTGGCTATCTTGAGACTGCTTTCTTTAAAGAGGGAGAGCTCAAAAAATAAATGGTACCACGTATTACAGTGTACCACGAGGAGTTATCTTGCTGAAAGGCTCTATATACCTGAGCTTACAGTGTAGATCCAAATCAGATGTCATTTACATCTAATAGATACTGTAGAATACCTTACATGCCCCAAGTCTTGAACAGACAGTTCTGAGTTATTTATGTAGACCCAGATTAGATATTACATCTTAAAAATATATACTGAAGAATACCGTTCTACCCTAAGTATTGGATAAACAGTTTGGAACAAACAGTGTAGATCCAAATCAGGTGCCATATTACATTTTATAAATGGATACTGTAGAATACATTAAATGTCCTAAATCTTGATCAAATATTACTAAGCTAGCAGTATAGATTTATATCAGACGTCACATCTAAAATACATATAATAAACGGATAATGTAGAAAACCGTTTTTACTCAAAGTATTGTACAGACAGTACTGACCTAACCTTGTAGCCCTAGATCAGACGCCACCTTACATCTAATAAATGGATACTATAGAATACCTTATATACCATAATTATTGGTTAGACAGCCCTGAGGTAACAGTGTAGACCCAGATCAGACGCATCTAATAAATGGATACTAAAGAATACCTATTGGACAGAGAGTCCTAAGGAAACAATACCGATTCCAATTTCTACATATCTAGAGAAACTTTAAATGTACTATGAAAAAATAAGCAACAAAACAACATCAACAAAAATAATAATAGCAATAATAATAATAATAATAATAATAATAATAATATTAATAATAAAAGTAATAATAATAATAGATATAGTAATCAGATGCCATATTACAGCTAATAAATGGATACTGTAGAATGCATTAATATATAACCTAAGTAGTGGGGAGATATACCTGAGCTTACAGTGTAGACCTAAACCAATTGCAATATTACATCTAATAAATACATACTGTAGAATACTTACATGCTCTAGGTATTGAACAGACAGTTCTGAGTTACTAATGCAGACCCAAATCAGATTACAATATTACATCTAATGAATATAATATACAATGCCTTTCTACCCTAAGTATTGGACAAACAGCTCGGAGCAAACAGTGTAGACCCAAACCAGATGCCATATTACATCATATAAATGGGTACTGTAGAATACTTTATATACCCTAAATATTGGACAGGCATTACTGAGCTAACAGTATAGATCTAGATCAGAAGTCACATTTAAAATGCATCTAATAAATGGATACTGTAGAAAAACCTTTTTCTAGAGATACTTTAAATGTACTATGAAATAATAAGCAACAAAACAACAACAACAACAACAACAATAATAATAATAATAATAATAATAATAATAATAAAAGAGTACTCAGATGCCATATTGCATCTAAAATGAATGCTGCAGAATACCTTATATACCATAAGTATTGGTTAGACAGCCCTGAGTTAACAGTGTAGACCCAGATCAGACGCCATCATGCATCTAATAAATGGATACTAAAGAATACCATTTATATTCAAAGTATTGGACAGGAGTCCTAAGGAAACAATACCAATTCCAATTTCTAAATATCTATGGAAACTTTAAATGCACTATGAAAAAAAGTAAGCGACAAAACAACAACAGCAAAAATAATAATAATAATAATAATAATAATAGTAATAATAGATATAGTAATCAGATGCCATATTTCAGCTAATAAATGGGTACCGTAGAATACATTAATATATAACCTAAGTAGTGGAGAGATATACCTGAGCTTACAGTGTAGACCCAAACCAATTGCCATATTACATCTAATAAATATATACTGTAGAATACTTACATGCTCTAGGTATTGAACAGACAGTTCTGAGCTACTAATGCAGACCCAAATCAGATAACCATATTTCATCTAATGAATATACTATACAATCCCTTTCTACCCTAAGAATTGGACAAACAGTTCGGAGCAAACAGTGTAGACCCAAACCAGATGCCATATTACATCTTATAAATGGATACTGTAGAATACTTTATATACCCAAAATATTGGACAGGCATTACTGAGCTAACAGTACAGATCTAGATCAGAAGTCACATTTAAAATGCATCTAATAAATAGATACTGAAGAAATCCCTTTTTCTAGAGATACTTTAAATGTACTACGAAATAATAAGCAACAAAACAACATAAGCAACAACAATAACAACAACAACAACAACATCAATAATAATAATAATAATAAAAATAGTACTCAGATGCCATATTGCATCTAAAATGAATGCTGTAGAATACATTATCTACCATAAGTATTGGTTAGACAGCCCTGAGATAACAGTGCAGACCCAGATCAGAATCCATCATGCATCTAATAAATGGATACTAAAGAATACCATTTATATTCAAAGTATTGGACAGAGAGTCCAAAGGAAACAATACCAATTCCAATTTCTAATTATCTAGAGAAACTTTAAATGTACTATGAAAAAATAAGCAACAAAACAACAACAAAAAATAATAATAATAATAATAAAAGTAAATATAATAATAGACATAGTAATCAGATGCCATATTATAGTTAATAAATGGATACTGTAGAATACATTAATATATAACCTAAGTAGTGGAGAAATATACCTGAGCTTACAGTGTAGACCCAAACCAATTGCCATATTACATCTAATAAATATATACTGTAGAATACTTACATGCTCTAGGTATTGGCCAGACAGTTCTGAGCTACTAATGCAGACCCAAATCAGATAACCATATTACATCTAATGAGTATACTATACAACGCCTTTCTACCCTAAGTATTGGACAAACAGTTCGGAGCAAACAGTGTAGACCCAAACCAGATGCCATATTACATCTTATAAATGGATACTGTAGAATACTTTATATACCCTAAATATTGGACAGGCGTTACTGAGCTAACAGTATAGATCTAGATCAGAAGTCACATTTAAAATGCATCTAATAAATGGATACTGTAGAAAACCCTTTTTTCTAAAGATACTTTAAATGTACTATGAAATAATAAGGAACAAAACAACATAAACAACAACAACAAAAACAACAATAACAACAACAACAACCATAAAAATAATAATAATAATAATAATAGAATAGTACTCAGATGCCATATTGCATCTAAAATGAATGCTGTAGAATACCTTACATACCCTAAGTATTAGAGAGATATACTTGAGCTTACAATGTAGACCCAAATCAGATGCCTTATTACATCTAATAAACAGATATTGTAGAATGTTTACGGTATCCGACGCAAGGAAAATCCACAGCAATATAAGGCATATTGTATGTTTACATCTGTGATAATCCTGATTAGGAGAAACGTATTTTATGAGTTAGTCTTAAGAATTAAAAAATGGCTTAGTTCTGTTAGATAGAACAAGAAAATATGACTGACAACTCCAAGATGATACGTTAGCATCATATTCATAATGCAAACTGTTTTATTTATACTATGCTATGAACAGTGATATAATTCTAAACAAACTGTTATTTTCTTTTCAGGTATTAGGTGGAGTTCTATGAACATTGAAAGTCTTAAAGAGTCATCAGATTCCGGATTCTTTTGAAGTTAAGTATTGTTATTGTTTGTTGTTTTGTAATGTTGGTTTGATTTGATTTGGATTGATTTCGTTTCATCAGGTTTCTCTTTGGATTCGTTTCTTTCGGTTTCGTTTTGGGGTTTCTCTATTTGGATTATAGTGTTGATTGTATTCTATTGTATTGTATGTTGTAGTGTTATGTATTCTATTATATTGTTGGTTTTGTTTCGTTTCCATTCGTTTCTGTTTGATTTGGTTTCATTCAGTTTCGTTTCGTTTTTCTCTATTTGGATTATAGTGTTTTTGTAATGTATTGTATATTGTAGTGTAATGTATTGCATTGTATTATGTTTCTGTTTGATTTGATTTCGTTCGGTTTCGATTGAGCTTTCTGTATTCTGATTGTATTGTGTTATCGTTTCGGATTATATTGTTATGTAATTTAATGTAATGTAATGCATTGTAATGTAATGTAATGTAATGTAATGTAATGTAATAATCATTATACTGTATTATGTTTGATTTCGTTTGATTTCTGTTGTCTTGGTTTCTTTCGGTGTCATTTGTTTTTTTTCTCTATTTGGAGTATGGTGTTTATTACATTGTATTGTATATTGTAGTGTAACGTTTGTATTGAATTATATATTTGTTTTCTTTGGTTTTGATTGGTTAGGTTTCTGTTTGATTTTCTTACGTTTGACCCTTCTGTATTTGGATTGTAGTGTGTTTCGTTTTGGATTATATCGTTATGTAATGTAATGTAATGTAATGTAATATAATATAAGGTAATGCATTGTAATGTAATGTAATAATTATTGTATTATGTTTGGTATCGTTTAATATCTGTTGATTTGGATTCTTTCGATTTCATTTGTTTTTTCTCTATTTGGATTATGGTATTTGTTGCATTGTATTGTTTATTGTAGTGTTACGTTTTGTATTGAATTATATATTTGTTTTCATTAGTTTTGATTCGTTAGGTTTTGATTGCTTAGGTTTTTGTTTGATTTGATTTCGTTTGCTTTTGTTTTGATTGGTAATGTTTCTGTTTGCTTTGCTTTCGTTCGGTTTCATTTGTCTTGATGGTGTGGTATGATATCTTAATTTATTTTTTTTATATTTACAGGTGGTTCCACGGTCGACTGGAACTCAGTGAAGGACCGAAACCGATTACTGGTTGTAAGTATATTTAATAACTCTGTCGATGAATTAATGTGATACCCTGTTTACGCCTCATAGCCCGTGGTTCGCCGATATTCTGTTTCAAATTAAGAAGTGTCCGTATTGCCGCTCTCGACCTCGGATCAGGGGGTTCCGGGCTCAAATCTCGCTAGAAGCGGAATTTCGCTTATGAGTGTACGGCGATTCTTACACAGAGCCTTTTATTATCACCCTTCAGTAGTCTCAATATGACTTAATTAATATTGAAGAAATACCAAACCATTATCATCATTATTTCAAATTAAATCCACATTTCATATTCTTAGATATATCAAAAGATCAGAGAATATGAATAATAATATATTGAAGATGTTTCACGGCGGCCAAAATGGGGGCATTTTCAAAAAAATGAAATTTGCTGGTTCTATTGAAGTTTCTATACTACAAACAATGTATTACCTACCCTCAAGCTATCTGCCAAATTTCAGTCGATTCCGTCAAATAGTTAAAGGTTTAGGCTCGAAAGTGTAGATAAAAATGTCAGGAGGATAACACTTTTAACGTGACAGTTTTTCAGTAGTTGTGTTTTCACAAGTATAGTTTGGTAATATCGCAACTGTCATGGGAAAAAAGGTTTCAAGCACTTTAAACATTTTTCAGAGCTGTTGTCCTCAACTGTATAATGATACCCTTCAACCTTTGAGAACTCTTGATAAAAAATGAATTTGAAATGAAACGGGCGCGAAAAGTTCATTAGATACCATTGAATATGCCAAATGCTTCACTGAATGGTTTATGCTTGAACAAGAATTTGTATAATTTGAACTGTCATTTGCTCATGCTTAAACAATTAGAGCATCAACTATATGAAGGTACGCTTTTATGTTAGGAATGTAACGTTTCAACTAAAAGGTAATCCCAAAGTTCAGTGGGGCACTCAGTCAATCCCATTTTGCTATTTTCAAGAAGCTTTCCACCCACAGATATTAATTAAACCTTTTTTTGACTGTGCCTAAATGTCTGTTTTAACTTTTTTTTTCTGCAAATAAAGCCACGTCAGGAGTGAAACGTTTTATACAAAAAAAAAAAAAAACTTAAAAAGAAGTCATAATTTTTGTACAAAGCTTGTAAATGATATCTGTTTGTAAAGCAGCCATAGAAAACCAAGTATTTTATCATTTCAAAAGCATTTCCTTTAACTATTCAAGGTTATGTAGGGAACTACTGAAAGAAATTTCACCAAGTTTCTGGATATCTGAACTGTCATAGTTTCATAAATATAAAGGTGATAAAATTCCATATACAAAGAAACATTAGTTATTCCCTATATACAAATTATGAGTAAAAGTCTTGAAATTATTATTTGTTCATGGAAGTAGTGCATATGTTTGTCACATAAGCCTTTTCAGAAAAGCGGTACTCTCTTGACATAATAAGTTTGTCCCATTAAACCTTCTTTGCAGATTCTTGCATTTATTTATACTTCTGAGTACTTAAATAGCTCTGTTGCATTTGAGTCCTCATAAAGAACTTCCTGCCACAAGTTATTATTAGTTTTTTGGTGGATGTACATCTTTACAATGAAAGATATAGAAATACGTTTTAGAGCATGAAAAAACTTAGTGAGCATTTAGGATATTATTGTGTGTAAACTAAACAAAAAATGACAAAATACACATGTATTGCCAAATTTCAGACATAAAGAGCATTTTAAATATCTTGAAAGTGAAGACATAAAACAGCAGTATAATTGAAAGAATCTGTAAAAAGAACAAAAGCAGCAGGCAGATATGGAGTCCAGCTTTTGGTTATTAATAAAAGAATGTAATTTTCAGCATAGTAGCCATTGCAATTTGCTTACATAGTACACATAAGTTATAAAATTGATGTTTAACAAAGTCACCCTGCAGAAAATCCTGATATTTTTTTCTGGTTAAAAAGAGTGTTACACTACTGACATTCATAGAATTAGAAAAAAAAAAAAAAAAAAAAAAAAAAAAAAAAAAAAAAAAAAGAAACAATACTTGTTGTTGCATGAAAACATGGTGACAAATGTATGTCTGCTTAGTTCAGGATACTGTATGACCGTGAATATATGATATTGGAATACATATTTTTTCTTTTCATGCATGTAATGCTTAATGTCAGGTATGCAACAAATAAACTCTAAACTTTTAATGTTCCTTTGAGATGATGGCATTTGTTTTTCCCGAAAACATTAATATTATTCTAATTCTTTCTGAGAGTATGAGGTTGACCATATGTCCATCACATAAGGTATTTTAAAAGATTTTACTAGATATCTGAAGTGAGATATAAAACGTTTTTCAGCCAGGGAGAAAAATAGCTTACACTTTGAAAAGTTTTTACATTTACAGATTTAGAATGGAAATACCGATGCAACATATTGCATTTTAATGTATAAAATCAAATAAAATACAGCAAGAAAGATTCCTGCACCGTTAAGGTGTTTTAAATTATGTAAATAATTAAGTTTCAAATAAGTAAAGTTGTCTTATAGTTTATTCAATTGTCTGTATTTCAAAGTAATAACACTTTCTGGTGACACCGAGTTTTAATTTTGAGACAAGTCAGAGGACATTATAATGTCAATACTTTTTTTTTTAAATTAGTTCTGTACAAGAGCTGTGTTCTTTTGGCTATCTTGAGACTGCTTTCTTTAAAGAGGGAGAGCTCAAAAAATAAATGGTACCACGTATTACAGTGTACCACGAGGAGTTATCTTGCTGAAAGGCTCTATATACCTGAGCTTACAGTGTAGATCCAAATCAGATGTCATTTACATCTAATAGATACTGTAGAATACCTTACATGCCCCAAGTCTTGAACAGACAGTTCTGAGTTATTTATGTAGACCCAGATTAGATATTACATCTTAAAAATATATACTGAAGAATACCGTTCTACCCTAAGTATTGGATAAACAGTTTGGAACAAACAGTGTAGATCCAAATCAGGTGCCATATTACATTTTATAAATGGATACTGTAGAATACATTAAATGTCCTAAATCTTGATCAAATATTACTAAGCTAGCAGTATAGATTTATATCAGACGTCACATCTAAAATACATATAATAAACGGATAATGTAGAAAACCGTTTTTACTCAAAGTATTGTACAGACAGTACTGACCTAACCTTGTAGCCCTAGATCAGACGCCACCTTACATCTAATAAATGGATACTATAGAATACCTTATATACCATAATTATTGGTTAGACAGCCCTGAGGTAACAGTGTAGACCCAGATCAGACGCATCTAATAAATGGATACTAAAGAATACCTATTGGACAGAGAGTCCTAAGGAAACAATACCGATTCCAATTTCTACATATCTAGAGAAACTTTAAATGTACTATGAAAAAATAAGCAACAAAACAACATCAACAAAAATAATAATAGCAATAATAATAATAATAATAATAATAATAATAATATTAATAATAAAAGTAATAATAATAATAGATATAGTAATCAGATGCCATATTACAGCTAATAAATGGATACTGTAGAATGCATTAATATATAACCTAAGTAGTGGGGAGATATACCTGAGCTTACAGTGTAGACCTAAACCAATTGCAATATTACATCTAATAAATACATACTGTAGAATACTTACATGCTCTAGGTATTGAACAGACAGTTCTGAGTTACTAATGCAGACCCAAATCAGATTACAATATTACATCTAATGAATATAATATACAATGCCTTTTTACCCTAAGTATTGGACAAACAGCTCGGAGCAAACAGTGTAGACCCAAACCAGATGCCATATTACATCATATAAATGGGTACTGTAGAATACTTTATATACCCTAAATATTGGACAGGCATTACTGAGCTAACAGTATAGATCTAGATCAGAAGTCACATTTAAAATGCATCTAATAAATGGATACTGTAGAAAAACCTTTTTCTAGAGATACTTTAAATGTACTATGAAATAATAAGCAACAAAACAACAACAACAACAACAATAATAATAATAATAATAATAATAATAATAATAATAATAATAATAAAAGAGTACTCAGATGCCATATTGCATCTAAAATGAATGCTGCAGAATACCTTATATACCATAAGTATTGGTTAGACAGCCCTGAGTTAACAGTGTAGACCCAGATCAGACGCCATCATGCATCTAATAAATGGATACTAAAGAATACCATTTATATTCAAAGTATTGGACAGGAGTCCTAAGGAAACAATACCAATTCCAATTTCTAAATATCTATGGAAACTTTAAATGCACTATGAAAAAAAGTAAGCGACAAAACAACAACAGCAAAAATAATAATAATAATAATAATAATAATAGTAATAATAGATATAGTAATCAGATGCCATATTTCAGCTAATAAATGGGTACCGTAGAATACATTAATATATAACCTAAGTAGTGGAGAGATATACCTGAGCTTACAGTGTAGACCCAAACCAATTGCCATATTACATCTAATAAATATATACTGTAGAATACTTACATGCTCTAGGTATTGAACAGACAGTTCTGAGCTACTAATGCAGACCCAAATCAGATAACCATATTTCATCTAATGAATATACTATACAATCCCTTTCTACCCTAAGAATTGGACAAACAGTTCGGAGCAAACAGTGTAGACCCAAACCAGATGCCATATTACATCTTATAAATGGATACTGTAGAATACTTTATATACCCAAAATATTGGACAGGCATTACTGAGCTAACAGTACAGATCTAGATCAGAAGTCACATTTAAAATGCATCTAATAAATAGATACTGAAGAAATCCCTTTTTCTAGAGATACTTTAAATGTACTACGAAATAATAAGCAACAAAACAACATAAGCAACAACAATAACAACAACAACAACAACATCAATAATAATAATAATAATAAAAATAGTACTCAGATGCCATATTGCATCTAAAATGAATGCTGTAGAATACATTATCTACCATAAGTATTGGTTAGACAGCCCTGAGATAACAGTGCAGACCCAGATCAGAATCCATCATGCATCTAATAAATGGATACTAAAGAATACCATTTATATTCAAAGTATTGGACAGAGAGTCCAAAGGAAACAATACCAATTCCAATTTCTAATTATCTAGAGAAACTTTAAATGTACTATGAAAAAATAAGCAACAAAACAACAACAAAAAATAATAATAATAATAATAAAAGTAAATATAATAATAGACATAGTAATCAGATGCCATATTATAGTTAATAAATGGATACTGTAGAATACATTAATATATAACCTAAGTAGTGGAGAAATATACCTGAGCTTACAGTGTAGACCCAAACCAATTGCCATATTACATCTAATAAATATATACTGTAGAATACTTACATGCTCTAGGTATTGGCCAGACAGTTCTGAGCTACTAATGCAGACCCAAATCAGATAACCATATTACATCTAATGAGTATACTATACAACGCCTTTCTACCCTAAGTATTGGACAAACAGTTCGGAGCAAACAGTGTAGACCCAAACCAGATGCCATATTACATCTTATAAATGGATACTGTAGAATACTTTATATACCCTAAATATTGGACAGGCGTTACTGAGCTAACAGTATAGATCTAGATCAGAAGTCACATTTAAAATGCATCTAATAAATGGATACTGTAGAAAACCCTTTTTTCTAAAGATACTTTAAATGTACTATGAAATAATAAGGAACAAAACAACATAAACAACAACAACAAAAACAACAATAACAACAACAACAACCATAAAAATAATAATAATAATAATAATAGAATAGTACTCAGATGCCATATTGCATCTAAAATGAATGCTGTAGAATACCTTACATACCCTAAGTATTAGAGAGATATACTTGAGCTTACAATGTAGACCCAAATCAGATGCCTTATTACATCTAATAAACAGATATTGTAGAATGTTTACGGTATCCGACGCAAGGAAAATCCACAGCAATATAAGGCATATTGTATGTTTACATCTGTGATAATCCTGATTAGGAGAAACGTATTTTATGAGTTAGTCTTAAGAATTAAAAAATGGCTTAGTTCTGTTAGATAGAACAAGAAAATATGACTGACAACTCCAAGATCATACGTTAGCATCATATTCATAATGCAAACTGTTTTATTTATACTATGCTATGAACAGTGATATAATTCTAAACAAACTGTTATTTTCTTTTCAGGTATTAGGTGGAGTTCTATGAACATTGAAAGTCTTAAAGAGTCATCAGATTCCGGATTCTTTTGAAGTTAAGTATTGTTATTGTTTGTTGTTTAGTAATGTTGGTTTGATTTGATTTGGATTGATTTCGTTTCATCAGGTTTCTCTTTGGATTCGTTTCTTTCGGTTTCGTTTTGGGGTTTCTCTATTTGGATTATAGTGTTGATTGTATTCTATTGTATTGTATGTTGTAGTGTTATGTATTCTATTATATTGTTGGTTTTGTTTCGTTTCCATTCGTTTCTGTTTGATTTGGTTTCATTCAGTTTCGTTTCGTTTTTCTCTATTTGGATTATAGTGTTTTTGTAATGTATTGTATATTGTAGTGTAATGTATTGCATTGTATTATGTTTCTGTTTGATTTGATTTCGTTCGGTTTCGATTGAGCTTTCTGTATTCTGATTGTATTGTGTTATCGTTTCGGATTATATTGTTATGTAATTTAATGTAATGTAATGCATTGTAATGTAATGTAATGTAATGTAATGTAATGTAATAATCATTATACTGTATTATGTTTGATTTCGTTTGATTTCTGTTGTCTTGGTTTCTTTCGGTGTCATTTGTTTTTTTTCTCTATTTGGAGTATGGTGTTTATTACATTGTATTGTATATTGTAGTGTAACGTTTGTATTGAATTATATATTTGTTTTCTTTGGTTTTGATTGGTTAGGTTTCTGTTTGATTTTCTTACGTTTGACCCTTCTGTATTTGGATTGTAGTGTGTTTCGTTTTGGATTATATCGTTATGTAATGTAATGTAATGTAATGTAATATAATATAAGGTAATGCATTGTAATGTAATGTAATAATTATTGTATTATGTTTGGTATCGTTTAATATCTGTTGATTTGGATTCTTTCGATTTCATTTGTTTTTTCTCTATTTGGATTATGGTATTTGTTGCATTGTATTGTTTATTGTAGTGTTACGTTTTGTATTGAATTATATATTTGTTTTCATTAGTTTTGATTCGTTAGGTTTTGATTGCTTAGGTTTTTGTTTGATTTGATTTCGTTTGCTTTTGTTTTGATTGGTAATGTTTCTGTTTGCTTTGCTTTCGTTCGGTTTCATTTGTCTTGATGGTGTGGTATGATATCTTAATTTATTTTTTTTATATTTACAGGTGGTTCCACGGTCGACTGGAACTCAGTGAAGGACCGAAACCGATTACTGGTTGTAAGTATATTTAATAACTCTGTCGATGAATTAATGTGATACCCTGTTTACGCCTCATAGCCCGTGGTTCGCCGATATTCTGTTTCAAATTAAGAAGTGTCCGTATTGCCGCTCTCGACCTCGGATCAGGGGGTTCCGGGCTCAAATCTCGCTAGAAGCGGAATTTCGCTTATGAGTGTACGGCGATTCTTACACAGAGCCTTTTATTATCACCCTTCAGTAGTCTCAATATGACTTAATTAATATTGAAGAAATACCAAACCATTATCATCATTATTTCAAATTAAATCCACATTTCATATTCTTAGATATATCAAAAGATCAGAGAATATGAATAATAATATATTGAAGATGTTTCACGGCGGCCAAAATGGGGGCATTTTCAAAAAAATGAAATTTGCTGGTTCTATTGAAGTTTCTATACTACAAACAATGTATTACCTACCCTCAAGCTATCTGCCAAATTTCAGTCGATTCCGTCAAATAGTTAAAGGTTTAGGCTCGAAAGTGTAGATAAAAATGTCAGGAGGATAACACTTTTAACGTGACAGTTTTTCAGTAGTTGTGTTTTCACAAGTATAGTTTGGTAATATCGCAACTGTCATGGGAAAAAAGGTTTCAAGCACTTTAAACATTTTTCAGAGCTGTTGTCCTCAACTGTATAATGATACCCTTCAACCTTTGAGAACTCTTGATAAAAAATGAATTTGAAATGAAACGGGCGCGAAAAGTTCATTAGATACCATTGAATATGCCAAATGCTTCACTGAATGGTTTATGCTTGAACAAGAATTTGTATAATTTGAACTGTCATTTGCTCATGCTTAAACAATTAGAGCATCAACTATATGAAGGTACGCTTTTATGTTAGGAATGTAACGTTTCAACTAAAAGGTAATCCCAAAGTTCAGTGGGGCACTCAGTCAATCCCATTTTGCTATTTTCAAGAAGCTTTCCACCCACAGATATTAATTAAACCTTTTTTTGACTGTGCCTAAATGTATGTTTTAACTTTTTTTTTCTGCAAATAAAGCCACGTCAGGAGTGAAACGTTTTATACAAAAAAAAAAAAACTTAAAAAGAAGTCATAATTTTTGTACAAAGCTTGTAAATGATATCTGTTTGTAAAGCAGCCATAGAAAACCAAGTATTTTATCATTTCAAAAGCATTTCCTTTAACTATTCAAGGTTATGTAGGGAACTACTGAAAGAAATTTCACCAAGTTTCTGGATATCTGAACTGTCATAGTTTCATAAATATAAAGGTGATAAAATTCCATATACAAAGAAACATTAGTTATTCCCTATATACAAATTATGAGTAAAAGTCTTGAAATTATTATTTGTTCATGGAAGTAGTGCATATGTTTGTCACATAAGCCTTTTCAGAAAAGCGGTACTCTCTTGACATAATAAGTTTGTCCCATTAAACCTTCTTTGCAGATTCTTGCATTTATTTATACTTCTGAGTACTTAAATAGCTCTGTTGCATTTGAGTCCTCATAAAGAACTTCCTGCCACAAGTTATTATTAGTTTTTTGGTGGATGTACATCTTTACAATGAAAGATATAGAAATACGTTTTAGAGCATGAAAAAACTTAGTGAGCATTTAGGATATTATTGTGTGTAAACTAAACAAAAAATGACAAAATACACATGTATTGCCAAATTTCAGACATAAAGAGCATTTTAAATATCTTGAAAGTGAAGACATAAAACAGCAGTATAATTGAAAGAATCTGTAAAAAGAACAAAAGCAGCAGGCAGATATGGAGTCCAGCTTTTGGTTATTAATAAAAGAATGTAATTTTCAGCATAGTAGCCATTGCAATTTGCTTACATAGTACACATAAGTTATAAAATTGATGTTTAACAAAGTCACCCTGCAGAAAATCCTGATATTTTTTCTGGTTAAAAAGAGTGTTACACTACTGACATTCATAGAATTAGAAAAAAAAAAAAAAAAAAAAAAAAAAAAAAAAAGAAACAATACTTGTTGTTGCATGAAAACATGGTGACAAATGTATGTCTGCTTAGTTCAGGATACTGTATGACCGTGAATATATGATATTGGAATACATATTTTTTCTTTTCATGCATGTAATGCTTAATGTCAGGTATGCAACAAATAAACTCTAAACTTTTAATGTTCCTTTGAGATGATGGCATTTGTTTTTCCCGAAAACATTAATATTATTCTAATTCTTTCTGAGAGTATGAGGTTGACCATATGTCCATCACATAAGGTATTTTAAGATTTTACTAGATATCTGAAGTGAGATATAAAACGTTTTTCAGCCAGGGAGAAAAATAGCTTACACTTTGAAAAGTTTTTACATTTACAGATTTAGAATGGAAATACCGATGCAACATATTGCATTTTAATGTATAAAATCAAATAAAATACAGCAAGAAAGATTCCTGCACCGTTAAGGTGTTTTAAATTATGTAAATAATTAAGTTTCAAATAAGTAAAGTTGTCTTATAGTTTATTCAATTGTCTGTATTTCAAAGTAATAACACTTTCTGGTGACACCGAGTTTTAATTTTGAGACAAGTCAGAGGACATTATAATGTCAATACTTTTTTTTTTAAATTAGTTCTGTACAAGAGCTGTGTTCTTTTGGCTATCTTGAGACTGCTTTCTTTAAAGAGGGAGAGCTCAAAAAATAAATGGTACCACGTATTACAGTGTACCACGAGGAGTTATCTTGCTGAAAGGCTCTATATACCTGAGCTTACAGTGTAGATCCAAATCAGATGTCATTTACATCTAATAGATACTGTAGAATACCTTACATGCCCCAAGTCTTGAACAGACAGTTCTGAGTTATTTATGTAGACCCAGATTAGATATTACATCTTAAAAATATATACTGAAGAATACCGTTCTACCCTAAGTATTGGATAAACAGTTTGGAACAAACAGTGTAGATCCAAATCAGGTGCCATATTACATTTTATAAATGGATACTGTAGAATACATTAAATGTCCTAAATCTTGATCAAATATTACTAAGCTAGCAGTATAGATTTATATCAGACGTCACATCTAAAATACATATAATAAACGGATAATGTAGAAAACCGTTTTTACTCAAAGTATTGTACAGACAGTACTGACCTAACCTTGTAGCCCTAGATCAGACGCCACCTTACATCTAATAAATGGATACTATAGAATACCTTATATACCATAATTATTGGTTAGACAGCCCTGAGGTAACAGTGTAGACCCAGATCAGACGCATCTAATAAATGGATACTAAAGAATACCTATTGGACAGAGAGTCCTAAGGAAACAATACCGATTCCAATTTCTACATATCTAGAGAAACTTTAAATGTACTATGAAAAAATAAGCAACAAAACAACATCAACAAAAATAATAATAGCAATAATAATAATAATAATAATATTAATAATATTAATAATAAAAGTAATAATAATAATAGATATAGTAATCAGATGCCATATTACAGCTAATAAATGGATACTGTAGAATGCATTAATATATAACCTAAGTAGTGGGGAGATATACCTGAGCTTACAGTGTAGACCTAAACCAATTGCAATATTACATCTAATAAATACATACTGTAGAATACTTACATGCTCTAGGTATTGAACAGACAGTTCTGAGTTACTAATGCAGACCCAAATCAGATTACAATATTACATCTAATGAATATAATATACAATGCCTTTCTACCCTAAGTATTGGACAAACAGCTCGGAGCAAACAGTGTAGACCCAAACCAGATGCCATATTACATCATATAAATGGGTACTGTAGAATACTTTATATACCCTAAATATTGGACAGGCATTACTGAGCTAACAGTATAGATCTAGATCAGAAGTCACATTTAAAATGCATCTAATAAATGGATACTGTAGAAAAACCTTTTTCTAGAGATACTTTAAATGTACTATGAAATAATAAGCAACAAAACAACAACAACAACAACAACAACAATAATAATAATAATAATAATAATAATAATAATAATAAAAGAGTACTCAGATGCCATATTGCATCTAAAATGAATGCTGCAGAATACCTTATATACCATAAGTATTGGTTAGACAGCCCTGAGTTAACAGTGTAGACCCAGATCAGACGCCATCATGCATCTAATAAATGGATACTAAAGAATACCATTTATATTCAAAGTATTGGACAGGAGTCCTAAGGAAACAATACCAATTCCAATTTCTAAATATCTATGGAAACTTTAAATGCACTATGAAAAAAAGTAAGCGACAAAACAACAACAGCAAAAATAATAATAATAATAATAATAATAATAGTAATAATAGATATAGTAATCAGATGCCATATTTCAGCTAATAAATGGGTACCGTAGAATACATTAATATATAACCTAAGTAGTGGAGAGATATACCTGAGCTTACAGTGTAGACCCAAACCAATTGCCATATTACATCTAATAAATATATACTGTAGAATACTTACATGCTCTAGGTATTGAACAGACAGTTCTGAGCTACTAATGCAGACCCAAATCAGATAACCATATTTCATCTAATGAATATACTATACAATCCCTTTCTACCCTAAGAATTGGACAAACAGTTCGGAGCAAACAGTGTAGACCCAAACCAGATGCCATATTACATCTTATAAATGGATACTGTAGAATACTTTATATACCCAAAATATTGGACAGGCATTAGAGCTAACAGTACAGATCTAGATCAGAAGTCACATTTAAAATGCATCTAATAAATAGATACTGAAGAAATCCCTTTTTCTAGAGATACTTTAAATGTACTACGAAATAATAAGCAACAAAACAACATAAGCAACAACAATAACAACAACAACAACAACATCAATAATAATAATAATAATAAAAATAGTACTCAGATGCCATATTGCATCTAAAATGAATGCTGTAGAATACATTATCTACCATAAGTATTGGTTAGACAGCCCTGAGATAACAGTGCAGACCCAGATCAGAATCCATCATGCATCTAATAAATGGATACTAAAGAATACCATTTATATTCAAAGTATTGGACAGAGAGTCCAAAGGAAACAATACCAATTCCAATTTCTAATTATCTAGAGAAACTTTAAATGTACTATGAAAAAATAAGCAACAAAACAACAACAAAAAATAATAATAATAATAATAAAAGTAAATATAATAATAGACATAGTAATCAGATGCCATATTATAGTTAATAAATGGATACTGTAGAATACATTAATATATAACCTAAGTAGTGGAGAAATATACCTGAGCTTACAGTGTAGACCCAAACCAATTGCCATATTACATCTAATAAATATATACTGTAGAATACTTACATGCTCTAGGTATTGGCCAGACAGTTCTGAGCTACTAATGCAGACCCAAATCAGATAACCATATTACATCTAATGAGTATACTATACAACGCCTTTCTACCCTAAGTATTGGACAAACAGTTCGGAGCAAACAGTGTAGACCCAAACCAGATGCCATATTACATCTTATAAATGGATACTGTAGAATACTTTATATACCCTAAATATTGGACAGGCGTTACTGAGCTAACAGTATAGATCTAGATCAGAAGTCACATTTAAAATGCATCTAATAAATGGATACTGTAGAAAACCCTTTTTTCTAAAGATACTTTAAATGTACTATGAAATAATAAGGAACAAAACAACATAAACAACAACAACAAAAACAACAATAACAACAACAACAACCATAAAAATAATAATAATAATAATAATAGAATAGTACTCAGATGCCATATTGCATCTAAAATGAATGCTGTAGAATACCTTACATACCCTAAGTATTAGAGAGATATACTTGAGCTTACAATGTAGACCCAAATCAGATGCCTTATTACATCTAATAAACAGATATTGTAGAATGTTTACGGTATCCGACGCAAGGAAAATCCACAGCAATATAAGGCATATTGTATGTTTACATCTGTGATAATCCTGATTAGGAGAAACGTATTTTATGAGTTAGTCTTAAGAATTAAAAAATGGCTTAGTTCTGTTAGATAGAACAAGAAAATATGACTGACAACTCCAAGATCATACGTTAGCATCATATTCATAATGCAAACTGTTTTATTTATACTATGCTATGAACAGTGATATAATTCTAAACAAACTGTTATTTTCTTTTCAGGTATTAGGTGGAGTTCTATGAACATTGAAAGTCTTAAAGAGTCATCAGATTCCGGATTCTTTTGAAGTTAAGTATTGTTATTGTTTGTTGTTTTGTAATGTTGGTTTGATTTGATTTGGATTGATTTCGTTTCATCAGGTTTCTCTTTGGATTCGTTTCTTTCGGTTTCGTTTTGGGGTTTCTCTATTTGGATTATAGTGTTGATTGTATTCTATTGTATTGTATGTTGTAGTGTTATGTATTCTATTATATTGTTGGTTTTGTTTCGTTTCCATTCGTTTCTGTTTGATTTGGTTTCATTCAGTTTCGTTTCGTTTTTCTCTATTTGGATTATAGTGTTTTTGTTATGTATTGTATATTGTAGTGTAATGTATTGCATTGTATTATGTTTCTGTTTGATTTGATTTCGTTCGGTTTCGATTGAGCTTTCTGTATTCTGATTGTATTGTGTTATCGTTTCGGATTATATTGTTATGTAATTTAATGTAATGTAATGCATTGTAATGTAATGTAATGTAATGTAATGTAATGTAATAATCATTATACTGTATTATGTTTGATTTCGTTTGATTTCTGTTGTCTTGGTTTCTTTCGGTGTCATTTGTTTTTTTTCTCTATTTGGAGTATGGTGTTTATTACATTGTATTGTATATTGTAGTGTAACGTTTGTATTGAATTATATATTTGTTTTCTTTGGTTTTGATTGGTTAGGTTTCTGTTTGATTTTCTTACGTTTGACCCTTCTGTATTTGGATTGTAGTGTGTTTCGTTTTGGATTATATCGTTATGTAATGTAATGTAATGTAATGTAATATAATATAAGGTAATGCATTGTAATGTAATGTAATAATTATTGTATTATGTTTGGTATCGTTTAATATCTGTTGATTTGGATTCTTTCGATTTCATTTGTTTTTTCTCTATTTGGATTATGGTATTTGTTGCATTGTATTGTTTATTGTAGTGTTACGTTTTGTATTGAATTATATATTTGTTTTCATTAGTTTTGATTCGTTAGGTTTTGATTGCTTAGGTTTTTGTTTGATTTGATTTCGTTTGCTTTTGTTTTGATTGGTAATGTTTCTGTTTGCTTTGCTTTCGTTCGGTTTCATTTGTCTTGATGGTGTGGTATGATATCTTAATTTATTTTTTTTATATTTACAGGTGGTTCCACGGTCGACTGGAACTCAGTGAAGGACCGAAACCGATTACTGGTTGTAAGTATATTTAATAACTCTGTCGATGAATTAATGTGATACCCTGTTTACGCCTCATAGCCCGTGGTTCGCCGATATTCTGTTTCAAATTAAGAAGTGTCCGTATTGCCGCTCTCGACCTCGGATCAGGGGGTTCCGGGCTCAAATCTCGCTAGAAGCGGAATTTCGCTTATGAGTGTACGGCGATTCTTACACAGAGCCTTTTATTATCACCCTTCAGTAGTCTCAATATGACTTAATTAATATTGAAGAAATACCAAACCATTATCATCATTATTTCAAATTAAATCCACATTTCATATTCTTAGATATATCAAAAGATCAGAGAATATGAATAATAATATATTGAAGATGTTTCACGGCGGCCAAAATGGGGGCATTTTCAAAAAAATGAAATTTGCTGGTTCTATTGAAGTTTCTATACTACAAACAATGTATTACCTACCCTCAAGCTATCTGCCAAATTTCAGTCGATTCCGTCAAATAGTTAAAGGTTTAGGCTCGAAAGTGTAGATAAAAATGTCAGGAGGATAACACTTTTAACGTGACAGTTTTTCAGTAGTTGTGTTTTCACAAGTATAGTTTGGTAATATCGCAACTGTCATGGGAAAAAAGGTTTCAAGCACTTTAAACATTTTTCAGAGCTGTTGTCCTCAACTGTATAATGATACCCTTCAACCTTTGAGAACTCTTGATAAAAAATGAATTTGAAATGAAACGGGCGCGAAAAGTTCATTAGATACCATTGAATATGCCAAATGCTTCACTGAATGGTTTATGCTTGAACAAGAATTTGTATAATTTGAACTGTCATTTGCTCATGCTTAAACAATTAGAGCATCAACTATATGAAGGTACGCTTTTATGTTAGGAATGTAACGTTTCAACTAAAAGGTAATCCCAAAGTTCAGTGGGGCACTCAGTCAATCCCATTTTGCTATTTTCAAGAAGCTTTCCACCCACAGATATTAATTAAACCTTTTTTTGACTGTGCCTAAATGTCTGTTTTAACTTTTTTTTTCTGCAAATAAAGCCACGTCAGGAGTGAAACGTTTTATACAAAAAAAAAAAAAAACTTAAAAAGAAGTCATAATTTTTGTACAAAGCTTGTAAATGATATCTGTTTGTAAAGCAGCCATAGAAAACCAAGTATTTTATCATTTCAAAAGCATTTCCTTTAACTATTCAAGGTTATGTAGGGAACTACTGAAAGAAATTTCACCAAGTTTCTGGATATCTGAACTGTCATAGTTTCATAAATATAAAGGTGATAAAATTCCATATACAAAGAAACATTAGTTATTCCCTATATACAAATTATGAGTAAAAGTCTTGAAATTATTATTTGTTCATGGAAGTAGTGCATATGTTTGTCACATAAGCCTTTTCAGAAAAGCGGTACTCTCTTGACATAATAAGTTTGTCCCATTAAACCTTCTTTGCAGATTCTTGCATTTATTTATACTTCTGAGTACTTAAATAGCTCTGTTGCATTTGAGTCCTCATAAAGAACTTCCTGCCACAAGTTATTATTAGTTTTTTGGTGGATGTACATCTTTACAATGAAAGATATAGAAATACGTTTTAGAGCATGAAAAAACTTAGTGAGCATTTAGGATATTATTGTGTGTAAACTAAACAAAAAATGACAAAATACACATGTATTGCCAAATTTCAGACATAAAGAGCATTTTAAATATCTTGAAAGTGAAGACATAAAACAGCAGTATAATTGAAAGAATCAGTAAAAAGAACAAAAGCAGCAGGCAGATATGGAGTCCAGCTTTTGGTTATTAATAAAAGAATGTAATTTTCAGCATAGTAGCCATTGCAATTTGCTTACATAGTACACATAAGTTATAAAATTGATGTTTAACAAAGTCACCCTGCAGAAAATCCTGATATTTTTTTCTGGTTAAAAAGAGTGTTACACTACTGACATTCATAGAATTAGAAAAAAAAAAAAAAAAAAAAAAAAAAAAAGAAACAATACTTGTTGTTGCATGAAAACATGGTGACAAATGTATGTCTGCTTAGTTCAGGATACTGTATGACCGTGAATATATGATATTGGAATACATATTTTTTCTTTTCATGCATGTAATGCTTAATGTCAGGTATGCAACAAATAAACTCTAAACTTTTAATGTTCCTTTGAGATGATGGCATTTGTTTTTCCCGAAAACATTAATATTATTCTAATTCTTTCTGAGAGTATGAGGTTGACCATATGTCCATCACATAAGGTATTTTAAAAGATTTTACTAGATATCTGAAGTGAGATATAAAACGTTTTTCAGCCAGGGAGAAAAATAGCTTACACTTTGAAAAGTTTTTACATTTACAGATTTAGAATGGAAATACCGATGCAACATATTGCATTTTAATGTATAAAATCAAATAAAATACAGCAAGAAAGATTCCTGCACCGTTAAGGTGTTTTAAATTATGTAAATAATTAAGTTTCAAATAAGTAAAGTTGTCTTATAGTTTATTCAATTGTCTGTATTTCAAAGTAATAACACTTTCTGGTGACACCGAGTTTTAATTTTGAGACAAGTCAGAGGACATTATAATGTCAATACTTTTTTTTTTAAATTAGTTCTGTACAAGAGCTGTGTTCTTTTGGCTATCTTGAGACTGCTTTCTTTAAAGAGGGAGAGCTCAAAAAATAAATGGTACCACGTATTACAGTGTACCACGAGGAGTTATCTTGCTGAAAGGCTCTATATACCTGAGCTTACAGTGTAGATCCAAATCAGATGTCATTTACATCTAATAGATACTGTAGAATACCTTACATGCCCCAAGTCTTGAACAGACAGTTCTGAGTTATTTATGTAGACCCAGATTAGATATTACATCTTAAAAATATATACTGAAGAATACCGTTCTACCCTAAGTATTGGATAAACAGTTTGGAACAAACAGTGTAGATCCAAATCAGGTGCCATATTACATTTTATAAATGGATACTGTAGAATACATTAAATGTCCTAAATCTTGATCAAATATTACTAAGCTAGCAGTATAGATTTATATCAGACGTCACATCTAAAATACATATAATAAACGGATAATGTAGAAAACCGTTTTTACTCAAAGTATTGTACAGACAGTACTGACCTAACCTTGTAGCCCTAGATCAGACGCCACCTTACATCTAATAAATGGATACTATAGAATACCTTATATACCATAATTATTGGTTAGACAGCCCTGAGGTAACAGTGTAGACCCAGATCAGACGCATCTAATAAATGGATACTAAAGAATACCTATTGGACAGAGAGTCCTAAGGAAACAATACTGATTCCAATTTCTACATATCTAGAGAAACTTTAAATGTACTATGAAAAAATAAGCAACAAAACAACATCAACAAAAATAATAATAGCAATAATAATAATAATAATAATAATAATAATATTAATAATAAAAGTAATAATAATAATAGATATAGTAATCAGATGCCATATTACAGCTAATAAATGGATACTGTAGAATGCATTAATATATAACCTAAGTAGTGGGGAGATATACCTGAGCTTACAGTGTAGACCTAAACCAATTGCAATATTACATCTAATAAATACATACTGTAGAATACTTACATGCTCTAGGTATTGAACAGACAGTTCTGAGTTACTAATGCAGACCCAAATCAGATTACAATATTACATCTAATGAATATAATATACAATGCCTTTCTACCCTAAGTATTGGACAAACAGCTCGGAGCAAACAGTGTAGACCCAAACCAGATGCCATATTACATCATATAAATGGGTACTGTAGAATACTTTATATACCCTAAATATTGGACAGGCATTACTGAGCTAACAGTATAGATCTAGATCAGAAGTCACATTTAAAATGCATCTAATAAATGGATACTGTAGAAAAACCTTTTTCTAGAGATACTTTAAATGTACTATGAAATAATAAGCAACAAAACAACAACAACAACAACAACAATAATAATAATAATAATAATAATAATAATAATAATAATAAAAGAGTACTCAGATGCCATATTGCATCTAAAATGAATGCTGCAGAATACCTTATATACCATAAGTATTGGTTAGACAGCCCTGAGTTAACAGTGTAGACCCAGATCAGACGCCATCATGCATCTAATAAATGGATACTAAAGAATACCATTTATATTCAAAGTATTGGACAGGAGTCCTAAGGAAACAATACCAATTCCAATTTCTAAATATCTATGGAAACTTTAAATGCACTATGAAAAAAAGTAAGCGACAAAACAACAACAGCAAAAATAATAATAATAATAATAATAATAATAGTAATAATAGATATAGTAATCAGATGCCATATTTCAGCTAATAAATGGGTACCGTAGAATACATTAATATATAACCTAAGTAGTGGAGAGATATACCTGAGCTTACAGTGTAGACCCAAACCAATTGCCATATTACATCTAATAAATATATACTGTAGAATACTTACATGCTCTAGGTATTGAACAGACAGTTCTGAGCTACTAATGCAGACCCAAATCAGATAACCATATTTCATCTAATGAATATACTATACAATCCCTTTCTACCCTAAGAATTGGACAAACAGTTCGGAGCAAACAGTGTAGACCCAAACCAGATGCCATATTACATCTTATAAATGGATACTGTAGAATACTTTATATACCCAAAATATTGGACAGGCATTACTGAGCTAACAGTACAGATCTAGATCAGAAGTCACATTTAAAATGCATCTAATAAATAGATACTGAAGAAATCCCTTTTTCTAGAGATACTTTAAATGTACTACGAAATAATAAGCAACAAAACAACATAAGCAACAACAATAACAACAACAACAACAACATCAATAATAATAATAATAATAATAATAGTACTCAGATGCCATATTGCATCTAAAATGAATGCTGTAGAATACATTATCTACCATAAGTATTGGTTAGACAGCCCTGAGATAACAGTGCAGACCCAGATCAGAATCCATCATGCATCTAATAAATGGATACTAAAGAATACCATTTATATTCAAAGTATTGGACAGAGAGTCCAAAGGAAACAATACCAATTCCAATTTCTAATTATCTAGAGAAACTTTAAATGTACTATGAAAAAATAAGCAACAAAACAACAACAAAAAATAATAATAATAATAATAAAAGTAAATATAATAATAGACATAGTAATCAGATGCCATATTATAGTTAATAAATGGATACTGTAGAATACATTAATATATAACCTAAGTAGTGGAGAAATATACCTGAGCTTACAGTGTAGACCCAAACCAATTGCCATATTACATCTAATAAATATATACTGTAGAATACTTACATGCTCTAGGTATTGGCCAGACAGTTCTGAGCTACTAATGCAGACCCAAATCAGATAACCATATTACATCTAATGAGTATACTATACAACGCCTTTCTACCCTAAGTATTGGACAAACAGTTCGGAGCAAACAGTGTAGACCCAAACCAGATGCCATATTACATCTTATAAATGGATACTGTAGAATACTTTATATACCCTAAATATTGGACAGGCGTTACTGAGCTAACAGTATAGATCTAGATCAGAAGTCACATTTAAAATGCATCTAATAAATGGATACTGTAGAAAACCCTTTTTTCTAAAGATACTTTAAATGTACTATGAAATAATAAGGAACAAAACAACATAAACAACAACAACAAAAACAACAATAACAACAACAACAACCATAAAAATAATAATAATAATAATAATAGAATAGTACTCAGATGCCATATTGCATCTAAAATGAATGCTGTAGAATACCTTACATACCCTAAGTATTAGAGAGATATACTTGAGCTTACAATGTAGACCCAAATCAGATGCCTTATTACATCTAATAAACAGATATTGTAGAATGTTTACGGTATCCGACGCAAGGAAAATCCACAGCAATATAAGGCATATTGTATGTTTACATCTGTGATAATCCTGATTAGGAGAAACGTATTTTATGAGTTAGTCTTAAGAATTAAAAAATGGCTTAGTTCTGTTAGATAGAACAAGAAAATATGACTGACAACTCCAAGATCATACGTTAGCATCATATTCATAATGCAAACTGTTTTATTTATACTATGCTATGAACAGTGATATAATTCTAAACAAACTGTTATTTTCTTTTCAGGTATTAGGTGGAGTTCTATGAACATTGAAAGTCTTAAAGAGTCATCAGATTCCGGATTCTTTTGAAGTTAAGTATTGTTATTGTTTGTTGTTTTGTAATGTTGGTTTGATTTGATTTGGATTGATTTCGTTTCATCAGGTTTCTCTTTGGATTCGTTTCTTTCGGTTTCGTTTTGGGGTTTCTCTATTTGGATTATAGTGTTGATTGTATTCTATTGTATTGTATGTTGTAGTGTTATGTATTCTATTATATTGTTGGTTTTGTTTCGTTTCCATTCGTTTCTGTTTGATTTGGTTTCATTCAGTTTCGTTTCGTTTTTCTCTATTTGGATTATAGTGTTTTTGTAATGTATTGTATATTGTAGTGTAATGTATTGCATTGTATTATGTTTCTGTTTGATTTGATTTCGTTCGGTTTCGATTGAGCTTTCTGTATTCTGATTGTATTGTGTTATCGTTTCGGATTATATTGTTATGTAATTTAATGTAATGTAATGCATTGTAATGTAATGTAATGTAATGTAATGTAATGTAATAATCATTATACTGTATTATGTTTGATTTCGTTTGATTTCTGTTGTCTTGGTTTCTTTCGGTGTCATTTGTTTTTTTTCTCTATTTGAAGTATGGTGTTTATTACATTGTATTGTATATTGTAGTGTAACGTTTGTATTGAATTATATATTTGTTTTCTTTGGTTTTGATTGGTTAGGTTTCTGTTTGATTTTCTTACGTTTGACCCTTCTGTATTTGGATTGTAGTGTGTTTCGTTTTGGATTATATCGTTATGTAATGTAATGTAATGTAATGTAATATAATATAAGGTAATGCATTGTAATGTAATGTAATAATTATTGTATTATGTTTGGTATCGTTTAATATCTGTTGATTTGGATTCTTTCGATTTCATTTGTTTTTTCTCTATTTGGATTATGGTATTTGTTGCATTGTATTGTTTATTGTAGTGTTACGTTTTGTATTGAATTATATATTTGTTTTCATTAGTTTTGATTCGTTAGGTTTTGATTGCTTAGGTTTTTGTTTGATTTGATTTCGTTTGCTTTTGTTTTGATTGGTAATGTTTCTGTTTGCTTTGCTTTCGTTCGGTTTCATTTGTCTTGATGGTGTGGTATGATATCTTAATTTATTTTTTTTATATTTACAGGTGGTTCCACGGTCGACTGGAACTCAGTGAAGGACCGAAACCGATTACTGGTTGTAAGTATATTTAATAACTCTGTCGATGAATTAATGTGATACCCTGTTTACGCCTCATAGCCCGTGGTTCGCCGATATTCTGTTTCAAATTAAGAAGTGTCCGTATTGCCGCTCTCGACCTCGGATCAGGGGGTTCCGGGCTCAAATCTCGCTAGAAGCGGAATTTCGCTTATGAGTGTACGGCGATTCTTACACAGAGCCTTTTATTATCACCCTTCAGTAGTCTCAATATGACTTAATTAATATTGAAGAAATACCAAACCATTATCATCATTATTTCAAATTAAATCCACATTTCATATTCTTAGATATATCAAAAGATCAGAGAATATGAATAATAATATATTGAAGATGTTTCACGGCGGCCAAAATGGGGGCATTTTCAAAAAAATGAAATTTGCTGGTTCTATTGAAGTTTCTATACTACAAACAATGTATTACCTACCCTCAAGCTATCTGCCAAATTTCAGTCGATTCCGTCAAATAGTTAAAGGTTTAGGCTCGAAAGTGTAGATAAAAATGTCAGGAGGATAACACTTTTAACGTGACAGTTTTTCAGTAGTTGTGTTTTCACAAGTATAGTTTGGTAATATCGCAACTGTCATGGGAAAAAAGGTTTCAAGCACTTTAAACATTTTTCAGAGCTGTTGTCCTCAACTGTATAATGATACCCTTCAACCTTTGAGAACTCTTGATAAAAAATGAATTTGAAATGAAACGGGCGCGAAAAGTTCATTAGATACCATTGAATATGCCAAATGCTTCACTGAATGGTTTATGCTTGAACAAGAATTTGTATAATTTGAACTGTCATTTGCTCATGCTTAAACAATTAGAGCATCAACTATATGAAGGTACGCTTTTATGTTAGGAATGTAACGTTTCAACTAAAAGGTAATCCCAAAGTTCAGTGGGGCACTCAGTCAATCCCATTTTGCTATTTTCAAGAAGCTTTCCACCCACAGATATTAATTAAACCTTTTTTTGACTGTGCCTAAATGTCTGTTTTAACTTTTTTTTTTCTGCAAATAAAGCCACGTCAGGAGTGAAACGTTTTATACAAAAAAAAAAAACTTAAAAAGAAGTCATAATTTTTGTACAAAGCTTGTAAATGATATCTGTTTGTAAAGCAGCCATAGAAAACCAAGTATTTTATCATTTCAAAAGCATTTCCTTTAACTATTCAAGGTTATGTAGGGAACTACTGAAAGAAATTTCACCAAGTTTCTGGATATCTGAACTGTCATAGTTTCATAAATATAAAGGTGATAAAATTCCATATACAAAGAAACATTAGTTATTCCCTATATACAAATTATGAGTAAAAGTCTTGAAATTATTATTTGTTCATGGAAGTAGTGCATATGTTTGTCACATAAGCCTTTTCAGAAAAGCGGTACTCTCTTGACATAATAAGTTTGTCCCATTAAACCTTCTTTGCAGATTCTTGCATTTATTTATACTTCTGAGTACTTAAATAGCTCTGTTGCATTTGAGTCCTCATAAAGAACTTCCTGCCACAAGTTATTATTAGTTTTTTGGTGGATGTACATCTTTACAATGAAAGATATAGAAATACGTTTTAGAGCATGAAAAAACTTAGTGAGCATTTAGGATATTATTGTGTGTAAACTAAACAAAAAATGACAAAATACACATGTATTGCCAAATTTCAGACATAAAGAGCATTTTAAATATCTTGAAAGTGAAGACATAAAACAGCAGTATAATTGAAAGAATCTGTAAAAAGAACAAAAGCAGCAGGCAGATATGGAGTCCAGCTTTTGGTTATTAATAAAAGAATGTAATTTTCAGCATAGTAGCCATTGCAATTTGCTTACATAGTACACATAAGTTATAAAATTGATGTTTAACAAAGTCACCCTGCAGAAAATCCTGATATTTTTTTCTGGTTAAAAAGAGTGTTACACTACTGACATTCATAGAATTAGAAAAAAAAAAAAAAAAAAAAAAGAAACAATACTTGTTGTTGCATGAAAACATGGTGACAAATGTATGTCTGCTTAGTTCAGGATACTGTATGACCGTGAATATATGATATTGGAATACATATTTTTTCTTTTCATGCATGTAATGCTTAATGTCAGGTATGCAACAAATAAACTCTAAACTTTTAATGTTCCTTTGAGATGATGGCATTTGTTTTTCCCGAAAACATTAATATTATTCTAATTCTTTCTGAGAGTATGAGGTTGACCATATGTCCATCACATAAGGTATTTTAAAAGATTTTACTAGATATCTGAAGTGAGATATAAAACGTTTTTCAGCCAGGGAGAAAAATAGCTTACACTTTGAAAAGTTTTTACATTTACAGATTTAGAATGGAAATACCGATGCAACATATTGCATTTTAATGTATAAAATCAAATAAAATACAGCAAGAAAGATTCCTGCACCGTTAAGGTGTTTTAAATTATGTAAATAATTAAGTTTCAAATAAGTAAAGTTGTCTTATAGTTTATTCAATTGTCTGTATTTCAAAGTAATAACACTTTCTGGTGACACCGAGTTTTAATTTTGAGACAAGTCAGAGGACATTATAATGTCAATAATTTTTTTTTTAAATTAGTTTTGTACAAGAGCTGTGTTCTTTTGGCTATCTTGAGACTGCTTTCTTTAAAGAGGGAGAGCTCAAAAAATAAATGGTACCACGTATTACAGTGTACCACGAGGAGTTATCTTGCTGAAAGGCTCTATATACCTGAGCTTACAGTGTAGATCCAAATCAGATGTCATTTACATCTAATAGATACTGTAGAATACCTTACATGCCCCAAGTCTTGAACAGACAGTTCTGAGTTATTTATGTAGACCCAGATTAGATATTACATCTTAAAAATATATACTGAAGAATACCGTTCTACCCTAAGTATTGGATAAACAGTTTGGAACAAACAGTGTAGATCCAAATCAGGTGCCATATTACATTTTATAAATGGATACTGTAGAATACATTAAATGTCCTAAATCTTGATCAAATATTACTAAGCTAGCAGTATAGATTTATATCAGACGTCACATCTAAAATACATATAATAAACGGATAATGTAGAAAACCGTTTTTACTCAAAGTATTGTACAGACAGTACTGACCTAACCTTGTAGCCCTAGATCAGACGCCACCTTACATCTAATAAATGGATACTATAGAATACCTTATATACCATAATTATTGGTTAGACAGCCCTGAGGTAACAGTGTAGACCCAGATCAGACGCATCTAATAAATGGATACTAAAGAATACCTATTGGACAGAGAGTCCTAAGGAAACAATACCGATTCCAATTTCTACATATCTAGAGAAACTTTAAATGTACTATGAAAAAATAAGCAACAAAACAACATCAACAAAAATAATAATAGCAATAATAATAATAATAATAATAATAATAATAATAATATTAATAATAAAAGTAATAATAATAATAGATATAGTAATCAGATGCCATATTACAGCTAATAAATGGATACTGTAGAATGCATTAATATATAACCTAAGTAGTGGGGAGATATACCTGAGCTTACAGTGTAGACCTAAACCAATTGCAATATTACATCTAATAAATACATACTGTAGAATACTTACATGCTCTAGGTATTGAACAGACAGTTCTGAGTTACTAATGCAGACTCAAATCAGATTACAATATTACATCTAATGAATATAATATACAATGCCTTTCTACCCTAAGTATTGGACAAACAGCTCGGAGCAAACAGTGTAGACCCAAACCAGATGCCATATTACATCATATAAATGGGTACTGTAGAATACTTTATATACCCTAAATATTGGACAGGCATTACTGAGCTAACAGTATAGATCTAGATCAGAAGTCACATTTAAAATGCATCTATTAAATGGATACTGTAGAAAAACCTTTTTCTAGAGATACTTTAAATGTACTATGAAATAATAAGCAACAAAACAACAACAACAACAACAACAACAATAATAATAATAATAATAATAATAATAATAATAAAAGAGTACTCAGATGCCATATTGCATCTAAACTGAATGCTGCAGAATACCTTATATACCATAAGTATTGGTTAGACAGCCCTGAGTTAACAGTGTAGACCCAGATCAGACGCCATCATGCATATAATAAATGGATACTAAAGAATACCATTTATATTCAAAGTTTTGGACAGGAGTCCTAAGGAAACAATACCAATTCCAATTTCTAAATATCTATGGAAACTTTAAATGCACTATGAAAAAAAGTAAGCGACAAAACAACAACAGCAAAAATAATAATAATAATAATAATAGTAATAATAGATATAGTAATCAGATGCCATATTTCAGCTAATAAATGGGTACCGTAGAATACATTAATATATAACCTAAGTAGTGGAGAGATATACCTGAGCTTACAGTGTAGACCCAAACCAATTGCCATATTACATCTAATAAATATATACTGTAGAATACTTACATGCTCTAGGTATTGAACAGACAGTTCTGAGCTACTAATGCAGACCCAAATCAGATAACCATATTTCATCTAATGAATATACTATACAATCCCTTTCTACCCTAAGAATTGGACAAACAGTTCGGAGCAAACAGTGTAGACCCAAACCAGATGCCATATTACATCTTATAAATGGATACTGTAGAATACTTTATATACCCAAAATATTGGACAGGCATTACTGAGCTAACAGTACAGATCTAGATCAGAAGTCACATTTAAAATGCATCTAATAAATAGATACTGAAGAAATCCCTTTTTCTAGAGATACTTTAAATGTACTACGAAATAATAAGCAACAAAACAACATAAGCAACAACAATAACAACAACAACAACAACATCAATAATAATAATAATAATAAAAATAGTACTCAGATGCCATATTGCATCTAAAATGAATGCTGTAGAATACATTATCTACCATAAGTATTGGTTAGACAGCCCTGAGATAACAGTGCAGACCCAGATCAGAATCCATCATGCATCTAATAAATGGATACTAAAGAATACCATTTATATTCAAAGTATTGGACAGAGAGTCCAAAGGAAACAATACCAATTCCAATTTCTAATTATCTAGAGAAACTTTAAATGTACTATGAAAAAATAAGCAACAAAACAACAACAAAAAATAATAATAATAATAATAAAAGTAAATATAATAATAGACATAGTAATCAGATGCCATATTATAGTTAATAAATGGATACTGTAGAATACATTAATATATAACCTAAGTAGTGGAGAAATATACCTGAGCTTACAGTGTAGACCCAAACCAATTGCCATATTACATCTAATAAATATATACTGTAGAATACTTACATGCTCTAGGTATTGGCCAGACAGTTCTGAGCTACTAATGCAGACCCAAATCAGATAACCATATTACATCTAATGAGTATACTATACAACGCCTTTCTACCCTAAGTATTGGACAAACAGTTCGGAGCAAACAGTGTAGACCCAAACCAGATGCCATATTACATCTTATAAATGGATACTGTAGAATACTTTATATACCCTAAATATTGGACAGGCGTTACTGAGCTAACAGTATAGATCTAGATCAGAAGTCACATTTAAAATGCATCTAATAAATGGATACTGTAGAAAACCCTTTTTTCTAAAGATACTTTAAATGTACTATGAAATAATAAGGAACAAAACAACATAAACAACAACAACAAAAACAACAATAACAACAACAACAACCATAAAAATAATAATAATAATAATAATAGAATAGTACTCAGATGCCATATTGCATCTAAAATGAATGCTGTAGAATACCTTACATACCCTAAGTATTAGAGAGATATACTTGAGCTTACAATGTAGACCCAAATCAGATGCCTTATTACATCTAATAAACAGATATTGTAGAATGTTTACGGTATCCGACGCAAGGAAAATCCACAGCAATATAAGGCATATTGTATGTTTACATCTGTGATAATCCTGATTAGGAGAAACGTATTTTATGAGTTAGTCTTAAGAATTTAAAAATGGCTTAGTTCTGTTAGATAGAACAAGAAAATATGACTGACAACTCCAAGATCATACGTTAGCATCATATTCATAATGCAAACTGTTTTATTTATACTATGCTATGAACAGTGATATAATTCTAAACAAACTGTTATTTTCTTTTCAGGTATTAGGTGGAGTTCTATGAACATTGAAAGTCTTAAAGAGTCATCAGATTCCGGATTCTTTTGAAGTTAAGTATTGTTATTGTTTGTTGTTTTGTAATGTTGGTTTGATTTGATTTGGATTGATTTCGTTTCATCAGGTTTCTCTTTGGATTCGTTTCTTTCGGTTTCGTTTTGGGGTTTCTCTATTTGGATTATAGTGTTGATTGTATTCTATTGTATTGTATGTTGTAGTGTTATGTATTCTATTATATTGTTGGTTTTGTTTCGTTTCCATTCGTTTCTGTTTGATTTGGTTTCATTCAGTTTCGTTTCGTTTTTCTCTATTTGGATTATAGTGTTTTTGTAATGTATTGTATATTGTAGTGTAATGTATTGCATTGTATTATGTTTCTGTTTGATTTGATTTCGTTCGGTTTCGATTGAGCTTTCTGTATTCTGATTGTATTGTGTTATCGTTTCGGATTATATTGTTATGTAATTTAATGTAATGTAATGCATTGTAATGTAATGTAATGTAATGTAATGTAATGTAATGTAATGTAATAATCATTATACTGTATTATGTTTGATTTCGTTTGATTTCTGTTGTCTTGGTTTCTTTCGGTGTCATTTGTTTTTTTTCTCTATTTGGAGTATGGTGTTTATTACATTGTATTGTATATTGTAGTGTAACGTTTGTATTGAATTATATATTTGTTTTCTTTGGTTTTGATTGGTTAGGTTTCTGTTTGATTTTCTTACGTTTGACCCTTCTGTATTTGGATTGTAGTGTGTTTCGTTTTGGATTATATCGTTATGTAATGTAATGTAATGTAATGTAATATAATATAAGGTAATGCATTGTAATGTAATGTAATAATTATTGTATTATGTTTGGTATCGTTTAATATCTGTTGATTTGGATTCTTTCGATTTCATTTGTTTTTTCTCTATTTGGATTATGGTATTTGTTGCATTGTATTGTTTATTGTAGTGTTACGTTTTGTATTGAATTATATATTTGTTTTCATTAGTTTTGATTCGTTAGGTTTTGATTGCTTAGGTTTTTGTTTGATTTGATTTCGTTTGCTTTTGTTTTGATTGGTAATGTTTCTGTTTGCTTTGCTTTCGTTCGGTTTCATTTGTCTTGATGGTGTGGTATGATATCTTAATTTATTTTTTTTATATTTACAGGTGGTTCCACGGTCGACTGGAACTCAGTGAAGGACCGAAACCGATTACTGGTTGTAAGTATATTTAATAACTCTGTCGATGAATTAATGTGATACCCTGTTTACGCCTCATAGCCCGTGGTTCGCCGATATTCTGTTTCAAATTAAGAAGCGTTCGTATTGCCGCTCTCGACCTCGGATCAGGGGGTTCCGGGCTCAAATCTCGCTAGAAGCGGAATTTCGCTTATGAGTGTACGGCGATTCTTACACAGAGCCTTTTATTATCACCCTTCAGTAGTCTCAATATGACTTAATTAATATTGAAGAAATACCAAACCATTATCATCATTATTTCAAATTAAATCCACATTTCATATTCTTAGATATATCAAAAGATCAGAGAATATGAATAATAATATATTGAAGATGTTTCACGGCGGCCAAAATGGGGGCATTTTCAAAAAAATGAAATTTGCTGGTTCTATTGAAGTTTCTATACTACAAACAATGTATTACCTACCCTCAAGCTATCTGCCAAATTTCAGTCGATTCCGTCAAATAGTTAAAGGTTTAGGCTCGAAAGTGTAGATAAAAATGTCAGGAGGATAACACTTTTAACGTGACAGTTTTTCAGTAGTTGTGTTTTCACAAGTATAGTTTGGTAATATCGCAACTGTCATGGGAAAAAAGGTTTCAAGCACTTTAAACATTTTTCAGAGCTGTTGTCCTCAACTGTATAATGATACCCTTCAACCTTTGAGAACTCTTGATAAAAAATGAATTTGAAATGAAACGGGCGCGAAAAGTTCATTAGATACCATTGAATATGCCAAATGCTTCACTGAATGGTTTATGCTTGAACAAGAATTTGTATAATTTGAACTGTCATTTGCTCATGCTTAAACAATTAGAGCATCAACTATATGAAGGTACGCTTTTATGTTAGGAATGTAACGTTTCAACTAAAAGGTAATCCCAAAGTTCAGTGGGGCACTCAGTCAATCCCATTTTGCTATTTTCAAGAAGCTTTCCACCCACAGATATTAATTAAACCTTTTTTTGACTGTGCCTAAATGTCTGTTTTAACTTTTTTTTTCTGCAAATAAAGCCACGTCAGGAGTGAAACGTTTTATACAAAAAAAAAAAAAAAACTTAAAAAGAAGTCATAATTTTTGTACAAAGCTTGTAAATGATATCTGTTTGTAAAGCAGCCATAGAAAACCAAGTATTTTATCATTTCAAAAGCATTTCCTTTAACTATTCAAGGTTATGTAGGGAACTACTGAAAGAAATTTCACCAAGTTTCTGGATATCTGAACTGTCATAGTTTCATAAATATAAAGGTGATAAAATTCCATATACAAAGAAACATTAGTTATTCCCTATATACAAATTATGAGTAAAAGTCTTGAAATTATTATTTGTTCATGGAAGTAGTGCATATGTTTGTCACATAAGCCTTTTCAGAAAAGCGGTACTCTCTTGACATAATAAGTTTGTCCCATTAAACCTTCTTTGCAGATTCTTGCATTTATTTATACTTCTGAGTACTTAAATAGCTCTGTTGCATTTGAGTCCTCATAAAGAACTTCCTGCCACAAGTTATTATTAGTTTTTTGGTGGATGTACATCTTTACAATGAAAGATATAGAAATACGTTTTAGAGCATGAAAAAACTTAGTGAGCATTTAGGATATTATTGTGTGTAAACTAAACAAAAAATGACAAAATACACATGTATTGCCAAATTTCAGACATAAAGAGCATTTTAAATATCTTGAAAGTGAAGACATAAAACAGCAGTATAATTGAAAGAATCTGTAAAAAGAACAAAAGCAGCAGGCAGATATGGAGTCCAGCTTTTGGTTATTAATAAAAGAATGTAATTTTCAGCATAGTAGCCATTGCAATTTGCTTACATAGTACACATAAGTTATAAAATTGATGTTTAACAAAGTCACCCTGCAGAAAATCCTGATATTTTTTTCTGGTTAAAAAGAGTGTTACACTACTGACATTCATAGAATTAGAAAAAAAAAAAAAAAAAAAAAAAAAAAAAAGAAACAATACTTGTTGTTGCATGAAAACATGGTGACAAATGTATGTCTGCTTAGTTCAGGATACTGTATGACCGTGAATATATGATATTGGAATACATATTTTTTCTTTTCATGCATGTAATGCTTAATGTCAGGTATGCAACAAATAAACTCTAAACTTTTAATGTTCCTTTGAGATGATGGCATTTGTTTTTCCCGAAAACATTAATATTATTCTAATTCTTTCTGAGAGTATGAGGTTGACCATATGTCCATCACATAAGGTATTTTAAAAGATTTTACTAGATATCTGAAGTGAGATATAAAACGTTTTTCAGCCAGGGAGAAAAATAGCTTACACTTTGAAAAGTTTTTACATTTACAGATTTAGAATGGAAATACCGATGCAACATATTGCATTTTAATGTATAAAATCAAATAAAATACAGCAAGAAAGATTCCTGCACCGTTAAGGTGTTTTAAATTATGTAAATAATTAAGTTTCAAATAAGTAAAGTTGTCTTATAGTTTATTCAATTGTCTGTATTTCAAAGTAATAACACTTTCTGGTGACACCGAGTTTTAATTTTGAGACAAGTCAGAGGACATTATAATGTCAATACTTTTTTTTTTTAAATTAGTTCTGTACAAGAGCTGTGTTCTTTTGGCTATCTTGAGACTGCTTTCTTTAAAGAGGGAGAGCTCAAAAAATAAATGGTACCACGTATTACAGTGTACCACGAGGAGTTATCTTGCTGAAAGGCTCTATATACCTGAGCTTACAGTGTAGATCCAAATCAGATGTCATTTACATCTAATAGATACTGTAGAATACCTTACATGCCCCAAGTCTTGAACAGACAGTTCTGAGTTATTTATGTAGACCCAGATTAGATATTACATCTTAAAAATATATACTGAAGAATACCGTTCTACCCTAAGTATTGGATAAACAGTTTGGAACAAACAGTGTAGATCCAAATCAGGTGCCATATTACATTTTATAAATGGATACTGTAGAATACATTAAATGTCCTAAATCTTGATCAAATATTACTAAGCTAGCAGTATAGATTTATATCAGACGTCACATCTAAAATACATATAATAAACGGATAATGTAGAAAACCGTTTTTACTCAAAGTATTGTACAGACAGTACTGACCTAACCTTGTAGCCCTAGATCAGACGCCACCTTACATCTAATAAATGGATACTATAGAATACCTTATATACCATAATTATTGGTTAGACAGCCCTGAGGTAACAGTGTAGACCCAGATCAGACGCATCTAATAAATGGATACTAAAGAATACCTATTGGACAGAGAGTCCTAAGGAAACAATACCGATTCCAATTTCTACATATCTAGAGAAACTTTAAATGTACTATGAAAAAATAAGCAACAAAACAACATCAACAAAAATAATAATAGCAATAATAATAATAATAATAATAATAATAATATTAATAATAAAAGTAATAATAATAATAGATATAGTAATCAGATGCCATATTACAGCTAATAAATGGATACTGTAGAATGCATTAATATATAACCTAAGTAGTGGGGAGATATACCTGAGCTTACAGTGTAGACCTAAACCAATTGCAATATTACATCTAATAAATACATACTGTAGAATACTTACATGCTCTAGGTATTGAACAGACAGTTCTGAGTTACTAATGCAGACCCAAATCAGATTACAATATTACATCTAATGAATATAATATACAATGCCTTTCTACCCTAAGTATTGGACAAACAGCTCGGAGCAAACAGTGTAGACCCAAACCAGATGCCATATTACATCATATAAATGGGTACTGTAGAATACTTTATATACCCTAAATATTGGACAGGCATTACTGAGCTAACAGTATAGATCTAGATCAGAAGTCACATTTAAAATGCATCTAATAAATGGATACTGTAGAAAAACCTTTTTCTAGAGATACTTTAAATGTACTATGAAATAATAAGCAACAAAACAACAACAACAACAACAACAATAATAATAATAATAATAATAATAATAATAATAAAAGAGTACTCAGATGCCATATTGCATCTAAAATGAATGCTGCAGAATACCTTATATACCATAAGTATTGGTTAGACAGCCCTGAGTTAACAGTGTAGACCCAGATCAGACGCCATCATGCATCTAATAAATGGATACTAAAGAATACCATTTATATTCAAAGTATTGGACAGGAGTCCTAAGGAAACAATACCAATTCCAATTTCTAAATATCTATGGAAACTTTAAATGCACTATGAAAAAAAGTAAGCGACAAAACAACAACAGCAAAAATAATAATAATAATAATAATAATAATAGTAATAATAGATATAGTAATCAGATGCCATATTTCAGCTAATAAATGGGTACCGTAGAATACATTAATATATAACCTAAGTAGTGGAGATATATACCTGAGCTTACAGTGTAGACCCAAACCAATTGCCATATTACATCTAATAAATATATACTGTAGAATACTTACATGCTCTAGGTATTGAACAGACAGTTCTGAGCTACTAATGCAGACCCAAATCAGATAACCATATTTCATCTAATGAATATACTATACAATCCCTTTCTACCCTAAGAATTGGACAAACAGTTCGGAGCAAACAGTGTAGACCCAAACCAGATGCCATATTACATCTTATAAATGGATACTGTAGAATACTTTATATACCCAAAATATTGGACAGGCATTACTGAGCTAACAGTACAGATCTAGATCAGAAGTCACATTTAAAATGCATCTAATAAATAGATACTGAAGAAATCCCTTTTTCTAGAGATACTTTAAATGTACTACGAAATAATAAGCAACAAAACAACATAAGCAACAACAATAACAACAACAACAACAACATCAATAATAATAATAATAATAAAAATAGTACTCAGATGCCATATTGCATCTAAAATGAATGCTGTAGAATACATTATCTACCATAAGTATTGGTTAGACAGCCCTGAGATAACAGTGCAGACCCAGATCAGAATCCATCATGCATCTAATAAATGGATACTAAAGAATACCATTTATATTCAAAGTATTGGACAGAGAGTCCAAAGGAAACAATACCAATTCCAATTTCTAATTATCTAGAGAAACTTTAAATGTACTATGAAAAAATAAGCAACAAAACAACAACAAAAAATAATAATAATAATAATAAAAGTAAATATAATAATAGACATAGTAATCAGATGCCATATTATAGTTAATAAATGGATACTGTAGAATACATTAATATATAACCTAAGTAGTGGAGAAATATACCTGAGCTTACAGTGTAGACCCAAACCAATTGCCATATTACATCTAATAAATATATACTGTAGAATACTTACATGCTCTAGGTATTGGCCAGACAGTTCTGAGCTACTAATGCAGACCCAAATCAGATAACCATATTACATCTAATGAGTATACTATACAACGCCTTTCTACCCTAAGTATTGGACAAACAGTTCGGAGCAAACAGTGTAGACCCAAACCAGATGCCATATTACATCTTATAAATGGATACTGTAGAATACTTTATATACCCTAAATATTGGACAGGCGTTACTGAGCTAACAGTATAGATCTAGATCAGAAGTCACATTTAAAATGCATCTAATAAATGGATACTGTAGAAAACCCTTTTTTCTAAAGATACTTTAAATGTACTATGAAATAATAAGGAACAAAACAACATAAACAACAACAACAAAAACAACAATAACAACAACAACAACCATAAAAATAATAATAATAATAATAATAGAATAGTACTCAGATGCCATATTGCATCTAAAATGAATGCTGTAGAATACCTTACATACCCTAAGTATTAGAGAGATATACTTGAGCTTACAATGTAGACCCAAATCAGATGCCTTATTACATCTAATAAACAGATATTGTAGAATGTTTACGGTATCCGACGCAAGGAAAATCCACAGCAATATAAGGCATATTGTATGTTTACATCTGTGATAATCCTGATTAGGAGAAACGTATTTTATGAGTTAGTCTTAAGAATTTAAAAATGGCTTAGTTCTGTTAGATAGAACAAGAAAATATGACTGACAACTCCAAGATCATACGTTAGCATCATATTCATAATGCAAACTGTTTTATTTATACTATGCTATGAACAGTGATATAATTCTAAACAAACTGTTATTTTCTTTTCAGGTATTAGGTGGAGTTCTATGAACATTGAAAGTCTTAAAGAGTCATCAGATTCCGGATTCTTTTGAAGTTAAGTATTGTTATTGTTTGTTGTTTTGTAATGTTGGTTTGATTTGATTTGGATTGATTTCGTTTCATCAGGTTTCTCTTTGGATTCGTTTCTTTCGGTTTCGTTTTGGGGTTTCTCTATTTGGATTATAGTGTTGATTGTATTCTATTGTATTGTATGTTGTAGTGTTATGTATTCTATTATATTGTTGGTTTTGTTTCGTTTCCATTCGTTTCTGTTTGATTTGGTTTCATTCAGTTTCGTTTCGTTTTTCTCTATTTGGATTATAGTGTTTTTGTAATGTATTGTATATTGTAGTGTAATGTATTGCATTGTATTATGTTTCTGTTTGATTTGATTTCGTTCGGTTTCGATTGAGCTTTCTGTATTCTGATTGTATTGTGTTATCGTTTCGGATTATATTGTTATGTAATTTAATGTAATGTAATGCATTGTAATGTAATGTAATGTAATGTAATGTAATGTAATAATCATTATACTGTATTATGTTTGATTTCGTTTGATTTCTGTTGTCTTGGTTTCTTTCGGTGTCATTTGTTTTTTTTCTCTATTTGGAGTATGGTGTTTATTACATTGTATTGTATATTGTAGTGTAACGTTTGTATTGAATTATATATTTGTTTTCTTTGGTTTTGATTGGTTAGGTTTCTGTTTGATTTTCTTACGTTTGACCCTTCTGTATTTGGATTGTAGTGTGTTTCGTTTTGGATTATATCGTTATGTAATGTAATGTAATGTAATGTAATATAATATAAGGTAATGCATTGTAATGTAATGTAATAATTATTGTATTATGTTTGGTATCGTTTAATATCTGTTGATTTGGATTCTTTCGATTTCATTTGTTTTTTCTCTATTTGGATTATGGTATTTGTTGCATTGTATTGTTTATTGTAGTGTTACGTTTTGTATTGAATTATATATTTGTTTTCATTAGTTTTGATTCGTAAGGTTTTGATTGCTTAGGTTTTTGTTTGATTTGATTTCGTTTGCTTTTGTTTTGATTGGTAATGTTTCTGTTTGCTTTGCTTTCGTTCGGTTTCATTTGTCTTGATGGTGTGGTATGATATCTTAATTTATTTTTTTTATATTTACAGGTGGTTCCACGGTCGACTGGAACTCAGTGAAGGACCGAAACCGATTACTGGTTGTAAGTATATTTAATAACTCTGTCGATGAATTAATGTGATACCCTGTTTACGCCTCATAGCCCGTGGTTCGCCGATATTCTGTTTCAAATTAAGAAGTGTCCGTATTGCCGCTCTCGACCTCGGATCAGGGGGTTCCGGGCTCAAATCTCGCTAGAAGCGGAATTTCGCTTATGAGTGTACGGCGATTCTTACACAGAGCCTTTTATTATCACCCTTCAGTAGTCTCAATATGACTTAATTAATATTGAAGAAATACCAAACCATTATCATCATTATTTCAAATTAAATCCACATTTCATATTCTTAGATATATCAAAAGATCAGAGAATATGAATAATAATATATTGAAGATGTTTCACGGCGGCCAAAATGGGGGCATTTTCAAAAAAATGAAATTTGCTGGTTCTATTGAAGTTTCTATACTACAAACAATGTATTACCTACCCTCAAGCTATCTGCCAAATTTCAGTCGATTCCGTCAAATAGTTAAAGGTTTAGGCTCGAAAGTGTAGATAAAAATGTCAGGAGGATAACACTTTTAACGTGACAGTTTTTCAGTAGTTGTGTTTTCACAAGTATAGTTTGGTAATATCGCAACTGTCATGGGAAAAAAGGTTTCAAGCACTTTAAACATTTTTCAGAGCTGTTGTCCTCAACTGTATAATGATACCCTTCAACCTTTGAGAACTCTTGATAAAAAATGAATTTGAAATGAAACGGGCGCGAAAAGTTCATTAGATACCATTGAATATGCCAAATGCTTCACTGAATGGTTTATGCTTGAACAAGAATTTGTATAATTTGAACTGTCATTTGCTCATGCTTAAACAATTAGAGCATCAACTATATGAAGGTACGCTTTTATGTTAGGAATGTAACGTTTCAACTAAAAGGTAATCCCAAAGTTCAGTGGGGCACTCAGTCAATCCCATTTTGCTATTTTCAAGAAGCTTTCCACCCACAGATATTAATTAAACCTTTTTTTGACTGTGCCTAAATGTCTGTTTTAACTTTTTTTTTCTGCAAATAAAGCCACGTCAGGAGTGAAACGTTTTATACAAAAAAAAAAAACTTAAAAAGAAGTCATAATTTTTGTACAAAGCTTGTAAATGATATCTGTTTGTAAAGCAGCCATAGAAAACCAAGTATTTTATCATTTCAAAAGCATTTCCTTTAACTATTCAAGGTTATGTAGGGAACTACTGAAAGAAATTTCACCAAGTTTCTGGATATCTGAACTGTCATAGTTTCATAAATATAAAGGTGATAAAATTCCATATACAAAGAAACATTAGTTATTCCCTATATACAAATTATGAGTAAAAGTCTTGAAATTATTATTTGTTCATGGAAGTAGTGCATATGTTTGTCACATAAGCCTTTTCAGAAAAGCGGTACTCTCTTGACATAATAAGTTTGTCCCATTAAACCTTCTTTGCAGATTCTTGCATTTATTTATACTTCTGAGTACTTAAATAGCTCTGTTGCATTTGAGTCCTCATAAAGAACTTCCTGCCACAAGTTATTATTAGTTTTTTGGTGGATGTACATCTTTACAATGAAAGATATAGAAATACGTTTTAGAGCATGAAAAAACTTAGTGAGCATTTAGGATATTATTGTGTGTAAACTAAACAAAAAATGACAAAATACACATGTATTGCCAAATTTCAGACATAAAGAGCATTTTAAATATCTTGAAAGTGAAGACATAAAACAGCAGTATAATTGAAAGAATCTGTAAAAAGAACAAAAGCAGCAGGCAGATATGGAGTCCAGCTTTTGGTTATTAATAAAAGAATGTAATTTTCAGCATAGTAGCCATTGCAATTTGCTTACATAGTACACATAAGTTATAAAATTGATGTTTAACAAAGTCACCCTGCAGAAAATCCTGATATTTTTTTCTGGTTAAAAAGAGTGTTACACTACTGACATTCATAGAATTAGAAAAAAAAAAAAAAAAAAAAAAAAAAAAAAAAAAAAGAAACAATACTTGTTGTTGCATGAAAACATGGTGACAAATGTATGTCTGCTTAGTTCAGGATACTGTATGACCGTGAATATATGATATTGGAATACATATTTTTTCTTTTCATGCATGTAATGCTTAATGTCAGGTATGCAACAAATAAACTCTAAACTTTTAATGTTCCTTTGAGATGATGGCATTTGTTTTTCCCGAAAACATTAATATTATTCTAATTCTTTCTGAGAGTATGAGGTTGACCATATGTCCATCACATAAGGTATTTTAAAAGATTTTACTAGATATCTGAAGTGAGATATAAAACGTTTTTCAGCCAGGGAGAAAAATAGCTTACACTTTGAAAAGTTTTTACATTTACAGATTTAGAATGGAAATACCGATGCAACATATTGCATTTTAATGTATAAAATCAAATAAAATACAGCAAGAAAGATTCCTGCACCGTTAAGGTGTTTTAAATTATGTAAATAATTAAGTTTCAAATAAGTAAAGTTGTCTTATAGTTTATTCAATTGTCTGTATTTCAAAGTAATAACACTTTCTGGTGACACCGAGTTTTAATTTTGAGACAAGTCAGAGGACATTATAATGTCAATACTTTTTTTTTTAAATTAGTTCTGTACAAGAGCTGTGTTCTTTTGGCTATCTTGAGACTGCTTTCTTTAAAGAGGGAGAGCTCAAAAAATAAATGGTACCACGTATTACAGTGTACCACGAGGAGTTATCTTGCTGAAAGGCTCTATATACCTGAGCTTACAGTGTAGATCCAAATCAGATGTCATTTACATCTAATAGATACTGTAGAATACCTTACATGCCCCAAGTCTTGAACAGACAGTTCTGAGTTATTTATGTAGACCCAGATTAGATATTACATCTTAAAAATATATACTGAAGAATACCGTTCTACCCTAAGTATTGGATAAACAGTTTGGAACAAACAGTGTAGATCCAAATCAGGTGCCATATTACATTTTATAAATGGATACTGTAGAATACATTAAATGTCCTAAATCTTGATCAAATATTACTAAGCTAGCAGTATAGATTTATATCAGACGTCACATCTAAAATACATATAATAAACGGATAATGTAGAAAACCGTTTTTACTCAAAGTATTGTACAGACAGTACTGACCTAACCTTGTAGCCCTAGATCAGACGCCACCTTACATCTAATAAATGGATACTATAGAATACCTTATATACCATAATTATTGGTTAGACAGCCCTGAGGTAGCAGTGTAGACCCAGATCAGACGCATCTAATAAATGGATACTAAAGAATACCTATTGGACAGAGAGTCCTAAGGAAACAATACCGATTCCAATTTCTACATATCTAGAGAAACTTTAAATGTACTATGAAAAAATAAGCAACAAAACAACATCAACAAAAATAATAATAGCAATAATAATAATAATAATAATAATAATAATAATAATAATAAAAGTAATAATAATAATAGATATAGTAATCAGATGCCATATTACAGCTAATAAATGGATACTGTAGAATGCATTAATATATAACCTAAGTAGTGGGGAGATATACCTGAGCTTACAGTGTAGACCTAAACCAATTGCAATATTACATCTAATAAATACATACTGTAGAATACTTACATGCTCTAGGTATTGAACAGACAGTTCTGAGTTACTAATGCAGACCCAAATCAGATTACAATATTACATCTAATGAATATAATATACAATGCATTTCTACCCTAAGTATTGGACAAACAGCTCGGAGCAAACAGTGTAGACCCAAACCAGATGCCATATTACATCATATAAATGGGTACTGTAGAATACTTTATATACCCTAAATATTGGACAGGCATTACTGAGCTAACAGTATAGATCTAGATCAGAAGTCACATTTAAAATGCATCTAATAAATGGATACTGTAGAAAAACCTTTTTCTAGAGATACTTTAAATGTACTATGAAATAATAAGCAACAAAACAACAACAACAACAACAACAATAATAATAATAATAATAATAATAATAATAATAAAAGAGTACTCAGATGCCATATTGCATCTAAAATGAATGCTGCAGAATACCTTATATACCATAAGTATTGGTTAGACAGCCCTGAGTTAACAGTGTAGACCCAGATCAGACGCCATCATGCATCTAATAAATGGATACTAAAGAATACCATTTATATTCAAAGTATTGGACAGGAGTCCTAAGGAAACAATACCAATTCCAATTTCTAAATATCTATGGAAACTTTAAATGCACTATGAAAAAAAGTAAGCGACAAAACAACAACAGCAAAAATAATAATAATAATAATAATAATAATAATAGTAATAATAGATATAGTAATCAGATGCCATATTTCCGCTAATAAATGGGTACCGTAGAATACATTAATATATAACCTAAGTAGTGGAGAGATATACCTGAGCTTACAGTTTAGACCCAAACCAATTGCCATATTACATCTAATAAATATATACTGTAGAATACTTACATGCTCTAGGTATTGAACAGACAGTTCTGAGCTACTAATGCAGACCCAAATCAGATAACCATATTTCATCTAATGAATATACTATACAATCCCTTTCTACCCTAAGAATTGGACAAACAGTTCGGAGCAAACAGTGTAGACCCAAACCAGATGCCATATTACATCTTATAAATGGATACTGTAGAATACTTTATATACCCAAAATATTGGACAGGCATTACTGAGCTAACAGTACAGATCTAGATCAGAAGTCACATTTAAAATGCATCTAATAAATAGATACTGAAGAAATCCCTTTTTCTAGAGATACTTTAAATGTACTACGAAATAATAAGCAACAAAACAACATAAGCAACAACAATAACAACAACAACAACAACATCAATAATAATAATAATAATAAAAATAGTACTCAGATGCCATATTGCATCTAAAATGAATGCTGTAGAATACATTATCTACCATAAGTATTGGTTAGACAGCCCTGAGATAACAGTGCAGACCCAGATCAGAATCCATCATGCATCTAATAAATGGATACTAAAGAATACCATTTATATTCAAAGTATTGGACAGAGAGTCCAAAGGAAACAATACCAATTCCAATTTCTAATTATCTAGAGAAACTTTAAATGTACTATGAAAAAATAAGCAACAAAACAACAACAAAAAATAATAATAATAATAATAAAAGTAAATATAATAATAGACATAGTAATCAGATGCCATATTATAGTTAATAAATGGATACTGTAGAATACATTAATATATAACCTAAGTAGTGGAGAAATATACCTGAGCTTACAGTGTAGACCCAAACCAATTGCCATATTACATCTAATAAATATATACTGTAGAATACTTACATGCTCTAGGTATTGGCCAGACAGTTCTGAGCTACTAATGCAGACCCAAATCAGATAACCATATTACATCTAATGAGTATACTATACAACGCCTTTCTACCCTAAGTATTGGACAAACAGTTCGGAGCAAACAGTGTAGACCCAAACCAGATGCCATATTACATCTTATAAATGGATACTGTAGAATACTTTATATACCCTAAATATTGGACAGGCGTTACTGAGCTAACAGTATAGATCTAGATCAGAAGTCACATTTAAAATGCATCTAATAAATGGATACTGTAGAAAACCCTTTTTTCTAAAGATACTTTAAATGTACTATGAAATAATAAGGAACAAAACAACATAAACAACAACAACAAAAACAACAATAACAACAACAACAACCATAAAAATAATAATGATAATAATATTAGAATAGTACTCAGATGCCATATTGCATCTAAAATGAATGCTGTAGAATACCTTACATACCCTAAGTATTAGAGAGATATACTTGAGCTTACAATGTAGACCCAAATCAGATGCCTTATTACATCTAATAAACAGATATTGTAGAATGTTTACGGTATCCGACGCAAGGAAAATCCACAGCAATATAAGGCATATTGTATGTTTACATCTGTGATAATCCTGATTAGGAGAAACGTATTTTATGAGTTAGTCTTAAGAATTTAAAAATGGCTTAGTTCTGTTAGATAGAACAAGAAAATATGACTGACAACTCCAAGATCATACGTTAGCATCATATGTTACAAATAACTGTTTTATTTATACTATGCTATGAACAGTGATATAATTCTAAACAAACTGTTATTTTCTTTTCAGGTATTAGGTGGAGTTCTATGAACATTGAAAGTCTTAAAGAGTCATCAGATTCCGGATTCTTTTGAAGTTAAGTATTGTTATTGTTTGTTGTTTTGTAATGTTGGTTTGATTTGATTAGGATTGATTTCGTTTCATCAGGTTTCTCTTTGGATTCGTTTCTTTCGGTTTCGTTTTGGGGTTTCTCTATTTGGATTATAGTGTTGATTGTATTCTATTGTATTGTATGTTGTAGTGTTATGTATTCTATTATATTGTTGGTTTTGTTTCGTTTCCATTCGTTTCTGTTTGATTTGGTTTCATTCAGTTTCGTTTCGTTTTTCTCTATTTGGATTATAGTGTTTTTGTAATGTATTGTATATTGTAGTGTAATGTATTGCATTGTATTATGTTTCTGTTTGATTTGATTTCGTTCGGTTTCGATTGAGCTTTCTGTATTCTGATTGTATTGTGTTATCGTTTCGGATTATATTGTTATGTAATTTAATGTAATGTAATGCATTGTAATGTAATGTAATGTAATGTAATGTAATGTAATGTAATAATCATTATACTGTATTATGTTTGATTTCGTTTGATTTCTGTTGTCTTGGTTTCTTTCGGTGTCATTTGTTTTTTTTCTCTATTTGGAGTATGGTGTTTATTACATTGTATTGTATATTGTAGTGTAACGTTTGTATTGAATTATATATTTGTTTTCTTTGGTTTTGATTGGTTAGGTTTCTATTTGATTTTCTTACGTTTGACCCTTCTGTATTTGGATTGTAGTGTGTTTCGTTTTGGATTATATCGTTATGTAATGTAATGTAATGTAATGTAATATAATATAAGGTAATGCATTGTAATGTAATGTAATAATTATTGTATTATGTTTGGTATCGTTTAATATCTGTTGATTTGGATTCTTTCGATTTCATTTGTTTTTTCTCTATTTGGATTATGGTATTTGTTGCATTGTATTGTTTATTGTAGTGTTACGTTTTGTATTGAATTATATATTTGTTTTCATTAGTTTTGATTCGTTAGGTTTTGATTGCTTAGGTTTTTGTTTGATTTGATTTCGTTTGCTTTTGTTTTGATTGGTAATGTTTCTGTTTGCTTTGCTTTCGTTCGGTTTCATTTGTCTTGATGGTGTGGTATGATATCTTAATTTATTTTTTTTATATTTACAGGTGGTTCCACGGTCGACTGGAACTCAGTGAAGGACCGAAACCGATTACTGGTTGTAAGTATATTTAATAACTCTGTCGATGAATTAATGTGATACCCTGTTTACGCCTCATAGCCCGTGGTTCGCCGATATTCTGTTTCAAATTAAGAAGTGTCCGTATTGCCGCTCTCGACCTCGGATCAGGGGGTTCCGGGCTCAAATCTCGCTAGAAGCGGAATTTCGCTTATGAGTGTACGGCGATTCTTACACAGAGCCTTTTATTATCACCCTTCAGTAGTCTCAATATGACTTAATTAATATTGAAGAAATACCAAACCATTATCATCATTATTTCAAATTAAATCCACATTTCATATTCTTAGATATATCAAAAGATCAGAGAATATGAATAATAATATATTGAAGATGTTTCACGGCGGCCAAAATGGGGGCATTTTCAAAAAAATGAAATTTGCTGGTTCTATTGAAGTTTCTATACTACAAACAATGTATTACCTACCCTCAAGCTATCTGCCAAATTTCAGTCGATTCCGTCAAATAGTTAAAGGTTTAGGCTCGAAAGTGTAGATAAAAATGTCAGGAGGATAACACTTTTAACGTGACAGTTTTTCAGTAGTTGTGTTTTCACAAGTATAGTTTGGTAATATCGCAACTGTCATGGGAAAAAAGGTTTCAAGCACTTTAAACATTTTTCAGAGCTGTTGTCCTCAACTGTATAATGATACCCTTCAACCTTTGAGAACTCTTGATAAAAAATGAATTTGAAATGAAACGGGCGCGAAAAGTTCATTAGATACCATTGAATATGCCAAATGCTTCACTGAATGGTTTATGCTTGAACAAGAATTTGTATAATTTGAACTGTCATTTGCTCATGCTTAAACAATTAGAGCATCAACTATATGAAGGTACGCTTTTATGTTAGGAATGTAACGTTTCAACTAAAAGGTAATCCCAAAGTTCAGTGGGGCACTCAGTCAATCCCATTTTGCTATTTTCAAGAAGCTTTCCACCCACAGATATTAATTAAACCTTTTTTTGACTGTGCCTAAATGTCTGTTTTAACTTTTTTTTCTGCAAATAAAGCCACGTCAGGAGTGAAACGTTTTATACAAAAAAAAAACTTAAAAAGAAGTCATAATTTTTGTACAAAGCTTGTAAATGATATCTGTTTGTAAAGCAGCCATAGAAAACCAAGTATTTTATCATTTCAAAAGCATTTCCTTTAACTATTCAAGGTTATGTAGGGAACTACTGAAAGAAATTTCACCAAGTTTCTGGATATCTGAACTGTCATAGTTTCATAAATATAAAGGTGATAAAATTCCATATACAAAGAAACATTAGTTATTCCCTATATACAAATTATGAGTAAAAGTCTTGAAATTATTATTTGTTCATGGAAGTAGTGCATATGTTTGTCACATAAGCCTTTTCAGAAAAGCGGTACTCTCTTGACATAATAAGTTTGTCCCATTAAACCTTCTTTGCAAATTCTTGCATTTATTTATACTTCTGAGTACTTAAATAGCTCTGTTGCATTTGAGTCCTCATAAAGAACTTCCTGCCACAAGTTATTATTAGTTTTTTGGTGGATGTACATCTTTACAATGAAAGATATAGAAATACGTTTTAGAGCATGAAAAAACTTAGTGAGCATTTAGGATATTATTGTGTGTAAACTAAACAAAAAAATGACAAAATACACATGTATTGCCAAATTTCAGACATAAAGAGCATTTTAAATATCTTGAAAGTGAAGACATAAAACAGCAGTATAATTGAAAGAATCTGTAAAAAGAACAAAAGCAGCAGGCAGATATGGAGTCCAGCTTTTGGTTATTAATAAAAGAATGTAATTTTCAGCATAGTAGCCATTGCAATTTGCTTACATAGTACACATAAGTTATAAAATTGATGTTTAACAAAGTCACCCTGCAGAAAATCCTGATATTTTTTTCTGGTTAAAAAGAGTGTTACACTACTGACATTCATAGAATTAGAAAAAAAAAAAAAAAAAAAAAAAAAAAAAAAAAAAGAAACAATACTTGTTGTTGCATGAAAACATGGTAACAAATGTATGTCTGCTTAGTTCAGGATACTGTATGACCGTGAATATATGATATTGGAATACATATTTTTTCTTTTCATGCATGTAATGCTTAATGTCAGGTATGCAACAAATAAACTCTAAACTTTTAATGTTCCTTTGAGATGATGGCATTTGTTTTTCCCGAAAACATTAATATTATTCTAATTCTTTCTGAGAGTATGAGGTTGACCATATGTCCATCACATAAGGTATTTTAAAAGATTTTACTAGATATCTGAAGTGAGATATAAAACGTTTTTCAGCCAGGGAGAAAAATAGCTTACACTTTGAAAAGTTTTTACATTTACAGATTTAGAATGGAAATACCGATGCAACATATTGCATTTTAATGTATAAAATCAAATAAAATACAGCAAGAAAGATTCCTGCACCGTTAAGGTGTTTTAAATTATGTAAATAATTAAGTTTCAAATAAGTAAAGTTGTCTTATAGTTTATTCAATTGTCTGTATTTCAAAGTAATAACACTTTCTGGTGACACCGAGTTTTAATTTTGAGACAAGTCAGAGGACATTATAATGTCAATACTTTTTTTTTTAAATTAGTTCTGTACAAGAGCTGTGTTCTTTTGGCTATCTTGAGACTGCTTTCTTTAAAGAGGGAGAGCTCAAAAAATAAATGGTACCACGTATTACAGTGTACCACGAGGAGTTATCTTGCTGAAAGGCTCTATATACCTGAGCTTACAGTGTAGATCCAAATCAGATGTCATTTAGATCTAATAGATACTGTAGAATACCTTACATGCCCCAAGTCTTGAACAGACAGTTCTGAGTTATTTATGTAGACCCAGATTAGATATTACATCTTAAAAATATATACTGAAGAATACCGTTCTACCCTAAGTATTGGATAAACAGTTTGGAACAAACAGTGTAGATCCAAATCAGGTGCCATATTACATTTTATAAATGGATACTGTAGAATACATTAAATGTCCTAAATCTTGATCAAATATTACTAAGCTAGCAGTATAGATTTATATCAGACGTCACATCTAAAATACATATAATAAACGGATAATGTAGAAAACCGTTTTTACTCAAAGTATTGTACAGACAGTACTGACCTAACCTTGTAGCCCTAGATCAGACGCCACCTTACATCTAATAAATGGATACTATAGAATACCTTATATACCATAATTATTGGTTAGACAGCCCTGAGGTAACAGTGTAGACCCAGATCAGACGCATCTAATAAATGGATACTAAAGAATACCTATTGGACAGAGAGTCCTAAGGAAACAATACCGATTCCAATTTCTACATATCTAGAGAAACTTTAAATGTACTATGAAAAAATAAGCAACAAAACAACATCAACAAAAATAATAATAGCAATAATAATAATAATAATAATAATAATAATAATAATAATATTAATAATAAAAGTAATAATAATAATAGATATAGTAATCAGATGCCATATTACAGCTAATAAATGGATACTGTAGAATGCATTAATATATAACCTAAGTAGTGGGGAGATATACCTGAGCTTACAGTGTAGACCTAAACCAATTGCAATATTACATCTAATAAATACATACTGTAGAATACTTACATGCTCTAGGTATTGAACAGACAGTTCTGAGTTACTAATGCAGACCCAAATCAGATTACAATATTACATCTAATGAATATAATATACAATGCCTTTCTACCCTAAGTATTGGACAAACAGCTCGGAGCAAACAGTGTAGACCCAAACCAGATGCCATATTACATCATATAAATGGGTACTGTAGAATACTTTATATACCCTAAATATTGGACAGGCATTACTGAGCTAACAGTATAGATCTAGATCAGAAGTCACATTTAAAATGCATCTAATAAATGGATACTGTAGAAAAACCTTTTTCTAGAGATACTTTAAATGTACTATGAAATAATAAGCAACAAAACAACAACAACAACAACAACAATAATAATAATAATAATAATAATAATAATAATAATAATAAAAGAGTACTCAGATGCCATATTGCATCTAAAATGAATGCTGCAGAATACCTTATATACCATAAGTATTGGTTAGACAGCCCTGAGTTAACAGTGTAGACCCAGATCAGACGCCATCATGCATCTAATAAATGGATACTAAAGAATACCATTTATATTCAAAGTATTGGACAGGAGTCCTAAGGAAACAATACCAATTCCAATTTCTAAATATCTATGGAAACTTTAAATGCACTATGAAAAAAAGTAAGCGACAAAACAACAACAGCAAAAATAATAATAATAATAATAATAATAATAGTAATAATAGATATAGTAATCAGATGCCATATTTCAGCTAATAAATGGGTACCGTAGAATACATTAATATATAACCTAAGTAGTGGAGAGATATACCTGAGCTTACAGTGTAGACCCAAACCAATTGCCATATTACATCTAATAAATATATACTGTAGAATACTTACATGCTCTAGGTATTGAACAGACAGTTCTGAGCTACTAATGCAGACCCAAATCAGATAACCATATTTCATCTAATGAATATACTATACAATCCCTTTCTACCCTAAGAATTGGACAAACAGTTCGGAGCAAACAGTGTAGACCCAAACCAGATGCCATATTACATCTTATAAATGGATACTGTAGAATACTTTATATACCCAAAATATTGGACAGGCATTACTGAGCTAACAGTACAGATCTAGATCAGAAGTCACATTTAAAATGCATCTAATAAATAGATACTGAAGAAATCCCTTTTTCTAGAGATACTTTAAATGTACTACGAAATAATAAGCAACAAAACAACATAAGCAACAACAATAACAACAACAACAACAACATCAATAATAATAATAATAATAAAAATAGTACTCAGATGCCATATTGCATCTAAAATGAATGCTGTAGAATACATTATCTACCATAAGTATTGGTTAGACAGCCCTGAGATAACAGTGCAGACCCAGATCAGAATCCATCATGCATCTAATAAATGGATACTAAAGAATACCATTTATATTCAAAGTATTGGACAGAGAGTCCAAAGGAAACAATACCAATTCCAATTTCTAATTATCTAGAGAAACTTTAAATGTACTATGAAAAAATAAGCAACAAAACAACAACAAAAAATAATAATAATAATAATAAAAGTAAATATAATAATAGACATAGTAATCAGATGCCATATTATAGTTAATAAATGGATACTGTAGAATACATTAATATATAGCCTAAGTAGTGGAGAAATATACCTGAGCTTACAGTGTAGACCCAAACCAATTGCCATATTACATCTAATAAATATATACTGTAGAATACTTACATGCTCTAGGTATTGGCCAGACAGTTCTGAGCTACTAATGCAGACCCAAATCAGATAACCATATTACATCTAATGAGTATACTATACAACGCCTTTCTACCCTAAGTATTGGACAAACAGTTCGGAGCAAACAGTGTAGACCCAAACCAGATGCCATATTACATCTTATAAATGGATACTGTAGAATACTTTATATACCCTAAATATTGGACAGGCGTTACTGAGCTAACAGTATAGATCTAGATCAGAAGTCACATTTAAAATGCATCTAATAAATGGATACTGTAGAAAACCCTTTTTTCTAAAGATACTTTAAATGTACTATGAAATAATAAGGAACAAAACAACATAAACAACAACAACAAAAACAACAATAACAACAACAACAACCATAAAAATAATAATAATAATAATAATAGAATAGTACTCAGATGCCATATTGCATCTAAAATGAATGCTGTAGAATACCTTACATACCCTAAGTATTAGAGAGATATTCTTGAGCTTACAATGTAGACCCAAATCAGATGCCTTATTACATCTAATAAACATATATTGTAGAATGTTTACGGTATCCGACGCAAGGAAAATCCACAGCAATATAAGGCATATTGTATGTTTACATCTGTGATAATCCTGATTAGGAGAAACGTATTTTATGAGTTAGTCTTAAGAATTTAAAAATGGCTTAGTTCTGTTAGATAGAACAAGAAAATATGACTGACAACTCCAAGATCATACGTTAGCATCATATTCATAATGCAAACTGTTTTATTTATACTATGCTATGAACAGTGATATAATTCTAAACAAACTGTTATTTTCTTTTCAGGTATTAGGTGGAGTTCTATGAACATTGAAAGTCTTAAAGAGTCATCAGATTCCGGATTCTTTTGAAGTTAAGTATTGTTATTGTTTGTTGTTTTGTAATGTTGGTTTGATTTGATTTGGATTGATTTCGTTTCATCAGGTTTCTCTTTGGATTCGTTTCTTTCGGTTTCGTTTTGGGGTTTCTCTATTTGGATTATAGTGTTGATTGTATTCTATTGTATTGTATGTTGTAGTGTTATGTATTCTATTATATTGTTGGTTTTGTTTCGTTTCCATTCGTTTCTGTTTGATTTGGTTTCATTCAGTTTCGTTTCGTTTTTCTCTATTTGGATTATAGTGTTTTTGTAATGTATTGTATATTGTAGTGTAATGTATTGCATTGTATTATGTTTCTGTTTGATTTGATTTCGTTCGGTTTCGATTGAGCTTTCTGTATTCTGATTGTATTGTGTTATCGTTTCGGATTATATTGTTATGTAATTTAATGTAATGTAATGCATTGTAATGTAATGTAATGTAATGTAATGTAATGTAATAATCATTATACTGTATTATGTTTGATTTCGTTTGATTTCTGTTGTCTTGGTTTCTTTCGGTGTCATTTGTTTTTTTTCTCTATTTGGAGTATGGTGTTTATTACATTGTATTGTATATTGTAGTGTAACGTTTGTATTGAATTATATATTTGTTTTCTTTGGTTTTGATTGGTTAGGTTTCTGTTTGATTTTCTTACGTTTGACCCTTCTGTATTTGGATTGTAGTGTGTTTCGTTTTGGATTATATCGTTATGTAATGTAATGTAATGTAATGTAATATAATATAAGGTAATGCATTGTAATGTAATGTAATAATTATTGTATTATGTTTGGTATCGTTTAATATCTGTTGATTTGGATTCTTTCGATTTCATTTGTTTTTTCTCTATTTGGATTATGGTATTTGTTGCATTGTATTGTTTATTGTAGTGTTACGTTTTGTATTGAATTATATATTTGTTTTCATTAGTTTTGATTCGTTAGGTTTTGATTGCTTAGGTTTTTGTTTGATTTGATTTCGTTTGCTTTTGTTTTGATTGGTAATGTTTCTGTTTGCTTTGCTTTCGTTCGGTTTCATTTGTCTTGATGGTGTGGTATGATATCTTAATTTATTTTTTTTATATTTACAGGTGGTTCCACGGTCGACTGGAACTCAGTGAAGGACCGAAACCGATTACTGGTTGTAAGTATATTTAATAACTCTGTCGATGAATTAATGTGATACCCTGTTTACGCCTCATAGCCCGTGGTTCGCCGATATTCTGTTTCAAATTAAGAAGTGTCCGTATTGCCGCTCTCGACCTCGGATCAGGGGGTTCCGGGCTCAAATCTCGCTAGAAGCGGAATTTCGCTTATGAGTGTACGGCGATTCTTACACAGAGCCTTTTATTATCACCCTTCAGTAGTCTCAATATGACTTAATTAATATTGAAGAAATACCAAACCATTATCATCATTATTTCAAATTAAATCCACATTTCATATTCTTAGATATATCAAAAGATCAGAGAATATGAATAATAATATATTGAAGATGTTTCACGGCGGCCAAAATGGGGGCATTTTCAAAAAAATGAAATTTGCTGGTTCTATTGAAGTTTCTATACTACAAACAATGTATTACCTACCCTCAAGCTATCTGCCAAATTTCAGTCGATTCCGTCAAATAGTTAAAGGTTTAGGCTCGAAAGTGTAGATAAAAATGTCAGGAGGATAACACTTTTAACGTGACAGTTTTTCAGTAGTTGTGTTTTCACAAGTATAGTTTGGTAATATCGCAACTGTCATGGGAAAAAAGGTTTCAAGCACTTTAAACATTTTTCAGAGCTGTTGTCCTCAACTGTATAATGATACCCTTCAACCTTTGAGAACTCTTGATAAAAAATGAATTTGAAATGAAACGGGCGCGAAAAGTTCATTAGATACCATTGAATATGCCAAATGCTTCACTGAATGGTTTATGCTTGAACAAGAATTTGTATAATTTGAACTGTCATTTGCTCATGCTTAAACAATTAGAGCATCAACTATATGAAGGTACGCTTTTATGTTAGGAATGTAACGTTTCAACTAAAAGGTAATCCCAAAGTTCAGTGGGGCACTCAGTCAATCCCATTTTGCTATTTTCAAGAAGCTTTCCACCCACAGATATTAATTAAACCTTTTTTTGACTGTGCCTAAATGTCTGTTTTAACTTTTTTTTCTGCAAATAAAGCCACGTCAGGAGTGAAACGTTTTATACAAAAAAAAAAAACTTAAAAAGAAGTCATAATTTTTGTACAAAGCTTGTAAATGATATCTGTTTGTAAAGCAGCCATAGAAAACCAAGTATTTTATCATTTCAAAAGCATTTCCTTTAACTATTCAAGGTTATGTAGGGAACTACTGAAAGAAATTTCACCAAGTTTCTGGATATCTGAACTGTCATAGTTTCATAAATATAAAGGTGATAAAATTCCATATACAAAGAAACATTAGTTATTCCCTATATACAAATTATGAGTAAAAGTCTTGAAATTATTATTTGTTCATGGAAGTAGTGCATATGTTTGTCACATAAGCCTTTTCAGAAAAGCGGTACTCTCTTGACATAATAAGTTTGTCCCATTAAACCTTCTTTGCAGATTCTTGCATTTATTTATACTTCTGAGTACTTAAATAGCTCTGTTGCATTTGAGTCCTCATAAAGAACTTCCTGCCACAAGTTATTATTAGTTTTTTGGTGGATGTACATCTTTACAATGAAAGATATAGAAATACGTTTTAGAGCATGAAAAAACTTAGTGAGCATTTAGGATATTATTGTGTGTAAACTAAACAAAAAATGACAAAATACACATGTATTGCCAAATTTCAGACATAAAGAGCATTTTAAATATCTTGAAAGTGAAGACATAAAACAGCAGTATAATTGAAAGAATCTGTAAAAAGAACAAAAGCAGCAGGCAGATATGGAGTCCAGCTTTTGGTTATTAATAAAAGAATGTAATTTTCAGCATAGTAGCCATTGCAATTTGCTTACATAGTACACATAAGTTATAAAATTGATGTTTAACAAAGTCACCCTGCAGAAAATCCTGATATTTTTTTCTGGTTAAAAAGAGTGTTACACTACTGACATTCATAGAATTAGAAAAAAAAAAAAAAAAAAAAAAAAAAAAAAAAAAGAAACAATACTTGTTGTTGCATGAAAACATGGTGACAAATGTATGTCTGCTTAGTTCAGGATACTGTATGACCGTGAATATATGATATTGGAATACATATTTTTTCTTTTCATGCATGTAATGCTTAATGTCAGGTATGCAACAAATAAACTCTAAACTTTTAATGTTCCTTTGAGATGATGGCATTTGTTTTTCCCGAAAACATTAATATTATTCTAATTCTTTCTGAGAGTATGAGGTTGACCATATGTCCATCACATAAGGTATTTTAAAAGATTTTACTAGATATCTGAAGTGAGATATAAAACGTTTTTCAGCCAGGGAGAAAAATAGCTTACACTTTGAAAAGTTTTTACATTTACAGATTTAGAATGGAAATACCGATGCAACATATTGCATTTTAATGTATAAAATCAAATAAAATACAGCAAGAAAGATTCCTGCACCGTTAAGGTGTTTTAAATTATGTAAATAATTAAGTTTCAAATAAGTAAAGTTGTCTTATAGTTTATTCAATTGTCTGTATTTCAAAGTAATAACACTTTCTGGTGACACCGAGTTTTAATTTTGAGACAAGTCAGAGGACATTATAATGTCAATACTTTTTTTTTAAATTAGTTCTGTACAAGAGCTGTGTTCTTTTGGCTATCTTGAGACTGCTTTCTTTAAAGAGGGAGAGCTCAAAAAATAAATGGTACCACGTATTACAGTGTACCACGAGGAGTTATCTTGCTGAAAGGCTCTATATACCTGAGCTTACAGTGTAGATCCAAATCAGATGTCATTTACATCTAATAGATACTGTAGAATACCTTACATGCCCCAAGTCTTGAACAGACAGTTCTGAGTTATTTATGTAGACCCAGATTAGATATTACATCTTAAAAATATATACTGAAGAATACCGTTCTACCCTAAGTATTGGATAAACAGTTTGGAACAAACAGTGTAGATCCAAATCAGGTGCCATATTACATTTTATAAATGGATACTGTAGAATACATTAAATGTCCTAAATCTTGATCAAATATTACTAAGCTAGCAGTATAGATTTATATCAGACGTCACATCTAAAATACATATAATAAACGGATAATGTAGAAAACCGTTTTTACTCAAAGTATTGTACAGACAGTACTGACCTAACCTTGTAGCCCTAGATCAGACGCCACCTTACATCTAATAAATGGATACTATAGAATACCTTATATACCATAATTATTGGTTAGACAGCCCTGAGGTAACAGTGTAGACCCAGATCAGACGCATCTAATAAATGGATACTAAAGAATACCTATTGGACAGAGAGTCCTAAGGAAACAATACCGATTCCAATTTCTACATATCTAGAGAAACTTTAAATGTACTATGAAAAAATAAGCAACAAAACAACATCAACAAAAATAATAATAGCAATAATAATAATAATAATAATAATAATAATAATAATATTAATAATAAAAGTAATAATAATAATAGATATAGTAATCAGATGCCATATTACAGCTAATAAATGGATACTGTAGAATGCATTAATATATAACCTAAGTAGTGGGGAGATATACCTGAGCTTACAGTGTAGACCTAAACCAATTGCAATATTACATCTAATAAATACATACTGTAGAATACTTACATGCTCTAGGTATTGAACAGACAGTTCTGAGTTACTAATGCAGACCCAAATCAGATTACAATATTACATCTAATGAATATAATATACAATGCCTTTCTACCCTAAGTATTGGACAAACAGCTCGGAGCAAACAGTGTAGACCCAAACCAGATGCCATATTACATCATATAAATGGGTACTGTAGAATACTTTATATACCCTAAATATTGGACAGGCATTACTGAGCTAACAGTATAGATCTAGATCAGAAGTCACATTTAAAATGCATCTAATAAATGGATACTGTAGAAAAACCTTTTTCTAGAGATACTTTAAATGTACTATGAAATAATAAGCAACAAAACAACAACAACAACAACAACAATAATAATAATAATAATAATAATAATAATAATAATAATAATAATAATAAAAGAGTACTCAGATGCCATATTGCATCTAAAATGAATGCTGCAGAATACCTTATATACCATAAGTATTGGTTAGACAGCCCTGAGTTAACAGTGTAGACCCAGATCAGACGCCATCATGCATCTAATAAATGGATACTAAAGAATACCATTTATATTCAAAGTATTGGACAGGAGTCCTAAGGAAACAATACCAATTCCAATTTCTAAATATCTATGGAAACTTTAAATGCACTATGAAAAAAAGTAAGCGACAAAACAACAACAGCAAAAATAATAATAATAATAATAATAATAATAGTAATAATAGATATAGTAATCAGATGCCATATTTCAGCTAATAAATGGGTGCCGTAGAATACATTAATATATAACCTAAGTAGTGGAGAGATATACCTGAGCTTACAGTGTAGACCCAAACCAATTGCCATATTACATCTAATAAATATATACTGTAGAATACTTACATGCTCTAGGTATTGAACAGACAGTTCTGAGCTACTAATGCAGACCCAAATCAGATAACCATATTTCATCTAATGAATATACTATACAATCCCTTTCTACCCTAAGAATTGGACAAACAGTTCGGAGCAAACAGTGTAGACCCAAACCAGATGCCATATTACATCTTATAAATGGATACTGTAGAATACTTTATATACCCAAAATATTGGACAGGCATTACTGAGCTAACAGTACAGATCTAGATCAGAAGTCACATTTAAAATGCATCTAATAAATAGATACTGAAGAAATCCCTTTTTCTAGAGATACTTTAAATGTACTACGAAATAATAAGCAACAAAACAACATAAGCAACAACAATAACAACAACAACAACAACATCAATAATAATAATAATAATAAAAATAGTACTCAGATGCCATATTGCATCTAAAATGAATGCTGTAGAATACATTATCTACCATAAGTATTGGTTAGACAGCCCTGAGATAACAGTGCAGACCCAGATCAGAATCCATCATGCATCTAATAAATGGATACTAAAGAATACCATTTATATTCAAAGTATTGGACAGAGAGTCCAAAGGAAACAATACCAATTCCAATTTCTAATTATCTAGAGAAACTTTAAATGTACTATGAAAAAATAAGCAACAAAACAACAACAAAAAATAATAATAATAATAATAAAAGTAAATATAATAATAGACATAGTAATCAGATGCCATATTATAGTTAATAAATGGATACTGTAGAATACATTAATATATAACCTAAGTAGTGGAGAAATATACCTGAGCTTACAGTGTAGACCCAAACCAATTGCCATATTACATCTAATAAATATATACTGTAGAATACTTACATGCTCTAGGTATTGGCCAGACAGTTCTGAGCTACTAATGCAGACCCAAATCAGATAACCATATTACATCTAATGAGTATACTATACAACGCCTTTCTACCCTAAGTATTGGACAAACAGTTCGGAGCAAACAGTGTAGACCCAAACCAGATGCCATATTACATCTTATAAATGGATACTGTAGAATACTTTATATACCCTAAATATTGGACAGGCGTTACTGAGCTAACAGTATAGATCTAGATCAGAAGTCACATTTAAAATGCATCTAATAAATGGATACTGTAGAAAACCCTTTTTTCTAAAGATACTTTAAATGTACTATGAAATAATAAGGAACAAAACAACATAAACAACAACAACAAAAACAACAATAACAACAACAACAACCATAAAAATAATAATAATAATAATAATAGAATAGTACTCAGATGCCATATTGCATCTAAAATGAATGCTGTAGAATACCTTACATACCCTAAGTATTAGAGAGATATACTTGAGCTTACAATGTAGACCCAAATCAGATGCCTTATTACATCTAATAAACAGATATTGTAGAATGTTTACGGTATCCGACGCAAGGAAAATCCACAGCAATATAAGGCATATTGTATGTTTACATCTGTGATAATCCTGATTAGGAGAAACGTATTTTATGAGTTAGTCTTAAGAATTTAAAAATGGCTTAGTTCTGTTAGATAGAACAAGAAAATATGACTGACAACTCCAAGATCATACGTTAGCATCATATTCATAATGCAAACTGTTTTATTTATACTATGCTATGAACAGTGATATAATTCTAAACAAACTGTTATTTTCTTTTCAGGTATTAGGTGGAGTTCTATGAACATTGAAAGTCTTAAAGAGTCATCAGATTCCGGATTCTTTTGAAGTTAAGTATTGTTATTGTTTGTTGTTTTGTAATGTTGGTTTGATTTGATTTGGATTGATTTCGTTTCATCAGGTTTCTCTTTGGATTCGTTTCTTTCGGTTTCGTTTTGGGGTTTCTCTATTTGGATTATAGTGTTGATTGTATTCTATTGTATTGTATGTTGTAGTGTTATGTATTCTATTATATTGTTGGTTTTGTTTCGTTTCCATTCGTTTCTGTTTGATTTGGTTTCATTCAGTTTCGTTTCGTTTTTCTCTATTTGGATTATAGTGTTTTTGTAATGTATTGTATATTGTAGTGTAATGTATTGCATTGTATTATGTTTCTGTTTGATTTGATTTCGTTCGGTTTCGATTGAGCTTTCTGTATTCTGATTGTATTGTGTTATCGTTTCGGATTATATTGTTATGTAATTTAATGTAATGTAATGCATTGTAATGTAATGTAATGTAATGTAATGTAATGTAATGTAATAATCATTATACTGTATTATGTTTGATTTCGTTTGATTTCTGTTGTCTTGGTTTCTTTCGGTGTCATTTGTTTTTTTTCTCTATTTGGAGTATGGTGTTTATTACATTGTATTGTATATTGTAGTGTAACGTTTGTATTGAATTATATATTTGTTTTCTTTGGTTTTGATTGGTTAGGTTTCTGTTTGATTTTCTTACGTTTGACCCTTCTGTATTTGGATTGTAGTGTGTTTCGTTTTGGATTATATCGTTATGTAATGTAATGTAATGTAATGTAATATAATATAAGGTAATGCATTGTAATGTAATGTAATAATTATTGTATTATGTTTGGTATCGTTTAATATCTGTTGATTTGGATTCTTTCGATTTCATTTGTTTTTTCTCTATTTGGATTATGGTATTTGTTGCATTGTATTGTTTATTGTAGTGTTACGTTTTGTATTGAATTATATATTTGTTTTCATTAGTTTTGATTCGTTAGGTTTTGATTGCTTAGGTTTTTGTTTGATTTGATTTCGTTTGCTTTTGTTTTGATTGGTAATGTTTCTGTTTGCTTTGCTTTCGTTCGGTTTCATTTGTCTTGATGGTGTGGTATGATATCTTAATTTATTTTTTTTATATTTACAGGTGGTTCCACGGTCGACTGGAACTCAGTGAAGGACCGAAACCGATTACTGGTTGTAAGTATATTTAATAACTCTGTCGATGAATTAATGTGATACCCTGTTTACGCCTCATAGCTCGTGGTTCGCCGATATTCTGTTTCAAATTAAGAAGCGTCCGTATTGCCGCTCTCGACCTCGGATCAGGGGGTTCCCGGCTCAAATCTCGCTAGAAGCGGAATTTCGCTTATGAGTGTACGGCGATTCTTACACAGAGCCTTTTATTATCACCCTTCAGTAGTCTCAATATGACTTAATTAATATTGAAGAAATACCAAACCATTATCATCATTATTTCAAATTAAATCCACATTTCATATTCTTAGATATATCAAAAGATCAGAGAATATGAATAATAATATATTGAAGATGTTTCACGGCGGCCAAAATGGGGGCATTTTCAAAAAAATGAAATTTGCTGGTTCTATTGAAGTTTCTATACTACAAACAATGTATTACCTACCCTCAAGCTATCTGCCAAATTTCAGTCGATTCCGTCAAATAGTTAAAGGTTTAGGCTCGAAAGTGTAGATAAAAATGTCAGGAGGATAACACTTTTAACGTGACAGTTTTTCAGTAGTTGTGTTTTCACAAGTATAGTTTGGTAATATCGCAACTGTCATGGGAAAAAAGGTTTCAAGCACTTTAAACATTTTTCAGAGCTGTTGTCCTCAACTGTATAATGATACCCTTCAACCTTTGAGAACTCTTGATAAAAAATGAATTTGAAATGAAACGGGCGCGAAAAGTTCATTAGATACCATTGAATATGCCAAATGCTTCACTGAATGGTTTATGCTTGAACAAGAATTTGTATAATTTGAACTGTCATTTGCTCATGCTTAAACAATTAGAGCATCAACTATATGAAGGTACGCTTTTATGTTAGGAATGTAACGTTTCAACTAAAAGGTAATCCCAAAGTTCAGTGGGGCACTCAGTCAATCCCATTTTGCTATTTTCAAGAAGCTTTCCACCCACAGATATTAATTAAACCTTTTTTTGACTGTGCCTAAATGTCTGTTTTAACTTTTTTTTTCTGCAAATAAAGCCACGTCAGGAGTGAAACGTTTTATACAAAAAAAAAAAAAACTTAAAAAGAAGTCATAATTTTTGTACAAAGCTTGTAAATGATATCTGTTTGTAAAGCAGCCATAGAAAACCAAGTATTTTATCATTTCAAAAGCATTTCCTTTAACTATTCAAGGTTATGTAGGGAACTACTGAAAGAAATTTCACCAAGTTTCTGGATATCTGAACTGTCATAGTTTCATAAATATAAAGGTGATAAAATTCCATATACAAAGAAACATTAGTTATTCCCTATATACAAATTATGAGTAAAAGTCTTGAAATTATTATTTGTTCATGGAAGTAGTGCATATGTTTGTCACATAAGCCTTTTCAGAAAAGCGGTACTCTCTTGACATAATGAGTTTGTCCCATTAAACCTTCTTTGCAGATTCTTGCATTTATTTATACTTCTGAGTACTTAAATAGCTCTGTTGCATTTGAGTCCTCATAAAGAACTTCCTGCCACAAGTTATTATTAGTTTTTTGGTGGATGTACATCTTTACAATGAAAGATATAGAAATACGTTTTAGAGCATGAAAAAACTTAGTGAGCATTTAGGATATTATTGTGTGTAAACTAAACAAAAAATGACAAAATACACATGTATTGCCAAATTTCAGACATAAAGAGCATTTTAAATATCTTGAAAGTGAAGACATAAAACAGCAGTATAATTGAAAGAATCTGTAAAAAGAACAAAAGCAGCAGGCAGATATGGAGTCCAGCTTTTGGTTATTAATAAAAGAATGTAATTTTCAGCATAGTAGCCATTGCAATTTGCTTACATAGTACACATAAGTTATAAAATTGATGTTTAACAAAGTCACCCTGCAGAAAATCCTTATATTTTTTTCTGGTTAAAAAGAGTGTTACACTACTGACATTCATAGAATTAGAAGAAAAAAAAAAAAAAAAAAAAAAAAAAAAAAAAAAAAACAAACAATACTTGTTGTTGCATGAAAACATGGTGACAAATGTATGTCTGCTTAGTTCAGGATACTGTATGACCGTGAATATATGATATTGGAATACATATTTTTTCTTTTCATGCATGTAATGCTTAATGTCAGGTATGCAACAAATAAACTCTAAACTTTTAATGTTCCTTTGAGATGATGGCATTTGTTTTTCCCGAAAACATTAATATTATTCTAATTCTTTCTGAGAGTATGAGGTTGACCATATGTCCATCACATAAGGTATTTTAAAAGATTTTACTAGATATCTGAAGTGAGATATAAAACGTTTTTCAGCCAGGGAGAAAAATAGCTTACACTTTGAAAAGTTTTTACATTTACAGATTTAGAATGGAAATACCGATGCAACATATTGCATTTTAATGTATAAAATCAAATAAAATACAGCAAGAAAGATTCCTGCACCGTTAAGGTGTTTTAAATTATGTAAATAATTAAGTTTCAAATAAGTAAAGTTGTCTTATAGTTTATTCAATTGTCTGTATTTCAAAGTAATAACACTTTCTGGTGACACCGAGTTTTAATTTTGAGACAAGTCAGAGGACATTATAATGTCAATACTTTTTTTTTTAAATTAGTTCTGTACAAGAGCTGTGTTCTTTTGGCTATCTTGAGACTGCTTTCTTTAAAGAGGGAGAGCTCAAAAAATAAATGGTACCACGTATTACAGTGTACCACGAGGAGTTATCTTGCTGAAAGGCTCTATATACCTGAGCTTACAGTGTAGATCCAAATCAGATGTCATTTACATCTAATAGATACTGTAGAATACCTTACATGCCCCAAGTCTTGAACAGACAGTTCTGAGTTATTTATGTAGACCCAGATTAGATATTACATCTTAAAAATATATACTGAAGAATACCGTTCTACCCTAAGTATTGGATAAACAGTTTGGAACAAACAGTGTAGATCCAAATCAGGTGCCATATTACATTTTATAAATGGATACTGTAGAATACATTAAATGTCCTAAATCTTGATCAAATATTACTAAGCTAGCAGTATAGATTTATATCAGACGTCACATCTAAAATACATATAATAAACGGATAATGTAGAAAACCGTTTTTACTCAAAGTATTGTACAGACAATACTGACCTAACCTTGTAGCCCTAGATCAGACGCCACCTTACATCTAATAAATGGATACTATAGAATACCTTATATACCATAATTATTGGTTAGACAGCCCTGAGGTAACAGTGTAGACCCAGATCAGACGCATCTAATAAATGGATACTAAAGAATACCTATTGGACAGAGAGTCCTAAGGAAACAATACCGATTCCAATTTCTACATATCTAGAGAAACTTTAAATGTACTATGAAAAAATAAGCAACAAAACAACATCAACAAAAATAATAATAGCAATAATAATAATAATAATAATAATAATAATAATAATATTAATAATAAAAGTAATAATAATAATAGATATAGTAATCAGATGCCATATTACAGCTAATAAATGGATACTGTAGAATGCATTAATATATAACCTAAGTAGTGGGGAGATATACCTGAGCTTACAGTGTAGACCTAAACCAATTGCAATATTACATCTAATAAATACATACTGTAGAATACTTACATGCTCTAGGTATTGAACAGACAGTTCTGAGTTACTAATGCAGACCCAAATCAGATTACAATATTACATCTAATGAATATAATATACAATGCCTTTCTACCCTAAGTATTGGACAAACAGCTCGGAGCAAACAGTGTAGACCCAAACCAGATGCCATATTACATCATATAAATGGGTACTGTAGAATACTTTATATACCCTAAATATTGGACAGGCATTACTGAGCTAACAGTATAGATCTAGATCAGAAGTCACATTTAAAATGCATCTAATAAATGGATACTGTAGAAAAACCTTTTTCTAGAGATACTTTAAATGTACTATGAAATAATAAGCAACAAAACAACAACAACAACAACAACAATAATAATAATAATAATAATAATAATAATAATAATAAAAGAGTACTCAGATGCCATATTGCATCTAAAATGAATGCTGCAGAATACCTTATATACCATAAGTATTGGTTAGACAGCCCTGAGTTAACAGTGTAGACCCAGATCAGACGCCATCATGCATCTAATAAATGGATACTAAAGAATACCATTTATATTCAAAGTATTGGACAGGAGTCCTAAGGAAACAATACCAATTCCAATTTCTAAATATCTATGGAAACTTTAAATGCACTATGAAAAAAAGTAAGCGACAAAACAACAACAGCAAAAATAATAATAATAATAATAATAATAATAATAGTAATAATAGATATAGTAATCAGATGCCATATTTCAGCTAATAAATGGGTACCGTAGAATACATTAATATATAACCTAAGTAGTGGAGAGATATACCTGAGCTTACAGTGTAGACCCAAACCAATTGCCATATTACATCTAATAAATATATACTGTAGAATACTTACATGCTCTAGGTATTGAACAGACAGTTCTGAGCTACTAATGCAGACCCAAATCAGATAACCATATTTCATCTAATGAATATACTATACAATCCCTTTCTACCCTAAGAATTGGACAAACAGTTCGGAGCAAACAGTGTAGACCCAAACCAGATGCCATATTACATCTTATAAATGGATACTGTAGAATACTTTATATTCCCAAAATATTGGACAGGCATTACTGAGCTAACAGTACAGATCTAGATCAGAAGTCACATTTAAAATGCATCTAATAAATAGATACTGAAGAAATCCCTTTTTCTAGAGATACTTTAAATGTACTACGAAATAATAAGCAACAAAACAACATAAGCAACAACAATAACAACAACAACAACAACAACATCAATAATAATAATAATAATAAAAATAGTACTCAGATGCCATATTGCATCTAAAATGAATGCTGTAGAATACATTATCTACCATAAGTATTGGTTAGACAGCCCTGAGATAACAGTGCAGACCCAGATCAGAATCCATCATGCATCTAATAAATGGATACTAAAGAATACCATTTATATTCAAAGTATTGGACAGAGAGTCCAAAGGAAACAATACCAATTCCAATTTCTAATTATCTAGAGAAACTTTAAATGTACTATGAAAAAATAAGCAACAAAACAACAACAAAAAATAATAATAATAATAATAAAAGTAAATATAATAATAGACATAGTAATCAGATGCCATATTATAGTTAATAAATGGATACTGTAGAATACATTAATATATAATCTAAGTAGTGGAGAAATATACCTGACCTTACAGTGTAGACCCAAACCAATTGCCATATTACATCTAATAAATATATACTGTAGAATACTTACATGCTCTAGGTATTGGCCAGACAGTTCTGAGCTACTAATGCAGACCCAAATCAGATAACCATATTACATCTAATGAGTATACTATACAACGCCTTTCTACCCTAAGTATTGGACAAACAGTTCGGAGCAACCAGTGTAGACCCAAACCAGATGCCATATTACATCTTATAAATGGATACTGTAGAATACTTTATATACCCTAAATATTGGACAGGCGTTACTGAGCTAACAGTATAGATCTAGATCAGAAGTCACATTTAAAATGCATCTAATAAATGGATACTGTAGAAAACCCTTTTTTCTAAAGATACTTTAAATGTACTATGAAATAATAAGGAACAAAACAACATAAACAACAACAACAAAAACAACAATAACAACAACAACAACCATAAAAATAATAATAATAATAATAATAGAATAGTACTCAGATGCCATATTGCATCTAAAATGAATGCTGTAGAATACCTTACATACCCTAAGTATTAGAGAGATATACTTGAGCTTACAATGTAGACCCAAATCAGATGCCTTATTACATCTAATAAACAGATATTGTAGAATGTTTACGGTATCCGACGCAAGGAAAATCCACAGCAATATAAGGCATATTGTATGTTTACATCTGTGATAATCCTGATTAGGAGAAACGTATTTTATGAGTTAGTCTTAAGAATTTAAAAATGGCTTAGTTCTGTTAGATAGAACAAGAAAATATGACTGACAACTCCAAGATCATACGTTAGCATCATATTCATAATGCAAACTGTTTTATTTATACTATGCTATGAACAGTGATATAATTCTAAACAAACTGTTATTTTCTTTTCAGGTATTAGGTGGAGTTCTATGAACATTGAAAGTCTTAAAGAGTCATCAGATTCCGGATTCTTTTGAAGTTAAGTATTGTTATTGTTTGTTGTTTTGTAATGTTGGTTTGATTTGATTTGGATTGATTTCGTTTCATCAGGTTTCTCTTTGGATTCGTTTCTTTCGGTTTCGTTTTGGGGTTTCTCTATTTGGATTATAGTGTTGATTGTATTCTATTGTATTGTATGTTGTAGTGTTATGTATTCTATTATATTGTTGGTTTTGTTTCGTTTCCATTCGTTTCTGTTTGATTTGGTTTCATTCAGTTTCGTTTCGTTTTTCTCTATTTGGATTATAGTGTTTTTGTAATGTATTGTATATTGTAGTGTAATGTATTGCATTGTATTATGTTTCTGTTTGATTTGATTTCGTTCGGTTTCGATTGAGCTTTCTGTATTCTGATTGTATTGTGTTATCGTTTCGGATTATATTGTTATGTAATTTAATGTAATGTAATGCATTGTAATGTAATGTAATGTAATGTAATGTAATGTAATAATCATTATACTGTATTATGTTTGATTTCGTTTGATTTCTGTTGTCTTGGTTTCTTTCGGTGTCATTTGTTTTTTTTCTCTATTTGGAGTATGGTGTTTATTACATTGTATTGTATATTGTAGTGTAACGTTTGTATTGAATTATATATTTGTTTTCTTTGGTTTTGATTGGTTAGGTTTCTGTTTGATTTTCTTACGTTTGACCCTTCTGTATTTGGATTGTAGTGTGTTTCGTTTTGGATTATATCGTTATGTAATGTAATGTAATGTAATGTAATATAATATAAGGTAATGCATTGTAATGTAATGTAATAATTATTGTATTATGTTTGGTATCGTTTAATGTCTGTTGATTTGGATTCTTTCGATTTCATTTGTTTTTTCTCTATTTGGATTATGGTATTTGTTGCATTGTATTGTTTATTGTAGTGTTACGTTTTGTATTGAATTATATATTTGTTTTCATTAGTTTTGATTCGTTAGGTTTTGATTGCTTAGGTTTTTGTTTGATTTGATTTCGTTTGCTTTTGTTTTGATTGGTAATGTTTCTGTTTGCTTTGCTTTCGTTCGGTTTCATTTGTCTTGATGGTGTGGTATGATATCTTAATTTATTTTTTTTATATTTACAGGTGGTTCCACGGTCGACTGGAACTCAGTGAAGGACCGAAACCGATTACTGGTTGTAAGTATATTTAATAACTCTGTCGATGAATTAATGTGATACCCTGTTTACGCCTCATAGCCCGTGGTTCGCCGATATTCTGTTTCAAATTAAGAAGCGTCCGTATTGCCGCTCTCGACCTCGGATCAGGGGGTTCCGGGCTCAAATCTCGCTAGAAGCGGAATTTCGCTTATGAGTGTACGGCGATTCTTACACAGAGCCTTTTATTATCACCCTTCAGTAGTCTCAATATGACTTAATTAATATTGAAGAAATACCAAACCATTATCATCATTATTTCAAATTAAATCCACATTTCATATTCATAGATTTATCAAAAGATCAGAGAATATGAATAATAATATATTGAAGATGTTTCACGGCGGCCAAAATGGGGGCATTTTCAAAAAAATGAAATTTGCTGGTTCTATTGAAGTTTCTATACTACAAACAATGTATTACCTACCCTCAAGCTATCTGCCAAATTTCAGTCGATTCCGTCAAATAGTTAAAGGTTTAGGCTCGAAAGTGTAGATAAAAATGTCAGGAGGATAACACTTTTAACGTGACAGTTTTTCAGTAGTTGTGTTTTCACAAGTATAGTTTGGTAATATCGCAACTGTCATGGGAAAAAAGGTTTCAAGCACTTTAAACATTTTTCAGAGCTGTTGTCCTCAACTGTATAATGATACCCTTCAACCTTTGAGAACTCTTGATAAAAAATGAATTTGAAATGAAACGGGCGCGAAAAGTTCATTAGATACCATTGAATATGCCAAATGCTTCACTGAATGGTTTATGCTTGAACAAGAATTTGTATAATTTGAACTGTCATTTGCTCATGCTTAAACAATTAGAGCATCAACTATATGAAGGTACGCTTTTATGTTAGGAATGTAACGTTTCAACTAAAAGGTAATCCCAAAGTTCAGTGGGGCACTCAGTCAATCCCATTTTGCTATTTTCAAGAAGCTTTCCACCCACAGATATTAATTAAACCTTTTTTGACTGTGCCTAAATGTCTGTTTTAACTTTTTTTTTCTGCAAATAAAGCCACGTCAGGAGTGAAACGTTTTATACAAAAAAAAAAAAAAAAAAACTTAAAAAGAAGTCATAATTTTTGTACAAAGCTTGTAAATGATATCTGTTTGTAAAGCAGCCATAGAAAACCAAGTATTTTATCATTTCAAAAGCATTTCCTTTAACTATTCAAGGTTATGTAGGGAACTACTGAAAGAAATTTCACCAAGTTTCTGGATATCTGAACTGTCATAGTTTCATAAATATAAAGGTGATAAAATTCCATATACAAAGAAACATTAGTTATTCCCTATATACAAATTATGAGTAAAAGTCTTGAAATTATTATTTGTTCATGGAAGTAGTGCATATGTTTGTCACATAAGCCTTTTCAGAAAAGCGGTACTCTCTTGACATAATAAGTTTGTCCCATTAAACCTTCTTTGCAGATTCTTGCATTTATTTATACTTCTGAGTACTTAAATAGCTCTGTTGCATTTGAGTCCTCATAAAGAACTTCCTGCCACAAGTTATTATTAGTTTTTTGGTGGATGTATATCTTTACAATGAAAGATATAGAAATACGTTTCAGAGCATGAAAAAAACTTAGTGAGCATTTAGGATATTATTGTGTGTAAACTAAACAAAAAATGACAAAATACACATGTATTGCCAAATTTCAGACATAAAGAGCATTTTAAATATCTTGAAAGTGAAGACATAAAACAGCAGTATAATTGAAAGAATCTGTAAAAAGAACAAAAGCAGCAGGCAGATATGGAGTCCAGCTTTTGGTTATTAATAAAAGAATGTAATTTTCAGCATAGTAGCCATTGCAATTTGCTTACATAGTACACATAAGTTATAAAATTGATGTTTAACAAAGTCACCCTGCAGAAAATCCTGATATTTTTTTCTGGTTAAAAAGAGTGTTACACTACTGACATTCATAGAATTAGAAAAAAAAAAAAAAAAAAAAAAAAAAAAAAAAAAAAAAAAAAAAAGAAACAATACTTGTTGTTGCATGAAAACATGGTGACAAATGTATGTCTGCTTAGTTCAGGATACTGTATGACCGTGAATATATGATATTGGAATACATATTTTTTCTTTTCATGCATGTAATGCTTAATGTCAGGTATGCAACAAATAAACTCTAAACTTTTAATGTTCCTTTGAGATGATGGCATTTGTTTTTCCCGAAAACATTAATATTATTCTAATTCTTTCTGAGAGTATGAGGTTGACCATATGTCCATCACATAAGGTATTTTAAAAGATTTTACTAGATATCTGAAGTGAGATATAAAACGTTTTTCAGCCAGGGAGAAAAATAGCTTACACTTTGAAAAGTTTTTACATTTACAGATTTAGAATGGAAATACCGATGCAACATATTGCATTTTAATGTATAAAATCAAATAAAATACAGCAAGGAAGATTCCTGCACCGTTAAGGTGTTTTAAATTATGTAAATAATTAAGTTTCAAATAAGTAAAGTTGTCTTATAGTTTATTCAATTGTCTGTATTTCAAAGTAATAACACTTTCTGGTGACACCGAGTTTTAATTTTGAGACAAGTCAGAGGACATTATAATGTCAATACTTTTTTTTTTAAATTAGTTCTGTACAAGAGCTGTGTTCTTTTGGCTATCTTGAGACTGCTTTCTTTAAAGAGGGAGAGCTCAAAAAATAAATGGTACCACGTATTACAGTGTACCACGAGGAGTTATCTTGCTGAAAGGCTCTATATACCTGAGCTTACAGTGTAGATCCAAATCAGATGTCATTTACATCTAATAGATACTGTAGAATACCTTACATGCCCCAAGTCTTGAACAGACAGTTCTGAGTTATTTATGTAGACCCAGATTAGATATTACATCTTAAAAATATATACTGAAGAATACCGTTCTACCCTAAGTATTGGATAAACAGTTTGGAACAAACAGTGTAGATCCAAATCAGGTGCCATATTACATTTTATAAATGGATACTGTAGAATACATTAAATGTCCTAAATCTTGATCAAATATTACTAAGCTAGCAGTATAGATTTATATCAGACGTCACATCTAAAATACATATAATAAACGGATAATGTAGAAAACCGTTTTTACTCAAAGTATTGTACAGACAGTACTGACCTAACCTTGTAGCCCTAGATCAGACGCCACCTTACATCTAATAAATGGATACTATAGAATACCTTATATACCATAATTATTGGTTAGACAGCCCTGAGGTAACAGTGTAGACCCAGATCAGACGCATCTAATAAATGGATACTAAAGAATACCTATTGGACAGAGAGTCCTAAGGAAACAATACCGATTCCAATTTCTACATATCTAGAGAAACTTTAAATGTACTATGAAAAAATAAGCAACAAAACAACATCAACAAAAATAATAATAGCAATAATAATAATAATAATAATAATAATAATAATAATAATATTAATAATAAAAGTAATAATAATAATAGATATAGTAATCAGATGCCATATTACAGCTAATAAATGGATACTGTAGAATGCATTAATATATAACCTAAGTAGTGGGGAGATATACCTGAGCTTACAGTGTAGACCTAAACCAATTGCAATATTACATCTAATAAATACATACTGTAGAATACTTACATGCTCTAGGTATTGAACAGACAGTTCTGAGTTACTAATGCAGACCCAAATCAGATTACAATATTACATCTAATGAATATAATATACAATGCCTTTCTACCCTAAGTATTGGACAAACAGCTCGGAGCAAACAGTGTAGACCCAAACCAGATGCCATATTACATCATATAAATGGGTACTGTAGAATACTTTATATACCCTAAATATTGGACAGGCATTACTGAGCTAACAGTATAGATCTAGATCAGAAGTCACATTTAAAATGCATCTAATAAATGGATACTGTAGAAAAACCTTTTTCTAGAGATACTTTAAATGTACTATGAAATAATAAGCAACAAAACAACAACAACAACAACAATAATAATAATAATAATAATAATAATAATAATAATAATAATAAAAGAGTACTCAGATGCCATATTGCATCTAAAATGAATGCTGCAGAATACCTTATATACCATAAGTATTGGTTAGACAGCCCTGAGTTAACAGTGTAGACCCAGATCAGACGCCATCATGCATCTAATAAATGGATACTAAAGAATACCATTTATATTCAAAGTATTGGACAGGAGTCCTAAGGAAACAATACCAATTCAAATTTCTAAATATCTATGGAAACTTTAAATGCACTATGAAAAAAAGTAAGCGACAAAACAACAACAGCAAAAATAATAATAATAATAATAATAATAATAGTAATAATAGATATAGTAATCAGATGCCATATTTCAGCTAATAAATGGGTACCGTAGAATACATTAATATATAACCTAAGTAGTGGAGAGATATACCTGAGCTTACAGTGTAGACCCAAACCAATTGCCATATTACATCTAATAAATATATACTGTAGAATACTTACATGCTCTAGGTATTGAACAGACAGTTCTGAGTTACTAATGCAGACCCAAATCAGATAACCATATTTCATCTAATGAATATACTATACAATCCCTTTCTACCCTAAGAATTGGACAAACAGTTCGGAGCAAACAGTGTAGACCCAAACCAGATGCCATATTACATCTTATAAATGGATACTGTAGAATACTTTATATACCCAAAATATTGGACAGGCATTACTGAGCTAACAGTACAGATCTAGATCAGAAGTCACATTTAAAATGCATCTAATAAATAGATACTGAAGAAATCCCTTTTTCTAGAGATACTTTAAATGTACTACGAAATAATAAGCAACAAAACAACATAAGCAACAACAATAACAACAACAACAACAACATCAATAATAATAATAATAATAAAAATAGTACTCAGATGCCATATTGCATCTAAAATGAATGCTGTAGAATACATTATCTACCATAAGTATTGGTTAGACAGCCCTGAGATAACAGTGCAGACCCAGATCAGAATCCATCATGCATCTAATAAATGGATACTAAAGAATACCATTTATATTCAAAGTATTGGACAGAGAGTCCAAAGGAAACAATACCAATTCCAATTTCTAATTATCTAGAGAAACTTTAAATGTACTATGAAAAAATAAGCAACAAAACAACAACAAAAAATAATAATAATAATAATAAAAGTAAATATAATAATAGACATAGTAATCAGATGCCATATTATAGTTAATAAATGGATACTGTAGAATACATTAATATATAACCTAAGTAGTGGAGAAATATACCTGAGCTTACAGTGTAGACCCAAACCAATTGCCATATTACATCTAATAAATATATACTGTAGAATACTTACATGCTCTAGGTATTGGCCAGACAGTTCTGAGCTACTAATGCAGACCCAAATCAGATAACCATATTACATCTAATGAGTATACTATACAACGCCTTTCTACCCTAAGTATTGGACAAACAGTTCGGAGCAAACAGTGTAGACCCAAACCAGATGCCATATTACATCTTATAAATGGATACTGTAGAATACTTTATATACCCTAAATATTGGACAGGCGTTACTGAGCTAACAGTATAGATCTAGATCAGAAGTCACATTTAAAATGCATCTAATAAATGGATACTGTAGAAAACCCTTTTTTCTAAAGATACTTTAAATGTACTATGAAATAATAAGGAACAAAACAACATAAACAACAACAACAAAAACAACAATAACAACAACAACAACCATAAAAATAATAATAATAATAATAATAGAATAGTACTCAGATGCCATATTGCATCTAAAATGAATGCTGTAGAATACCTTACATACCCTAAGTATTAGAGAGATATACTTGAGCTTACAATGTAGACCCAAATCAGATGCCTTATTACATCTAATAAACAGATATTGTAGAATGTTTACGGTATCCGACGCAAGGAAAATCCACAGCAATATAAGGCATATTGTATGTTTACATCTGTGATAATCCTGATTAGGAGAAACGTATTTTATGAGTTAGTCTTAAGAATTTAAAAATGGCTTAGTTCTGTTAGATAGAACAAGAAAATATGACTGACAACTCCAAGATCATACGTTAGCATCATATTCATAATGCAAACTGTTTTATTTATACTATGCTATGAACAGTGATATAATTCTAAACAAACTGTTATTTTCTTTTCAGGTATTAGGTGGAGTTCTATGAACATTGAAAGTCTTAAAGAGTCATCAGATTCCGGATTCTTTTGAAGTTAAGTATTGTTATTGTTTGTTGTTTTGTAATGTTGGTTTGATTTGATTTGGATTGATTTCGTTTCATCAGGTTTCTCTTTGGATTCGTTTCTTTCGGTTTCGTTTTGGGGTTTCTCTATTTGGATTATAGTGTTGATTGTATTTTATTGTATTGTATGTTGTAGTGTTATGTATTCTATTATATTGTTGGTTTTGTTTCGTTTCCATTCGTTTCTGTTTGATTTGGTTTCATTCAGTTTCGTTTCGTTTTTCTCTATTTGGATTATAGTGTTTTTGTAATGTATTGTATATTGTAGTGTAATGTATTGCATTGTATTATGTTTCTGTTTGATTTGATTTCGTTCGGTTTCGATTGAGCTTTCTGTATTCTGATTGTATTGTGTTATCGTTTCGGATTATATTGTTATGTAATTTAATGTAATGTAATGCATTGTAATGTAATGTAATGTAATGTAATGTAATGTAATGTAATAATCATTATACTGTATTATGTTTGATTTCGTTTGATTTCTGTTGTCTTGGTTTCTTTCGGTGTCATTTGTTTTTTTTCTCTATTTGGAGTATGGTGTTTATTACATTGTATTGTATATTGTAGTGTAACGTTTGTATTGAATTATATATTTGTTTTCTTTGGTTTTGATTGGTTAGGTTTCTGTTTGATTTTCTTACGTTTGACCCTTCTGTATTTGGATTGTAGTGTGTTTCGTTTTGGATTATATCGTTATGTAATGTAATGTAATGTAATGTAATATAATATAAGGTAATGCATTGTAATGTAATGTAATAATTATTGTATTATGTTTGGTATCGTTTAATATCTGTTGATTTGGATTCTTTCGATTTCATTTGTTTTTTTTTCTATTTGGATTATGGTATTTGTTGCATTGTATTGTTTATTGTAGTGTTACGTTTTGTATTGAATTATATATTTTTTTCATTAGTTTTGATTCGTTAGGTTTTGATTGCTTAGGTTTTTGTTTGATTTGATTTCGTTTGCTTTTGTTTTGATTGGTAATGTTTCTGTTTGCTTTGCTTTCGTTCGGTTTCATTTGTCTTGATGGTGTGGTATGATATCTTAATTTATTTTTTTTTTATATTTACAGGTGGTTCCACGGTCGACTGGAACTCAGTGAAGGACCGAAACCGATTACTGGTTGTAAGTATATTTAATAACTCTGTCGATGAATTAATGTGATACCCTGTTTACGCCTCATAGCCCGTGGTTCGCCGATATTCTGTTTCAAATTAAGAAGCGTCCGTATTGCCGCTCTCGACCTCGGATCAGGGGGTTCCGGGCTCAAATCTCGCTAGAAGCGGAATTTCGCTTATGAGTGTACGGCGATTCTTACACAGAGCCTTTTATTATCACCCTTCAGTAGTCTCAATATGACTTAATTAATATTGAAGAAATACCAAACCATTATCATCATTATTTCAAATTAAATCCACATTTCATATTCTTAGATATATCAAAAGATCAGAGAATATGAATAATAATATATTGAAGATGTTTCACGGCGGCCAAAATGGGGGCATTTTCAAAAAAATGAAATTTGCTGGTTCTATTGAAGTTTCTATACTACAAACAATGTATTACCTACCCTCAAGCTATCTGCCAAATTTCAGTCGATTCCGTCAAATAGTTAAAGGTTTAGGCTCGAAAGTGTAGATAAAAATGTCAGGAGGATAACACTTTTAACGTGACAGTTTTTCAGTAGTTGTGTTTTCACAAGTATAGTTTGGTAATATCGCAACTGTCATGGGAAAAAAGGTTTCAAGCACTTTAAACATTTTTCAGAGCTGTTGTCCTCAACTGTATAATGATACCCTTCAACCTTTGAGAACTCTTGATAAAAAATGAATTTGAAATGAAACGGGCGCGAAAAGTTCATTAGATACCATTGAATATGCCAAATGCTTCACTGAATGGTTTATGCTTGAACAAGAATTTGTATAATTTGAACTGTCATTTGCTCATGCTTAAACAATTAGAGCATCAACTATATGAAGGTACGCTTTTATGTTAGGAATGTAACGTTTCAACTAAAAGGTAATCCCAAAGTTCAGTGGGGCACTCAGTCAATCCCATTTTGCTATTTTCAAGAAGCTTTCCACCCACAGATATTAATTAAACCTTTTTTTGACTGTGCCTAAATGTCTGTTTTAACTTTTTTTTTCTGCAAATAAAGCCACGTCAGGAGTGAAACGTTTTATACAAAAAAAAAAAAACTTAAAAAGAAGTCATAATTTTTGTACAAAGCTTGTAAATGATATCTGTTTGTAAAGCAGCCATAGAAAACCAAGTATTTTATCATTTCAAAAGCATTTCCTTTAACTATTCAAGGTTATGTAGGGAACTACTGAAAGAAATTTCACCAAGTTTCTGGATATCTGAACTGTCATAGTTTCATAAATATAAAGGTGATAAAATTCCATATACAAAGAAACATTAGTTATTCCCTATATACAAATTATGAGTAAAAGTCTTGAAATTATTATTTGTTCATGGAAGTAGTGCATATGTTTGTCACATAAGCCTTTTCAGAAAAGCGGTACTCTCTTGACATAATAAGTTTGTCCCATTAAACCTTCTTTGCAGATTCTTGCATTTATTTATACTTCTGAGTACTTAAATAGCTCTGTTGCATTTGAGTCCTCATAAAGAACTTCCTGCCACAAGTTATTATTAGTTTTTTGGTGGATGTACATCTTTACAATGAAAGATATAGAAATACGTTTTAGAGCATGAAAAAACTTAGTGAGCATTTAGGATATTATTGTGTGTAAACTAAACAAAAAATGACAAAATACACATGTATTGCCAAATTTCAGACATAAAGAGCATTTTAAATATCTTGAAAGTGAAGACATAAAACAGCAGTATAATTGAAAGAATCTGTAAAAAGAACAAAAGCAGCAGGCAGATATGGAGTCCAGCTTTTGGTTATTAATAAAAGAATGTAATTTTCAGCATAGTAGCCATTGCAATTTGCTTACATAGTACACATAAGTTATAAAATTGATGTTTAACAAAGTCACCCTGCAGAAAATCCTGATATTTTTTTCTGGTTAAAAAGAGTGTTACACTACTGACATTCATAGAATTAGAAAAAAAAAAAAAAAAAAAAAAAAAGAAACAATACTTGTTGTTGCATGAAAACATGGTGACAAATGTATGTCTGCTTAGTTCAGGATACTGTATGACCGTGAATATATGATATTGGAATACATATTTTTTCTTTTCATGCATGTAATGCTTAATGTCAGGTATGCAACAAATAAACTCTAAACTTTTAATGTTCCTTTGAGATGATGGCATTTGTTTTTCCCGAAAACATTAATATTATTCTAATTCTTTCTGAGAGTATGAGGTTGACCATATGTCCATCACATAAGGTATTTTAAAAGATTTTACTAGATATCTGAAGTGAGATATAAAACGTTTTTCAGCCAGGGAGAAAAATAGCTTACACTTTGAAAAGTTTTTACATTTACAGATTTAGAATGGAAATACCGATGCAACATATTGCATTTTAATGTATAAAATCAAATAAAATACAGCAAGAAAGATTCCTGCACCGTTAAGGTGTTTTAAATTATGTAAATAATTAAGTTTCAAATAAGTAAAGTTGTCTTATAGTTTATTCAATTGTCTGTATTTCAAAGTAATAACACTTTCTGGTGACACCGAGTTTTAATTTTGAGACAAGTCAGAGGACATTATAATGTCAATACTTTTTTTTTAAATTAGTTCTGTACAAGAGCTGTGTTCTTTTGGCTATCTTGAGACTGCTTTCTTTAAAGAGGGAGAGCTCAAAAAATAAATGGTACCACGTATTACAGTGTACCACGAGGAGTTATCTTGCTGAAAGGCTCTATATACCTGAGCTTACAGTGTAGATCCAAATCAGATGTCATTTACATCTAATAGATACTGTAGAATACCTTACATGCCCCAAGTCTTGAACAGACAGTTCTGAGTTATTTATGTAGACCCAGATTAGATATTACATCTTAAAAATATATACTGAAGAATACCGTTCTACCCTAAGTATTGGATAAACAGTTTGGAACAAACAGTGTAGATCCAAATCAGGTGCCATATTACATTTTATAAATGGATACTGTAGAATACATTAAATGTCCTAAATCTTGATCAAATATTACTAAGCTAGCAGTATAGATTTATATCAGACGTCACATCTAAAATACATATAATAAACGGATAATGTAGAAAACCGTTTTTACTCAAAGTATTGTACAGACAGTACTGACCTAACCTTGTAGCCCTAGATCAGACGCCACCTTACATCTAATAAAAGGATACTATAGAATACCTTATATACCATAATTATTGGTTAGACAGCCCTGAGGTAACAGTGTAGACCCAGATCAGACGCATCTAATAAATGGATACTAAAGAATACCTATTGGACAGAGAGTCCTAAGGAAACAATACCGATTCCAATTTCTACATATCTAGAGAAACTTTAAATGTACTATGAAAAAATAAGCAACAAAACAACATCAACAAAAATAATAATAGCAATAATAATAATAATAATAATAATAATAATAATAATAATAATATTAATAATAAAAGTAATAATAATAATAGATATAGTAATCAGATGCCATATTACAGCTAATAAATGGATACTGTAGAATGCATTAATATATAACCTAAGTAGTGGGGAGATATACCTGAGCTTACAGTGTAGACCTAAACCAATTGCAATATTACATCTAATAAATACATACTGTAGAATACTTACATGCTCTAGGTATTGAACAGACAGTTCTGAGTTACTAATGCAGACCCAAATCAGATTACAATATTACATCTAATGAATATAATATACAATGCCTTTCTACCCTAAGTATTGGACAAACAGCTCGGAGCAAACAGTGTAGACCCAAACCAGATGCCATATTACATCATATAAATGGGTACTGTAGAATACTTTATATACCCTAAATATTGGACAGGCATTACTGAGCTAACAGTATAGATCTAGATCAGAAGTCACATTTAAAATGCATCTAATAAATGGATACTGTAGAAAAACCTTTTTCTAGAGATATTTTAAATGTACTATGAAATAATAAGCAACAAAACAACAACAACAACAACAATAATAATAATAATAATAATAATAATAATAATAAAAGAGTACTCAGATGCCATATTGCATCTAAAATGAATGCTGCAGAATACCTTATATACCATAAGTATTGGTTAGACAGCCCTGAGTTAACAGTGTAGACCCAGATCAGACGCCATCATGCATCTAATAAATGGATACTAAAGAATACCATTTATATTCAAAGTATTGGACAGGAGTCCTAAGGAAACAATACCAATTCCAATTTCTAAATATCTATGGAAACTTTAAATGCACTATGAAAAAAAGTAAGCGACAAAACAACAACAGCAAAAATAATAATAATAATAATAATAATAATAATAGTAATAATAGATATAGTAATCAGATGCCATATTTCAGCTAATAAATGGGTACCGTAGAATACATTAATATATAACCTAAGTAGTGGAGAGATATACCTGAGCTTACAGTGTAGACCCAAACCAATTGCCATATTACATCTAATAAATATATACTGTAGAATACTTACATGCTCTAGGTATTGAACAGACAGTTCTGAGCTACTAATGCAGACCCAAATCAGATAACCATATTTCATCTAATGAATATACTATACAATCCCTTTCTACCCTAAGAATTGGACAAACAGTTCGGAGCAAACAGTGTAGACCCAAACCAGATGCCATATTACATCTTATAAATGGATACTGTAGAATACTTTATATACCCAAAATATTGGACAGGCATTACTGAGCTAACAGTACAGATCTAGATCAGAAGTCACATTTAAAATGCATCTAATAAATACATACTGAAGAAATCCCTTTTTCTAGAGATACTTTAAATGTACTACGAAATAATAAGCAACAAAACAACATAAGCAACAACAATAACAACAACAACAACAACATCAATAATAATAATAATAATAATAAAAATAGTACTCAGATGCCATATTGCATCTAAAATGAATGCTGTAGAATACATTATCTACCATAAGTATTGGTTAGACAGCCCTGAGATAACAGTGCAGACCCAGATCAGAATCCATCATGCATCTAATAAATGGATACTAAAGAATACCATTTATATTCAACGTATTGGACAGAGAGTCCAAAGGAAACAATACCAATTCCAATTTCTAATTATCTAGAGAAACTTTAAATGTACTATGAAAAAATAAGCAACAAAACAACAACAAAAAATAATAATAATAATAATAAAAGTAAATATAATAATAGACATAGTAATCAGATGCCATATTATAGTTAATAAATGGATACTGTAGAATACATTAATATATAACCTAAGTAGTGGAGAAATATACCTGAGCTTACAGTGTAGACCCAAACCAATTGCCATATTACATCTAATAAATATATACTGTAGAATACTTACATGCTCTAGGTATTGGCCAGACAGTTCTGAGCTACTAATGCAGACCCAAATCAGATAACCATATTACATCTAATGAGTATACTATACAACGCCTTTCTACCCTAAGTATTGGACAAACAGTTCGGAGCAAACAGTGTAGACCCAAACCAGATGCCATATTACATCTTATAAATGGATACTGTAGAATACTTTATATACCCTAAATATTGGACAGGCGTTACTGAGCTAACAGTATAGATCTAGATCAGAAGTCACATTTAAAATGCATCTAATAAATGGATACTGTAGAAAACCCTTTTTTCTAAAGATACTTTAAATGTACTATGAAATAATAAGGAACAAAACAACATAAACAACAACAACAAAAACAACAATAACAACAACAACCATAAAAATAATAATAATAATAATAATAGAATAGTACTCAGATGCCATATTGCATCTAAAATGAATGCTGTAGAATACCTTACATACCCTAAGTATTAGAGAGATATACTTGAGCTTACAATGTAGACCCAAATCAGATGCCTTATTACATCTAATAAACAGATATTGTAGAATGTTTACGGTATCCGACGCAAGGAAAATCCACAGCAATATAAGGCATATTGTATGTTTACATCTGTGATAATCCTGATTAGGAGAAACGTATTTTATGAGTTAGTCTTAAGAATTTAAAAATGGCTTAGTTCTGTTAGATAGAACAAGAAAATATGACTGACAACTCCAAGATCATACGTTAGCATCATATTCATAATGCAAACTGTTTTATTTATACTATGCTATGAACAGTGATATAATTCTAAACAAACTGTCATTTTCTTTTTAGGTATTAGGTGGAGTTCTATGAACATTGAAAGTCTTAAAGAGTCATCAGATTCCGGATTCTTTTGAAGTTAAGTATTGTTATTGTTTGTTGTTTTGTAATGTTGGTTTGATTTGATTTGGATTGATTTCGTTTCATCAGGTTTCTCTTTGGATTCGTTTCTTTCGGTTTCGTTTTGGGGTTTCTCTATTTGGATTATAGTGTTGATTGTATTCTATTGTATTGTATGTTGTAGTGTTATGTATTCTATTATATTGTTGGTTTTGTTTCGTTTCCATTCGTTTCTGTTTGATTTGGTTTCATTCAGTTTCGTTTCGTTTTCCTCTATTTGGATTATAGTGTTTTTGTAATGTATTGTATATTGTAGTGTAATGTATTGCATTGTATTATGTTTCTGTTTGATTTGATTTCGTTCGGTTTCGATTGAGCTTTCTGTATTCTGATTGTATTGTGTTATCGTTTCGGATTATATTGTTATGTAATTTAATGTAATGTAATGCATTGTAATGTAATGTAATGTAATGTAATGTAATGTAATGTAATGTAATGTAATGTAATGTAATAATCATTATACTGTATTATGTTTGATTTCGTTTGATTTCTGTTGTCTTGGTTTCTTTCGGTGTCATTTGTTTTTTTTTCTCTATTTGGAGTATGGTGTTTATTACATTGTATTGTATATTGTAGTGTAACGTTTGTATTGAATTATATATTTGTTTTCTTTGGTTTTGATTGGTTAGGTTTCTGTTTGATTTTCTTACGTTTGACCCTTCTGTATTTGGATTGTAGTGTGTTTCGTTTTGGATTATATCGTTATGTAATGTAATGTAATGTAATGTAATATAATATAAGGTAATGCATTGTAATGTAATGTAATAATTATTGTATTATGTTTGGTATCGTTTAATATCTGTTGATTTGGATTCTTTCGATTTCATTTGTTTTTTCTCTATTTGGATTATGGTATTTGTTGCATTGTATTGTTTATTGTAGTGTTACGTTTTGTATTGAATTATATATTTGTTTTCATTAGTTTTGATTCGTTAGGTTTTGATTGCTTAGGTTTTTGTTTGATTTGATTTCGTTTGCTTTTGTTTTGATTGGTAATGTTTCTGTTTGCTTTGCTTTCGTTCGGTTTCATTTGTCTTGATGGTGTGGTATGATATCTTAATTTATTTTTTTTATATTTACAGGTGGTTCCACGGTCGACTGGAACTCAGTGAAGGACCGAAACCGATTACTGGTTGTAAGTATATTTAATAACTCTGTCGATGAATTAATGTGATACCCTGTTTACGCCTCATAGCCCGTGGTTCGCCGATATTCTGTTTCAAATTAAGAAGCGTCCGTATTGCCGCTCTCGACCTCGGATCAGGGGGTTCCGGGCTCAAATCTCGCTAGAAGCGGAATTTCGCTTATGAGTGTACGGCGATTCTTACACAGAGCCTTTTATTATCACCCTTCAGTAGTCTCAATATGACTTAATTAATATTGAAGAAATACCAAACCATTATCATCATTATTTCAAATTAAATCCACATTTCATATTCTTAGATATATCAAAAGATCAGAGAATATGAATAATAATATATTGAAGATGTTTCACGGCGGCCAAAATGGGGGCATTTTCAAAAAAATGAAATTTGCTGGTTCTATTGAAGTTTCTATACTACAAACAATGTATTACCTACCCTCAAGCTATCTGCCAAATTTCAGTCGATTCCGTCAAATAGTTAAAGGTTTAGGCTCGAAAGTGTAGATAAAAATGTCAGGAGGATAACACTTTTAACGTGACAGTTTTTCAGTAGTTGTGTTTTCACAAGTATAGTTTGGTAATATCGCAACTGTCATGGGAAAAAAGGTTTCAAGCACTTTAAACATTTTTCAGAGCTGTTGTCCTCAACTGTATAATGATACCCTTCAACCTTTGAGAACTCTTGATAAAAAATGAATTTGAAATGAAACGGGCGCGAAAAGTTCATTAGATACCATTGAATATGCCAAATGCTTCACTGAATGGTTTATGCTTGAACAAGAATTTGTATAATTTGAACTGTCATTTGCTCATGCTTAAACAATTAGAGCATCAACTATATGAAGGTACGCTTTTATGTTAGGAATGTAACGTTTCAACTAAAAGGTAATCCCAAAGTTCAGTGGGGCACTCAGTCAATCCCATTTTGCTATTTTCAAGAAGCTTTCCACCCACAGATATTAATTAAACCTTTTTTTGACTGTGCCTAAATGTCTGTTTTAACTTTTTTTTCTGCAAATAAAGCCACGTCAGGAGTGAAACGTTTTATACAAAAAAAAAAAAAAAAAACTTAAAAAGAAGTCATAATTTTTGTACAAAGCTTGTAAATGATATCTGTTTGTAAAGCAGCCATAGAAAACCAAGTATTTTATCATTTCAAAAGCATTTCCTTTAACTATTCAAGGTTATGTAGGGAACTACTGAAAGAAATTTCACCAAGTTTCTGGATATCTGAACTGTCATAGTTTCATAAATATAAAGGTGATAAAATTCCATATACAAAGAAACATTAGTTATTCCCTATATACAAATTATGAGTAAAAGTCTTGAAATTATTATTTGTTCATGGAAGTAGTGCATATGTTTGTCACATAAGCCTTTTCAGAAAAGCGGTACTCTCTTGACATAATAAGTTTGTCCCATTAAACCTTCTTTGCAGATTCTTGCATTTATTTATACTTCTGAGTACTTAAATAGCTCTGTTGCATTTGAGTCCTCATAAAGAACTTCCTGCCACAAGTTATTATTAGTTTTTTGGTGGATGTACATCTTTACAATGAAAGATATAGAAATACGTTTTAGAGCATGAAAAAACTTAGTGAGCATTTAGGATATTATTGTGTGTAAACTAAACAAAAAATGACAAAATACACATGTATTGCCAAATTTCAGACATAAAGAGCATTTTAAATATCTTGAAAGTGAAGACATAAAACAGCAGTATAATTGAAAGAATCTGTAAAAAGAACAAAAGCAGCAGGCAGATATGGAGTCCAGCTTTTGGTTATTAATAAAAGAATGTAATTTTCAGCATAGTAGCCATTGCAATTTGCTTACATAGTACACATAAGTTATAAAATTGATGTTTAACAAAGTCACCCTGCAGAAAATCCTGATATTTTTTTCTGGTTAAAAAGAGTGTTACACTACTGACATTCATAGAATTAGAAAAAAAAAAAAAAAAAAAAAAAAAGAAACAATACTTGTTGTTGCATGAAAACATGGTGACAAATGTATGTCTGCTTAGTTCAGGATACTGTATGACCGTGAATATATGATATTGGAATACATATTTTTTCTTTTCATGCATGTAATGCTTAATGTCAGGTATGCAACAAATAAACTCTAAACTTTTAATGTTCCTTTGAGATGATGGCATTTGTTTTTCCCGAAAACATTAATATTATTCTAATTCTTTCTGAGAGTATGAGGTTGACCATATGTCCATCACATAAGGTATTTTAAAAGATTTTACTAGATATCTGAAGTGAGATATAAAACGTTTTTCAGCCAGGGAGAAAAATAGCTTACACTTTGAAAAGTTTTTACATTTACAGATTTAGAATGGAAATACCGATGCAACATATTGCATTTTAATGTATAAAATCAAATAAAATACAGCAAGAAAGATTCCTGCACCGTTAAGGTGTTTTAAATTATGTAAATAATTAAGTTTCAAATAAGTAAAGTTGTCTTATAGTTTATTCAATTGTCTGTATTTCAAAGTAATAACACTTTCTGGTGACACCGAGTTTTAATTTTGAGACAAGTCAGAGGACATTATAATGTCAATACTTTTTTTTTTAAATTAGTTCTGTACAAGAGCTGTGTTCTTTTGGCTATCTTGAGACTGCTTTCTTTAAAGAGGGAGAGCTCAAAAAATAAATGGTACCACGTATTACAGTGTACCACGAGGAGTTATCTTGCTGAAAGGCTCTATATACCTGAGCTTACAGTGTAGATCCAAATCAGATGTCATTTACATCTAATAGATACTGTAGAATACCTTACATGCCCCAAGTCTTGAACAGACAGTTCTGAGTTATTTATGTAGACCCAGATTAGATATTACATCTTAAAAATATATACTGAAGAATACCGTTCTACCCTAAGTATTGGATAAACAGTTTGGAACAAACAGTGTAGATCCAAATCAGGTGCCATATTACATTTTATAAATGGATACTGTAGAATACATTAAATGTCCTAAATCTTGATCAAATATTACTAAGCTAGCAGTATAGATTTATATCAGACGTCACATCTAAAATACATATAATAAACGGATAATGTAGAAAACCGTTTTTACTCAAAGTATTGTACAGACAGTACTGACCTAACCTTGTAGCCCTAGATCAGACGCCACCTTACATCTAATAAATGGATACTATAGAATACCTTATATACCATAATTATTGGTTAGACAGCCCTGAGGTAACAGTGTAGACCCAGATCAGACGCATCTAATAAATGGATACTAAAGAATACCTATTGGACAGAGAGTCCTAAGGAAACAATACCGATTCCAATTTCTACATATCTAGAGAAACTTTAAATGTACTATGAAAAAATAAGCAACAAAACAACATCAACAAAAATAATAATAGCAATAATAATAATAATAATAATAATAATAATAATAATATTAATAATAAAAGTAATAATAATAATAGATATAGTAATCAGATGCCATATTACAGCTAATAAATGGATACTGTAGAATGCATTAATATATAACCTAAGTAGTGGGGAGATATACCTGAGCTTACAGTGTAGACCTAAACCAATTGCAATATTACATCTAATAAATACATACTGTAGAATACTTACATGCTCTAGGTATTGAACAGACAGTTCTGAGTTACTAATGCAGACCCAAATCAGATTACAATATTACATCTAATGAATATAATATACAATGCCTTTCTACCCTAAGTATTGGACAAACAGCTCGGAGCAAACAGTGTAGACCCAAACCAGATGCCATATTACATCATATAAATGGGTACTTTAGAATACTTTATATACCCTAAATATTGGACAGGCATTACTGAGCTAACAGTATAGATCTAGATCAGAAGTCACATTTAAAATGCATCTAATAAATGGATACTGTAGAAAAACCTTTTTCTAGAGATACTTTAAATGACCTATGAAATAATAAGCAACAAAACAACAACAACAACAACAATAATAATAATAATAATAATAATAATAATAATAATAATAAAAGAGTACTCAGATGCCATATTGCATCTAAAATGAATGCTGCAGAATACCTTATATACCATAAGTATTGGTTAGACAGCCCTGAGTTAACAGTGTAGACCCAGATCAGACGCCATCATGCATCTAATAAATGGATACTAAAGAATACCATTTATATTCAAAGTATTGGACAGGAGTCCTAAGGAAACAATACCAATTCCAATTTCTAAATATCTATGGAAACTTTAAATGCACTATGAAAAAAAGTAAGCGACAAAACAACAACAGCAAAAATAATAATAATAATAATAATAATAATAGTAATAATAGATATAGTAATCAGATGCCATATTTCAGCTAATAAATGGGTACTGTAGAATACATTAATATATAACCTAAGTAGTGGAGAGATATACCTGAGCTTACAGTGTAGACCCAAACCAATTGCCATATTACATCTAATAAATATATACTGTAGAATACTTACATGCTCTAGGTATTGAACAGACAGTTCTGAGCTACTAATGCAGACCCAAATCAGATAACCATATTTCATCTAATGAATATACTATACAATCCCTTTCTACCCTAAGAATTGGACAAACAGTTCGGAGCAAACAGTGTAGACCCAAACCAGATGCCATATTACATCTTATAAATGGATACTGTAGAATACTTTATATACCCAAAATATTGGACAGGCATTACTGAGCTAACAGTACAGATCTAGATCAGAAGTCACATTTAAAATGCATCTAATAAATAGATACTGAAGAAATCCCTTTTTCTAGAGATACTTTAAATGTACTACGAAATAATAAGCAACAAAACAACATAAGCAACAAAAATAACAACAACAACAACAACATCAATAATAATAATAATAATAAAAATAGTACTCAGATGCCATATTGCATCTAAAATGAATGCTGTAGAATACATTATCTACCATAAGTATTGGTTAGACAGCCCTGAGATAACAGTGCAGACCCAGATCAGAATCCATCATGCATCTAATAAATGGATACTAAAGAATACCATTTATATTCAAAGTATTGGACAGAGAGTCCAAAGGAAACAATACCAATTCCAATTTCTAATTATCTAGAGAAGCTTTAAATGTACTATGAAAAAATAAGCAACAAAACAACAACAAAAAATAATAATAATAATAATAAAAGTAAATATAATAATAGACATAGTAATCAGATGCCATATTATAGTTAATAAATGGATACTGTAGAATACATTAATATATAACCTAAGTAGTGGAGAAATATACCTGAGCTTACAGTGTAGACCCAAACCAATTGCCATATTACATCTAATAAATATATACTGTAGAATACTTACATGCTCTAGGTATTGGCCAGACAGTTCTGAGCTACTAATGCAGACCCAAATCAGATAACCATATTACATCTAATGAGTATACTATACAACGCCTTTCTACCCTAAGTATTGGACAAACAGTTCGGAGCAAACAGTGTAGACCCAAACCAGATGCCATATTACATCTTATAAATGGATACTGTAGAATACTTTATATACCCTAAATATTGGACAGGCGTTACTGAGCTAACAGTATAGATCTAGATCAGAAGTCACATTTAAAATGCATCTAATAAATGGATACTGTAGAAAACCCTTTTTTCTAAAGATACTTTAAATGTACTATGAAATAATAAGGAACAAAACAACATAAACAACAACAACAAAAACAACAATAACAACAACAACAACCATAAAAATAATAATAATAATAATAATAGAATAGTACTCAGATGCCATATTGCATCTAAAATGAATGCTGTAGAATACCTTACATACCCTAAGTATTAGAGAGATATACTTGAGCTTACAATGTAGACCCAAATCAGATGCCTTATTACATCTAATAAACAGATATTGTAGAATGTTTACGGTATCCGACGCAAGGAAAATCCACAGCAATATAAGGCATATTGTATGTTTACATCTGTGATAATCCTGATTAGGAGAAACGTATTTTATGAGTTAGTCTTAAGAATTTAAAAATGGCTTAGTTCTGTTAGATAGAACAAGAAAATATGACTGACAACTCCAAGATCATACGTTAGCATCATATTCATAATGCAAACTGTTTTATTTATACTATGCTATGAACAGTGATATAATTCTAAACAAACTGTTATTTTCTTTTCAGGTATTAGGTGGAGTTCTATGAACATTGAAAGTCTTAAAGAGTCATCAGATTCCGGATTCTTTTGAAGTTAAGTATTGTTATTGTTTGTTGTTTTGTAATGTTGGTTTGATTTGATTTGGATTGATTTCGTTTCATCAGGTTTCTCTTTGGATTCGTTTCTTTCGGTTTCGTTTTGGGGTTTCTCTATTTGGATTATAGTGTTGATTGTATTCTATTGTATTGTATGTTGTAGTGTTATGTATTCTATTATATTGTTGGTTTTGTTTCGTTTCCATTCGTTTCTGTTTGATTTGGTTTCATTCAGTTTCGTTTCGTTTTTCTCTATTTGGATTATAGTGTTTTTGTAATGTATTGTATATTGTAGTGTAATGTATTGCATTGTATTATGTTTCTGTTTGATTTGATTTCGTTCGGTTTCGATTGAGCTTTCTGTATTCTGATTGTATTGTGTTATCGTTTCGGATTATATTGTTATGTAATTTAATGTAATGTAATGCATTGTAATGTAATGTAATGTAATGTAATGTAATGTAATAATCATTATACTGTATTATGTTTGATTTCGTTTGATTTCTGTTGTCTTGGTTTCTTTCGGTGTCATTTGTTTTTTTTCTCTATTTGGAGTATGGTGTTTATTACATTGTATTGTATATTGTAGTGTAACGTTTGTATTGAATTATATATTTGTTTTCTTTGGTTTTGATTGGTTAGGTTTCTGTTTGATTTTCTTACGTTTGACCCTTCTGTATTTGGATTGTAGTGTGTTTCGTTTTGGATTATATCGTTATGTAATGTAATGTAATGTAATGTAATATAATATAAGGTAATGCATTGTAATGTAATGTAATAATTATTGTATTATGTTTGGTATCGTTTAATATCTGTTGATTTGGATTCTTTCGATTTCATTTGTTTTTTCTCTATTTGGATTATGGTATTTGTTGCATTGTATTGTTTATTGTAGTGTTACGTTTTGTATTGAATTATATATTTGTTTTCATTAGTTTTGATTCGTTAGGTTTTGATTGCTTAGGTTTTTGTTTGATTTGATTTCGTTTGCTTTTGTTTTGATTGGTAATGTTTCTGTTTGCTTTGCTTTCGTTCGGTTTCATTTGTCTTGATGGTGTGGTATGATATCTTAATTTATTTTTTTTATATTTACAGGTGGTTCCACGGTCGACTGGAACTCAGTGAAGGACCGAAACCGATTACTGGTTGTAAGTATATTTAATAACTCTGTCGATGAATTAATGTGATACCCTGTTTACGCCTCATAGCCCGTGGTTCGCCGATATTCTGTTTCAAATTAAGAAGCGTCCGTATTGCCGCTCTCGACCTCGGATCAGGGGGTTCCCGGCTCAAATCTCGCTAGAAGCGGAATTTCGCTTATGAGTGTACGGCGATTCTTACACAGAGCCTTTTATTATCACCCTTCAGTAGTCTCAATATGACTTAATTAATATTGAAGAAATACCAAACCATTATCATCATTATTTCAAATTAAATCCACATTTCATATTCTTAGATATATCAAAAGATCAGAGAATATGAATAATAATATATTGAAGATGTTTCACGGCGGCCAAAATGGGGGCATTTTCAAAAAAATGAAATTTGCTGGTTCTATTGAAGTTTCTATACTACAAACAATGTATTACCTACCCTCAAGCTATCTGCCAAATTTCAGTCGATTCCGTCAAATAGTTAAAGGTTTAGGCTCGAAAGTGTAGATAAAAATGTCAGGAGGATAACACTTTTAACGTGACAGTTTTTCAGTAGTTGTGTTTTCACAAGTATAGTTTGGTAATATCGCAACTGTCATGGGAAAAAAGGTTTCAAGCACTTTAAACATTTTTCAGAGCTGTTGTCCTCAACTGTATAATGATACCCTTCAACCTTTGAGAACTCTTGATAAAAAATGAATTTGAAATGAAACGGGCGCGAAAAGTTCATTAGATACCATTGAATATGCCAAATGCTTCACTGAATGGTTTATGCTTGAACAAGAATTTGTATAATTTGAACTGTCATTTGCTCATGCTTAAACAATTAGAGCATCAACTATATGAAGGTACGCTTTTATGTTAGGAATGTAACGTTTCAACTAAAAGGTAATCCCAAAGTTCAGTGGGGCACTCAGTCAATCCCATTTTGCTATTTTCAAGAAGCTTTCCACCCACAGATATTAATTAAACCTTTTTTTGACTGTGCCTAAATGTCTGTTTTAACTTTTTTTTTCTGCAAATAAAGCCACGTCAGGAGTGAAACGTTTTATACAAAAAAAAAAAAAAAACTTAAAAAGAAGTCATAATTTTTGTACAAAGCTTGTAAATGATATCTGTTTGTAAAGCAGCCATAGAAAACCAAGTATTTTATCATTTCAAAAGCATTTCCTTTAACTATTCAAGGTTATGTAGGGAACTACTGAAAGAAATTTCACCAAGTTTCTGGATATCTGAACTGTCATAGTTTCATAAATATAAAGGTGATAAAATTCCATATACAAAGAAACATTAGTTATTCCCTATATACAAATTATGAGTAAAAGTCTTGAAATTATTATTTGTTCATGGAAGTAGTGCATATGTTTGTCACATAAGCCTTTTCAGAAAAGCGGTACTCTCTTGACATAATAAGTTTGTCCCATTAAACCTTCTTTGCAGATTCTTGCATTTATTTATACTTCTGAGTACTTAAATAGCTCTGTTGCATTTGAGTCCTCATAAAGAACTTCCTGCCACAAGTTATTATTAGTTTTTTGGTGGATGTACATCTTTACAATGAAAGATATAGAAATACGTTTTAGAGCATGAAAAAACTTAGTGAGCATTTAGGATATTATTGTGTGTAAACTAAACAAAAAATGACAAAATACACATGTATTGCCAAATTTCAGACATAAAGAGCATTTTAAATATCTTGAAAGTGAAGACATAAAACAGCAGTATAATTGAAAGAATCTGTAAAAAGAACAAAAGCAGCAGGCAGATATGGAGTCCAGCTTTTGGTTATTAATAAAAGAATGTAATTTTCAGCATAGTAGCCATTGCAATTTGCTTACATAGTACACATAAGTTATAAAATTGATGTTTAACAAAGTCACCCTGCAGAAAATCCTGATATTTTTTTCTGGTTAAAAAGAGTGTTACACTACTGACATTCATAGAATTAGAAAAAAAAAAAAAAAAAAAAAAAAAAAAAAGAAACAATACTTGTTGTTGCATGAAAACATGGTGACAAATGTATGTCTGCTTAGTTCAGGATACTGTATGACCGTGAATATATGATATTGGAATACATATTTTTTCTTTTCATGCATGTAATGCTTAATGTCAGGTATGCAACAAATAAACTCTAAACTTTTAATGTTCCTTTGAGATGATGGCATTTGTTTTTCCCGAAAACATTAATATTATTCTAATTCTTTCTGAGAGTATGAGGTTGACCATATGTCCATCACATAAGGTATTTTAAAAGATTTTACTAGATATCTGAAGTGAGATATAAAACGTTTTTCAGCCAGGGAGAAAAATAGCTTACACTTTGAAAAGTTTTTACATTTACAGATTTAGAATGGAAATACCGATGCAACATATTGCATTTTAATGTATAAAATCAAATAAAATACAGCAAGAAAGATTCCTGCACCGTTAAGGTGTTTTAAATTATGTAAATAATTAAGTTTCAAATAAGTAAAGTTGTCTTATAGTTTATTCAATTGTCTGTATTTCAAAGTAATAACACTTTCTGGTGACACCGAGTTTTAATTTTGAGACAAGTCAGAGGACATTATAATGTCAATACTTTTTTTTTTAAATTAGTTCTGTACAAGAGCTGTGTTCTTTTGGCTATCTTGAGACTGCTTTCTTTAAAGAGGGAGAGCTCAAAAAATAAATGGTACCACGTATTACAGTGTACCACGAGGAGTTATCTTGCTGAAAGGCTCTATATACCTGAGCTTACAGTGTAGATCCAAATCAGATGTCATTTACATCTAATAGATACTGTAGAATACCTTACATGCCCCAAGTCTTGAACAGACAGTTCTGAGTTATTTTAGTAGACCCAGATTAGATATTACATCTTAAAAATATATACTGAAGAATACCGTTCTACCCTAAGTATTGGATAAACAGTTTGGAACAAACAGTGTAGATCCAAATCAGGTGCCATATTACATTTTATAAATGGATACTGTAGAATACATTAAATGTCCTAAATCTTGATCAAATATTACTAAGCTAGCAGTATAGATTTATATCAGACGTCACATCTAAAATACATATAATAAACGGATAATGTAGAAAACCGTTTTTACTCAAAGTATTGTACAGACAGTACTGACCTAACCTTGTAGCCCTAGATCAGACGCCACCTTACATCTAATAAATGGATACTATAGAATACCTTATATACCATAATTATTGGTTAGACAGCCCTGAGGTAACAGTGTAGACCCAGATCAGACGCATCTAATAAATGGATACTAAAGAATACCTATTGGACAGAGAGTCCTAAGGAAACAATACCGATTCCAATTTCTACATATCTAGAGAAACTTTAAATGTACTATGAAAAAATAAGCAACAAAACAACATCAAAAAAAATAATAATAGCAATAATAATAATAATAATAATAATAATAATAATAATAATAATAAAAGTAATAATAATAATAGATATAGTAATCAGATGCCATATTACAGCTAATAAATGGATACTGTAGAATGCATTAATATATAACCTAAGTAGTGGGGAGATATACCTGAGCTTACAGTGTAGACCTAAACCAATTGCAATATTACATCTAATAAATACATACTGTAGAATACTTACATGCTCTAGGTATTGAACAGACAGTTCTGAGTTACTAATGCAGACCCAAATCAGATTACAATATTACATCTAATGAATATAATATACAATGCCTTTCTACCCTAAGTATTGGACAAACAGCTCGGAGCAAACAGTGTAGACCCAAACCAGATGCCATATTACATCATATAAATGGGTACTGTAGAATACTTTATATACCCTAAATATTGGACAAGCATTACTGAGCTAACAGTATAGATCTAGATCAGAAGTCACATTTAAAATGCATCTAATAAATGGATACTGTAGAAAAACCTTTTTCTAGAGATACTTTAAATGTACTATGAAATAATAAGCAACAAAACAACAACAACAACAACAATAATAATAATAATAATAATAATAATAATAATAATAATAATAAAAGAGTACTCAGATGCCATATTGCATCTAAAATGAATGCTGCAGAATACCTTATATACCATAAGTATTGGTTAGACAGCCCTGAGTTAACAGTGTAGACCCAGATCAGACGCCATCATGCATCTAATAAATGGATACTAAAGAATACCATTTATATTCAAAGTATTGGACAGGAGTCCTAAGGAAACAATACCAATTCCAATTTCTAAATATCTATGGAAACTTTAAATGCACTATGAAAAAAAGTAAGCGACAAAACAACAACAGCAAAAATAATAATAATAATAATAATAGTAATAATAGATATAGTAATCAGATGCCATATTTCAGCTAATAAATGGGTACCGTAGAATACATTAATATATAACCTAAGTAGTGGAGAGATATACCTGAGCTTACAGTGTAGACCCAAACCAATTGCCATATTACATCTAATAAATATATACTGTAGAATACTTACATGCTCTAGGTATTGAACAGACAGTTCTGAGCTACTAATGCAGACCCAAATCAGATAACCATATTTCATCTAATGAATATACTATACAATCCCTTTCTACCCTAAGAATTGGACAAACAGTTCGGAGCAAACAGTGTAGACCCAAACCAGATGCCATATTACATCTTATAAATGGATACTGTAGAATACTTTATATACCCAAAATATTGGACAGGCATTACTGAGCTAACAGTACAGATCTAGATCAGAAGTCACATTTAAAATGCATCTAATAAATAGATACTGAAGAAATCCCTTTTTCTAGAGATACTTTAAATGTACTACGAAATAATAAGCAACAAAACAACATAAGCAACAACAATAACAACAACAACAACAACATCAATAATAATAATAATAATAAAAATAGTACTCAGATGCCATATTGCATCTAAAATGAATGCTGTAGAATACATTATCTACCATAAGTATTGGTTAGACAGCCCTGAGATAACAGTGCAGACCCAGATCAGAATCCATCATGCATCTAATAAATGGATACTAAAGAATACCATTTATATTCAAAGTATTGGACAGAGAGTCCAAAGGAAACAATACCAATTCCAATTTCTAATTATCTAGAGAAACTTTAAATGTACTATGAAAAAATAAGCAACAAAACAACAACAAAAAATAATAATAATAATAATAAAAGTAAATATAATAATAGACATAGTAATCAGATGCCATATTATAGTTAATAAATGGATACTGTAGAATACATTAATATATAACCTAAGTAGTGGAGAAATATACCTGAGCTTACAGTGTAGACCCAAACCAATTGCCATATTACATCTAATAAATATATACTGTAGAATACTTACATGCTCTAGGTATTGGCCAGACAGTTCTGAGCTACTAATGCAGACCCAAATCAGATAACCATATTACATCTAATGAGTATACTATACAACGCCTTTCTACCCTAAGTATTGGACAAACAGTTCGGAGCAAACAGTGTAGACCCAAACCAGATGCCATATTACATCTTATAAATGGATACTGTAGAATACTTTATATACCCTAAATATTGGACAGGCGTTACTGAGCTAACAGTATAGATCTAGATCAGAAGTCACATTTAAAATGCATCTAATAAATGGATACTGTAGAAAACCCTTTTTTCTAAAGATACTTTAAATGTACTATGAAATAATAAGGAACAAAACAACATAAACAACAACAACAAAAACAACAATAACAACAACAACAACCATAAAAATAATAATAATAATAATAATAGAATAGTACTCAGATGCCATATTGCATCTAAAATGAATGCTGTAGAATACCTTACATACCCTAAGTATTAGAGAGATATACTTGAGCTTACAATGTAGACCCAAATCAGATGCCTTATTACATCTAATAAACAGATATTGTAGAATGTTTACGGTATCCGACGCAAGGAAAATCCACAGCAATATAAGGCATATTGTATGTTTACATCTGTGATAATCCTGATTAGGAGAAACGTATTTTATGAGTTAGTCTTAAGAATTTAAAAATGGCTTAGTTCTGTTAGATAGAACAAGAAAATATGACTGACAACTCCAAGATCATACGTTAGCATCATATTCATAATGCAAACTGTTTTATTTATACTATGCTATGAACAGTGATATAATTCTAAACAAACTGTTATTTTCTTTTCAGGTATTAGGTGGAGTTCTATGAACATTGAAAGTCTTAAAGAGTCATCAGATTCCGGATTCTTTTGAAGTTAAGTATTGTTATTGTTTGTTGTTTTGTAATGTTGGTTTGATTTGATTTGGATTGATTTCGTTTCATCAGGTTTCTCTTTGGATTCGTTTCTTTCGGTTTCGTTTTGGGGTTTCTCTATTTGGATTATAGTGTTGATTGTATTCTATTGTATTGTATGTTGTAGTGTTATGTATTCTATTATATTGTTGGTTTTGTTTCGTTTCCATTCGTTTCTGTTTGATTTGGTTTCATTCAGTTTCGTTTCGTTTTTCTCTATTTGGATTATAGTGTTTTTGTAATGTATTGTATATTGTAGTGTAATGTATTGCATTGTATTATGTTTCTGTTTGATTTGATTTCGTTCGGTTTCGATTGAGCTTTCTGTATTCTGATTGTATTGTGTTATCGTTTCGGATTATATTGTTATGTAATTTAATGTAATGTAATGCATTGTAATGTAATGTAATGTAATGTAATGTAATGTAATAATCATTATACTGTATTATGTTTGATTTCGTTTGATTTCTGTTGTCTTGGTTTCTTTCGGTGTCATTTGTTTTTTTTCTCTATTTGGAGTATGGTGTTTATTACATTGTATTGTATATTGTAGTGTAACGTTTGTATTGAATTATATATTTGTTTTCTTTGGTTTTGATTGGTTAGGTTTCTGTTTGATTTTCTTACGTTTGACCCTTCTGTATTTGGATTGTAGTGTGTTTCGTTTTGGATTATATCGTTATGTAATGTAATGTAATGTAATGTAATATAATATAAGGTAATGCATTGTAATGTAATGTAATAATTATTGTATTATGTTTGGTATCGTTTAATATCTGTTGATTTGGATTCTTTCGATTTCATTTGTTTTTTCTCTATTTGGATTATGGTATTTGTTGCATTGTATTGTTTATTGTAGTGTTACGTTTTGTATTGAATTATATATTTGTTTTCATTAGTTTTGATTCGTTAGGTTTTGATTGCTTAGGTTTTTGTTTGATTTGATTTCGTTTGCTTTTGTTTTGATTGGTAATGTTTCTGTTTGCTTTGCTTTCGTTCGGTTTCATTTGTCTTGATGGTGTGGTATGATATCTTAATTTATTTTTTTTATATTTACAGGTGGTTCCACGGTCGACTGGAACTCAGTGAAGGACCGAAACCGATTACTGGTTGTAAGTATATTTAATAACTCTGTCGATGAATTAATGTGATACCCTGTTTACGCCTCATAGCCCGTGGTTCGCCGATATTCTGTTTCAAATTAAGAAGCGTCCGTATTGCCGCTCTCGACCTCGGATCAGGGGGTTCCGGGCTCAAATCTCGCTAGAAACGGAATTTCGCTTATGAGTGTACGGCGATTCTTACACAGAGCCTTTTATTATCACCCTTCAGTAGTCTCAATATGACTTAATTAATATTGAAGAAATACCAAACCATTATCATCATTATTTCAAATTAAATCCACATTTCATATTCTTAGATATATCAAAAGATCAGAGAATATGAATAATAATATATTGAAGATGTTTCACGGCGGCCAAAATGGGGGCATTTTCAAAAAAATGAAATTTGCTGGTTCTATTGAAGTTTCTATACTACAAACAATGTATTACCTACCCTCAAGCTATCTGCCAAATTTCAGTCGATTCCGTCAAATAGTTAAAGGTTTAGGCTCGAAAGTGTAGATAAAAATGTCAGGAGGATAACACTTTTAACGTGACAGTTTTTCAGTAGTTGTGTTTTCACAAGTATAGTTTGGTAATATCGCAACTGTCATGGGAAAAAAGGTTTCAAGCACTTTAAACATTTTTCAGAGCTGTTGTCCTCAACTGTATAATGATACCCTTCAACCTTTGAGAACTCTTGATAAAAAATGAATTTGAAATGAAACGGGCGCGAAAAGTTCATTAGATACCATTGAATATGCCAAATGCTTCACTGAATGGTTTATGCTTGAACAAGAATTTGTATAATTTGAACTGTCATTTGCTCATGCTTAAACAATTAGAGCATCAACTATATGAAGGTACGCTTTTATGTTAGGAATGTAACGTTTCAACTAAAAGGTAATCCCAAAGTTCAGTGGGGCACTCAGTCAATCCCATTTTGCTATTTTCAAGAAGCTTTCCACCCACAGATATTAATTAAACCTTTTTTTGACTGTGCCTAAATGTCTGTTTTAACTTTTTTTTTCTGCAAATAAAGCCACGTCAGGAGTGAAACGTTTTATACAAAAAAAAAAAAAAAAAAAACTTAAAAAGAAGTCATAATTTTTGTACAAAGCTTGTAAATGATATCTGTTTGTAAAGCAGCCATAGAAAACCAAGTATTTTATCATTTCAAAAGCATTTCCTTTAACTATTCAAGGTTATGTAGGGAACTACTGAAAGAAATTTCACCAAGTTTCTGGATATCTGAACTGTCATAGTTTCATAAATATAAAGGTGATAAAATTCCATATACAAAGAAACATTAGTTATTCCCTATATACAAATTATGAGTAAAAGTCTTGAAATTATTATTTGTTCATGGAAGTAGTGCATATGTTTGTCACATAAGCCTTTTCAGAAAAGCGGTACTCTCTTGACATAATAAGTTTGTCCCATTAAACCTTCTTTGCAGATTCTTGCATTTATTTATACTTCTGAGTACTTAAATAGCTCTGTTGCATTTGAGTCCTCATAAAGAACTTCCTGCCACAAGTTATTATTAGTTTTTTGGTGGATGTACATCTTTACAATGAAAGATATAGAAATACGTTTTAGAGCATGAAAAAACTTAGTGAGCATTTAGGATATTATTGTGTGTAAACTAAACAAAAAATGACAAAATACACATGTATTGCCAAATTTCAGACATAAAGAGCATTTTAAATATCTTGAAAGTGAAGACATAAAACAGCAGTATAATTGAAAGAATCTGTAAAAAGAACAAAAGCAGCAGGCAGATATGGAGTCCAGCTTTTGGTTATTAATAAAAGAATGTAATTTTCAGCATAGTAGCCATTGCAATTTGCTTACATAGTACACATAAGTTATAAAATTGATGTTTAACAAAGTCACCCTGCAGAAAATCCTGATATTTTTTTCTGGTTAAAAAGAGTGTTACACTACTGACATTCATAGAATTAGAAAAAAAAAAAAAAAAAAAAAAAAAAAAAAAAAAAAAAAAAGAAACAATACTTGTTGTTGCATGAAAACATGGTGACAAATGTATGTCTGCTTAGTTCAGGATACTGTATGACCGTGAATATATGATATTGGAATACATATTTTTTCTTTTCATGCATGTAATGCTTAATGTCAGGTATGCAACAAATAAACTCTAAACTTTTAATGTTCCTTTGAGATGATGGCATTTGTTTTTCCCGAAAACATTAATATTATTCTAATTCTTTCTGAGAGTATGAGGTTGACCATATGTCCATCACATAAGGTATTTTAAAAGATTTTACTAGATATCTGAAGTGAGATATAAAACGTTTTTCAGCCAGGGAGAAAAATAGCTTACACTTTGAAAAGTTTTTACATTTACAGATTTAGAATGGAAATACCGATGCAACATATTGCATTTTAATGTATAAAATCAAATAAAATACAGCAAGAAAGATTCCTGCACCGTTAAGGTGTTTTAAATTATGTAAATAATTAAGTTTCAAATAAGTAAAGTTGTCTTATAGTTTATTCAATTGTCTGTATTTCAAAGTAATAACACTTTCTGGTGACACCGAGTTTTAATTTTGAGACAAGTCAGAGGACATTATAATGTCAATACTTTTTTTTTTAAATTAGTTCTGTACAAGAGCTGTGTTCTTTTGGCTATCTTGAGACTGCTTTCTTTAAAGAGGGAGAGCTCAAAAAATAAATGGTACCACGTATTACAGTGTACCACGAGGAGTTATCTTGCTGAAAGGCTCTATATACCTGAGCTTACAGTGTAGATCCAAATCAGATGTCATTTACATCTAATAGATACTGTAGAATACCTTACATGCCCCAAGTCTTGAACAGACAGTTCTGAGTTATTTATGTAGACCCAGATTAGATATTACATCTTAAAAATATATACTGAAGAATACCGTTCTACCCTAAGTATTGGATAAACAGTTTGGAACAAACAGTGTAGATCCAAATCAGGTGCCATATTACATTTTATAAATGGATACTGTAGAATACATTAAATGTCCTAAATCTTGATCAAATATTACTAAGCTAGCAGTATAGATTTATATCAGACGTCACATCTAAAATACATATAATAAACGGATAATGTAGAAAACCGTTTTTACTCAAAGTATTGTACAGACAGTACTGACCTAACCTTGTAGCCCTAGATCAGACGCCACCTTACATCTAATAAATGGATACTATAGAATACCTTATATACCATAATTATTGGTTAGACAGCCCTGAGGTAACAGTGTAGACCCAGATCAGACGCATCTAATAAATGGATACTAAAGAATACCTATTGGACAGAGAGTCCTAAGGAAACAATACCGATTCCAATTTCTACATATCTAGAGAAACTTTAAATGTACTATGAAAAAATAAGCAACAAAACAACATCAACAAAAATAATAATAGCAATAATAATAATAATAATAATAATAATAATATTAATAATAAAAGTAATAATAATAATAGATATAGTAATCAGATGCCATATTACAGCTAATAAATGGATACTGTAGAATGCATTAATATATAACCTAAGTAGTGGGGAGATATACCTGAGCTTACAGTGTAGACCTAAACCAATTGCAATATTACATCTAATAAATACATACTGTAGAATACTTACATGCTCTAGGTATTGAACAGACAGTTCTGAGTTACTAATGCAGACCCAAATCAGATTACAATATTACATCTAATGAATATAATATACAATGCCTTTCTACCCTAAGTATTGGAAAAACAGCTCGGAGCAAACAGTGTAGACCCAAACCAGATGCCATATTACATCATATAAATGGGTACTGTAGAATACTTTATATACCCTAAATATTGGACAGGCATTACTGAGCTAACAGTATAGATCTAGATCAGAAGTCACATTTAAAATGCATCTAATAAATGGATACTGTAGAAAAACCTTTTTCTAGAGATACTTTAAATGTACTATGAAATAATAAGCAACAAAACAACAACAACAACAACAATAATAATAATAATAATAATAATAATAAAAGAGTACTCAGATGCCATATTGCATCTAAAATGAATGCTGCAGAATACCTTATATACCATAAGTATTGGTTAGACAGCCCTGAGTTAACAGTGTAGACCCAGATCAGACGCCATCATGCATCTAATAAATGGATACTAAAGAATACCATTTATATTCAAAGTATTGGACAGGAGTCCTAAGGAAACAATACCAATTCCAATTTCTAAATATCTATGGAAACTTTAAATGCACTATGAAAAAAAGTAAGCGACAAAACAACAACAGCAAAAATAATAATAATAATAATAATAGTAATAATAGATATAGTAATCAGATGCCATATTTCAGCTAATAAATGGGTACCGTAGAATACATTAATATATAACCTAAGTAGTGGAGAGATATACCTGAGCTTACAGTGTAGACCCAAACCAATTGCCATATTACATCTAATAAATATATACTGTAGAATACTTACATGCTCTAGGTATTGAACAGACAGTTCTGACCTACTAATGCAGACCCAAATCAGATAACCATATTTCATCTAATGAATATACTATACAATCCCTTTCTACCCTGAGTATTGGACAAACAGTTCGGAGCAAACAGTGTAGACCCAAACCAGATGCCATATTACATCTTATAAATGGATACTGTAGAATACTTTATATACCCAAAATATTGGACAGGCATTACTGAGCTAACAGTACAGATCTAGATCAGAAGTCACATTTAAAATGCATCTAATAAATAGATACTGAAGAAATCCCTTTTTCTAGAGATACTTTAAATGTACTACGAAATAATAAGCAACAAAACAACATAAGCAACAACAATAACAACAACAACAACAACATCAATAATAATAATAATAATAAAAATAGTACTCAGATGCCATATTGCATCTAAAATGAATGCTGTAGAATACATTATCTACCATAAGTATTGGTTAGACAGCCCTGAGATAACAGTGCAGACCCAGATCAGAATCCATCATGCATCTAATAAATGGATACTAAAGAATACCATTTATATTCAAAGTATTGGACAGAGAGTCCAAAGGAAACAATACCAATTCCAATTTCTAATTATCTAGAGAAACTTTAAATGTACTATGAAAAAATAAGCAACAAAACAACAACAAAAAATAATAATAATAATAATAAAAGTAAATATAATAATAGACATAGTAATCAGATGCCATATTATAGTTAATAAATGGATACTGTAGAATACATTAATATATAACCTAAGTAGTGGAGAAATATACCTGAGCTTACAGTGTAGACCCAAACCAATTGCCATATTACATCTAATAAATATATACTGTAGAATACTTACATGCTCTAGGTATTGGCCAGACAGTTCTGAGCTACTAATGCAGACCCAAATCAGATAACCATATTACATCTAATGAGTATACTATACAACGCCTTTCTACCCTAAGTATTGGACAAACAGTTCGGAGCAAACAGTGTAGACCCAAACCAGATGCCATATTACATCTTATAAATGGATACTGTAGAATACTTTATATACCCTAAATATTGGACAGGCGTTACTGAGCTAACAGTATAGATCTAGATCAGAAGTCACATTTAAAATGCATCTAATAAATGGATACTGTAGAAAACCCTTTTTTCTAAAGATACTTTAAATGTACTATGAAATAATAAGGAACAAAACAACATAAACAACAACAACAAAAACAACAATAACAACAACAACAACCATAAAAATAATAATAATAATAATAATAGAATAGTACTCAGATGCCATATTGCATCTAAAATGAATGCTGTAGAATACCTTACATACCCTAAGTATTAGAGAGATATACTTGAGCTTACAATGTAGACCCAAATCAGATGCCTTATTACATCTAATAAACAGATATTGTAGAATGTTTACGGTATCCGACGCAAGGAAAATCCACAGCAATATAAGGCATATTGTATGTTTACATCTGTGATAATCCTGATTAGGAGAAACGTATTTTATGAGTTAGTCTTAAGAATTTAAAAATGGCTTAGTTCTGTTAGATAGAACAAGAAAATATGACTGACAACTCCAAGATCATACGTTAGCATCATATTCATAATGCAAACTGTTTTATTTATACTATGCTATGAACAGTGATATAATTCTAAACAAACTGTTATTTTCTTTTCAGGTATTAGGTGGAGTTCTATGAACATTGAAAGTCTTAAAGAGTCATCAGATTCCGGATTCTTTTGAAGTTAAGTATTGTTATTGTTTGTTGTTTTGTAATGTTGGTTTGATTTGATTTGGATTGATTTCGTTTCATCAGGTTTCTCTTTGGATTCGTTTCTTTCGGTTTCGTTTTGGGGTTTCTCTATTTGGATTATAGTGTTGATTGTATTCTATTGTATTGTATGTTGTAGTGTTATGTATTCTATTATATTGTTGGTTTTGTTTCGTTTCCATTCGTTTCTGTTTGATTTGGTTTCATTCAGTTTCGTTTCGTTTTTCTCTATTTGGATTATAGTGTTTTTGTAATGTATTGTATATTGTAGTGTAATGTATTGCATTGTATTATGTTTCTGTTTGATTTGATTTCGTTCGGTTTCGATTGAGCTTTCTGTATTCTGATTGTATTGTGTTATCGTTTCGGATTATATTGTTATGTAATTTAATGTAATGTAATGCATTGTAATGTAATGTAATGTAATGTAATGTAATAATCATTATACTGTATTATGTTTGATTTCGTTTGATTTCTGTTGTCTTGGTTTCTTTCGGTGTCATTTGTTTTTTTTCTCTATTTGGAGTATGGTGTTTATTACATTGTATTGTATATTGTAGTGTAACGTTTGTATTGAATTATATATTTGTTTTCTTTGGTTTTGATTGGTTAGGTTTCTGTTTGATTTTCTTACGTTTGACCCTTCTGTATTTGGATTGTAGTGTGTTTCGTTTTGGATTATATCGTTATGTAATGTAATGTAATGTAATGTAATATAATATAAGGTAATGCATTGTAATGTAATGTAATAATTATTGTATTATGTTTGGTATCGTTTAATATCTGTTGATTTGGATTCTTTCGATTTCATTTGTTTTTTCTCTATTTGGATTATGGTATTTGTTGCATTGTATTGTTTATTGTAGTGTTACGTTTTGTATTGAATTATATATTTGTTTTCATTAGTTTTGATTCGTTAGGTTTTGATTGCTTAGGTTTTTGTTTGATTTGATTTCGTTTGCTTTTGTTTTGATTGGTAATGTTTCTGTTTGCTTTGCTTTCGTTCGGTTTCATTTGTCTTGATGGTGTGGTATGATATCTTAATTTATTTTTTTTATATTTACAGGTGGTTCCACGGTCGACTGGAACTCAGTGAAGGACCGAAACCGATTACTGGTTGTAAGTATATTTAATAACTCTGTCGATGAATTAATGTGATACCCTGTTTACGCCTCATAGCCCGTGGTTCGCCGATATTCTGTTTCAAATTAAGAAGCGTCCGTATTGCCGCTCTCGACCTCGGATCAGGGGGTTCCGGGCTCAAATCTCGCTAGAAGCGGAATTTCGCTTATGAGTGTACGGCGATTCTTACACAGAGCCTTTTATTATCACCCTTCAGTAGTCTCAATATGACTTAATTAATATTGAAGAAATACCAAACCATTATCATCATTATTTCAAATTAAATCCACATTTCATATTCTTAGATATATCAAAAGATCAGAGAATATGAATAATAATATATTGAAGATGTTTCACGGCGGCCAAAATGGGGGCATTTTCAAAAAAATGAAATTTGCTGGTTCTATTGAAGTTTCTATACTACAAACAATGTATTACCTACCCTCAAGCTATCTGCCAAATTTCAGTCGATTCCGTCAAATAGTTAAAGGTTTAGGCTCGAAAGTGTAGATAAAAATGTCAGGAGGATAACACTTTTAACGTGACAGTTTTTCAGTAGTTGTGTTTTCACAAGTATAGTTTGGTAATATCGCAACTGTCATGGGAAAAAAGGTTTCAAGCACTTTAAACATTTTTCAGAGCTGTTGTCCTCAACTGTATAATGATACCCTTCAACCTTTGAGAACTCTTGATAAAAAATGAATTTGAAATGAAACGGGCGCGAAAAGTTCATTAGATACCATTGAATATGCCAAATGCTTCACTGAATGGTTTATGCTTGAACAAGAATTTGTATAATTTGAACTGTCATTTGCTCATGCTTAAACAATTAGAGCATCAACTATATGAAGGTACGCTTTTATGTTAGGAATGTAACGTTTCAACTAAAAGGTAATCCCAAAGTTCAGTGGGGCACTCAGTCAATCCCATTTTGCTATTTTCAAGAAGCTTTCCACCCACAGATATTAATTAAACCTTTTTTTGACTGTGCCTAAATGTCTGTTTTAACTTTTTTTTTCTGCAAATAAAGCCACGTCAGGAGTGAAACGTTTTATACAAAAAAAAAAAAACTTAAAAAGAAGTCATAATTTATGTACAAAGCTTGTAAATGATATCTGTTTGTAAAGCAGCCATAGAAAACCAAGTATTTTATCATTTCAAAAGCATTTCCTTTAACTATTCAAGGTTATGTAGGGAACTACTGAAAGAAATTTCACCAAGTTTCTGGATATCTGAACTGTCATAGTTTCATAAATATAAAGGTGATAAAATTCCATATACAAAGAAACATTAGTTATTCCCTATATACAAATTATGAGTAAAAGTCTTGAAATTATTATTTGTTCATGGAAGTAGTGCATATGTTTGTCACATAAGCCTTTTCAGAAAAGCGGTACTCTCTTGACATAATAAGTTTGTCCCATTAAACCTTCTTTGCAGATTCTTGCATTTATTTATACTTCTGAGTACTTAAATAGCTCTGTTGCATTTGAGTCCTCATAAAGAACTTCCTGCCACAAGTTATTATTAGTTTTTTGGTGGATGTACATCTTTACAATGAAAGATATAGAAATACGTTTTAGAGCATGAAAAAACTTAGTGAGCATTTAGGATATTATTGTGTGTAAACTAAACAAAAAATGACAAAATACACATGTATTGCCAAATTTCAGACATAAAGAGCATTTTAAATATCTTGAAAGTGAAGACATAAAACAGCAGTATAATTGAAAGAATCTGTAAAAAGAACAAAAGCAGCAGGCAGATATGGAGTCCAGCTTTTGGTTATTAATAAAAGAATGTAATTTTCAGCATAGTAGCCATTGCAATTTGCTTACATAGTACACATAAGTTATAAAATTGATGTTTAACAAAGTCACCCTGCAGAAAATCCTGATATTTTTTTCTGGTTAAAAAGAGTGTTACACTACTGACATTCATAGAATTAGAAAAAAAAAAAAAAAAAAAAAAAAAAAAAAAAGAAACAATACTTGTTGTTGCATGAAAACATGGTGACAAATGTATGTCTGCTTAGTTCAGGATACTGTATGACCGTGAATATATGATATTGGAATACATATTTTTTCTTTTCATGCATGTAATGCTTAATGTCAGGTATGCAACAAATAAACTCTAAACTTTTAATGTTCCTTTGAGATGATGGCATTTGTTTTTCCCGAAAACATTAATATTATTCTAATTCTTTCTGAGAGTATGAGGTTGACCATATGTCCATCACATAAGGTATTTTAAAAGATTTTACTAGATATCTGAAGTGAGATATAAAACGTTTTTCAGCCAGGGAGAAAAATAGCTTACACTTTGAAAAGTTTTTACATTTACAGATTTAGAATGGAAATACCGATGCAACATATTGCATTTTAATGTATAAAATCAAATAAAATACAGCAAGAAAGATTCCTGCACCGTTAAGGTGTTTTAAATTATGTAAATAATTAAGTTTCAAATAAGTAAAGTTGTCTTATAGTTTATTCAATTGTCTGTATTTCAAAGTAATAACACTTTCTGGTGACACCGAGTTTTAATTTTGAGACAAGTCAGAGGACATTATAATGTCAATACTTTTTTTTTTAAATTAGTTCTGTACAAGAGCTGTGTTCTTTTGGCTATCTTGAGACTGCTTTCTTTAAAGAGGGAGAGCTCAAAAAATAAATGGTACCACGTATTACAGTGTACCACGAGGAGTTATCTTGCTGAAAGGCTCTATATACCTGAGCTTACAGTGTAGATCCAAATCAGATGACATTTACATCTAATAGATACTGTAGAATACCTTACATGCCCCAAGTCTTGAACAGACAGTTCTGAGTTATTTATGTAGACCCAGATTAGATATTACATCTTAAAAATATATACTGAAGAATACCGTTCTACCCTAAGTATTGGATAAACAGTTTGGAACAAACAGTGTAGATCCAAATCAGGTGCCATATTACATTTTATAAATGGATACTGTAGAATACATTAAATGTCCTAAATCTTGATCAAATATTACTAAGCTAGCAGTATAGATTTATATCAGACGTCACATCTAAAATACATATAATAAACGGATAATGTAGAAAACCGTTTTCACTCAAAGTATTGTACAGACAGTACTGACCTAACCTTGTAGCCCTAGATCAGACGCCACCTTACATCTAATAAATGGATACTATAGAATACCTTATATACCATAATTATTGGTTAGACAGCCCTGAGGTAACAGTGTAGACCCAGATCAGACGCATCTAATAAATGGATACTAAAGAATACCTATTGGACAGAGAGTCCTAAGGAAACAATACCGATTCCAATTTCTACATATCTAGAGAAACTTTAAATGTACTATGAAAAAATAAGCAACAAAACAACATCAACAAAAATAATAATAGCAATAATAATAATAATAATAATAATAATAATATTAATAATAAAAGTAATAATAATAATAGATATAGTAATCAGATGCCATATTACAGCTAATAAATGGATACTGTAGAATGCATTAATATATAACCTAAGTAGTGGGGAGATATACCTGAGCTTACAGTGTAGACCGAAACCAATTGCAATATTACATCTAATAAATACATACTGTAGAATACTTACATGCTCTAGGTATTGAACAGACAGTTCTGAGTTACTAATGCAGACCCAAATCAGATTACAATATTACATCTAATGAATATAATATACAATGCCTTTCTACCCTAAGTATTGGACAAACAGCTCGGAGCAAACAGTGTAGACCCAAACCAGATGCCATATTACATCATATAAATGGGTACTGTAGAATACTTTATATACCCTAAATATTGGACAGGCATTACTGAGCTAACAGTATAGATCTAGATCAGAAGTCACATTTAAAATGCATCTAATAAATGGATACTGTAGAAAAACCTTTTTCTAGAGATACTTTAAATGTACTATGAAATAATAAGCAACAAAACAACAACAACAACAACAATAATAATAATAATAATAATAATAATAATAATAATAATAATAAAAGAGTACTCAGATGCCATATTGCATCTAAAATGAATGCTGCAGAATACCTTATATACCATAAGTATTGGTTAGACAGCCCTGAGTTAACAGTGTAGACCCAGATCAGACGCCATCATGCATCTAATAAATGGATACTAAAGAATACCATTTATATTCAAAGTATTGGACAGGAGTCCTAAGGAAACAATACCAATTCCAATTTCTAAATATCTATGGAAACTTTAAATGCACTATGAAAAAAGTAAGCGACAAAACAGCAACAGCAAAAATAATAATAATAATAATAATAATAATAGTAATAATAGATATAGTAATCAGATGCCATATTTCAGCTAATAAATGGGTACCGTAGAATACATTAATATATAACCTAAGTAGTGGAGAGATATACCTGAGCTTACAGTGTAGACCCAAACCAATTGCCATATTACATCTAATAAATATATACTGTAGAATACTTACATGCTCTAGGTATTGAACAGACAGTTCTGAGCTACTAATGCAGACCCAAATCAGATAACCATATTTCATCTAATGAATATACTATACAATCCCTTTCTACCCTAAGAATTGGACAAACAGTTCGGAGCAAACAGTGTAGACCCAAACCAGATGCCATATTACATCTTATAAATGGATACTGTAGAATACTTTATATACCCAAAATATTGGACAGGCATTACTGAGCTAACAGTATAGATCTAGATCAGAAGTCACATTTAAAATGCATCTAATAAATAGATACTGAAGAAATCCCTTTTTCTAGAGATACTTTAAATGTACTACGAAATAATAAGCAACAAAACAACATAAGCAACAACAATAACAACAACAACAACAACATCATTAATAATAATAATAATAAAAATAGTACTCAGATGCCATATTGCATCTAAAATGAATGCTGTAGAATACATTATCTACCATAAGTATTGGTTAGACAGCCCTGAGATAACAGTGCAGACCCAGATCAGAATCCATCATGCATCTAATAAATGGATACTAAAGAATACCATTTATATTCAAAGTATTGGACAGAGAGTCCAAAGGAAACAATACCAATTCCAATTTCTAATTATCTAGAGAAACTTTAAATGTACTATGAAAAAATAAGCAACAAAACAACAACAAAAAATAATAATAATAATAATAAAAGTAAATATAATAATAGACATAGTAATCAGATGCCATATTATAGTTAATAAATGGATACTGTAGAATACATTAATATATAGCCTAAGTAGTGGAGAAATATACCTGAGCTTACAGTGTAGACCCAAACCAATTGCCATATTACATCTAATAAATATATACTGTAGAATACTTACATGCTCTAGGTATTGGCCAGACAGTTCTGAGCTACTACTGCAGACCCAAATCAGATAACCATATTACATCTAATGAGTATACTATACAACGCCTTTCTACCCTAAGTATTGGACAAACAGTTCGGAGCAAACAGTGTAGACCCAAACCAGATGCCATATTACATCTTATAAATGGATACTGTAGAATACTTTATATACCCTAAATATTGGACAGGCGTTACTGAGCTAACAGTATAGATCTAGATCAGAAGTCACATTTAAAATGCATCTAATAAATGGATACTGTAGAAAACCCTTTTTTCTAAAGATACTTTAAATGTACTATGAAATAATAAGGAACAAAACAACATAAACAACAACAACAAAAACAACAATAACAACAACAACAACCATAAAAATAATAATAATAATAATAATAGAATAGTACTCAGATGCCATATTGCATCTAAAATGAATGCTGTAGAATACCTTACATACCCTAAGTATTAGAGAGATATACTTGAGCTTACAATGTAGACCCAAATCAGATGCCTTATTACATCTAATAAACAGATATTGTAGAATGTTTACGGTATCCGACGCAAGGAAAATCCACAGCAATATAAGGCATATTGTATGTTTACATCTGTGATAATCCTGATTAGGAGAAACGTATTTTATGAGTTAGTCTTAAGAATTTAAAAATGGCTTAGTTCTGTTAGATAGAACAAGAAAATATGACTGACAACTCCAAGATCATACGTTAGCATCATATTCATAATGCAAACTGTTTTATTTATACTATGCTATGAACAGTGATATAATTCTAAACAAACTGTTATTTTCTTTTCAGGTATTAGGTGGAGTTCTATGAACATTGAAAGTCTTAAAGAGTCATCAGATTCCGGATTCTTTTGAAGTTAAGTATTGTTATTGTTTGTTGTTTTGTAATGTTGGTTTGATTTGATTTGGATTGATTTCGTTTCATCAGGTTTCTCTTTGGATTCGTTTCTTTCGGTTTCGTTTTGGGGTTTCTCTATTTGGATTATAGTGTTGATTGTATTCTATTGTATTGTATGTTGTAGTGTTATGTATTCTATTATATTGTTGGTTTTGTTTCGTTTCCATTCGTTTCTGTTTGATTTGGTTTCATTCAGTTTCGTTTCGTTTTTCTCTATTTGGATTATAGTGTTTTTGTAATGTATTGTATATTGTAGTGTAATGTATTGCGTTGTATTATGTTTCTGTTTGATTTGATTTCGTTCGGTTTCGATTGAGCTTTCTGTATTCTGATTGTATTGTGTTATCGTTTCGGATTATATTGTTATGTAATTTAATGTAATGTAATGCATTGTAATGTAATGTAATGTAATGTAATGTAATAATCATTATACTGTATTATGTTTGATTTCGTTTGATTTCTGTTGTCTTGGTTTCTTTCGGTGTCATTTGTTTTTTTTCTCTATTTGGAGTATGGTGTTTATTACATTGTATTGTATATTGTAGTGTAACGTTTGTATTGAATTATATATTTGTTTTCTTTGGTTTTGATTGGTTAGGTTTCTGTTTGATTTTCTTACGTTTGACCCTTCTGTATTTGGATTGTAGTGTGTTTCGTTTTGGATTATATCGTTATGTAATGTAATGTAATGTAATGTAATATAATATAAGGTAATGCATTGTAATGTAATGTAATAATTATTGTATTATGTTTGGTATCGTTTAATATCTGTTGATTTGGATTCTTTCGATTTCATTTGTTTTTTCTCTATTTGGATTATGGTATTTGTTGCATTGTATTGTTTATTGTAGTGTTACGTTTTGTATTGAATTATATATTTGTTTTCATTAGTTTTGATTCGTTAGGTTTTGATTGCTTAGGTTTTTGTTTGATTTGATTTCGTTTGCTTTTGTTTTGATTGGTAATGTTTCTGTTTGCTTTGCTTTCGTTCGGTTTCATTTGTCTTGATGGTGTGGTATGATATCTTAATTTATTTTTTTTTATATTTACAGGTGGTTCCACGGTCGACTGGAACTCAGTGAAGGACCGAAACCGATTACTGGTTGTAAGTATATTTAATAACTCTGTCGATGAATTAATGTGATACCCTGTTTACGCCTCATAGCCCGTGGTTCGCCGATATTCTGTTTCAAATTAAGAAGCGTCCGTATTGCCGCTCTCGACCTCGGATCAGGGGGTTCCGGGCTCAAATCTCGCTAGAAGCGGAATTTCGCTTATGAGTGTACGGCGATTCTTACACAGAGCCTTTTATTATCACCCTTCAGTAGTCTCAATATGACTTAATTAATATTGAAGAAATACCAAACCATTATCATCATTATTTCAAATTAAATCCACATTTCATATTCTTAGATATATCAAAAGATCAGAGAATATGAATAATAATATATTGAAGATGTTTCACGGCGGCCAAAATGGGGGCATTTTCAAAAAAATGAAATTTGCTGGTTCTATTGAAGTTTCTATACTACAAACAATGTATTACCTACCCTCAAGCTATCTGCCAAATTTCAGTCGATTCCGTCAAATAGTTAAAGGTTTAGGCTCGAAAGTGTAGATAAAAATGTCAGGAGGATAACACTTTTAACGTGACAGTTTTTCAGTAGTTGTGTTTTCACAAGTATAGTTTGGTAATATCGCAACTGTCATGGGAAAAAAGGTTTCAAGCACTTTAAACATTTTTCAGAGCTGTTGTCCTCAACTGTATAATGATACCCTTCAACCTTTGAGAACTCTTGATAAAAAATGAATTTGAAATGAAACGGGCGCGAAAAGTTCATTAGATACCATTGAATATGCCAAATGCTTCACTGAATGGTTTATGCTTGAACAAGAATTTGTATAATTTGAACTGTCATTTGCTCATGCTTAAACAATTAGAGCATCAACTATATGAAGGTACGCTTTTATGTTAGGAATGTAACGTTTCAACTAAAAGGTAATCCCAAAGTTCAGTGGGGCACTCAGTCAATCCCATTTTGCTATTTTCAAGAAGCTTTCCACCCACAGATATTAATTAAACCTTTTTTTGACTGTGCCTAAATGTCTGTTTTAACTTTTTTTTTCTGCAAATAAAGCCACGTCAGGAGTGAAACGTTTTATACAAAAAAAAAAAAAACTTAAAAAGAAGTCATAATTTTTGTACAAAGCTTGTAAATGATATCTGTTTGTAAAGCAGCCATAGAAAACCAAGTATTTTATCATTTCAAAAGCATTTCCTTTAACTATTCAAGGTTATGTAGGGAACTACTGAAAGAAATTTCACCAAGTTTCTGGATATCTGAACTGTCATAGTTTCATAAATATAAAGGTGATAAAATTCCATATACAAAGAAACATTAGTTATTCCCTATATACAAATTATGAGTAAAAGTCTTGAAATTATTATTTGTTCATGGAAGTAGTGCATATGTTTGTCACATAAGCCTTTTCAGAAAAGCGGTACTCTCTTGACATAATAAGTTTGTCCCATTAAACCTTCTTTGCAGATTCTTGCATTTATTTATACTTCTGAGTACTTAAATAGCTCTGTTGCATTTGAGTCCTCATAAAGAACTTCCTGCCACAAGTTATTATTAGTTTTTTGGTGGATGTACATCTTTACAATGAAAGATATAGAAATACGTTTTAGAGCATGAAAAAACTTAGTGAGCATTTAGGATATTATTGTGTGTAAACTAAACAAAAAATGACAAAATACACATGTATTGCCAAATTTCAGACATAAAGAGCATTTTAAATATCTTGAAAGTGAAGACATAAAACAGCAGTATAATTGAAAGAATCTGTAAAAAGAACAAAAGCAGCAGGCAGATATGGAGTCCAGCTTTTGGTTATTAATAAAAGAATGTAATTTTCAGCATAGTAGCCATTGCAATTTGCTTACATAGTACACATAAGTTATAAAATTGATGTTTAACAAAGTCACCCTGCAGAAAATCCTGATATTTTTTCTGGTTAAAAAGAGTGTTACACTACTGACATTCATAGAATTAGAAAAAAAAAAAAAAAAAAAAAAAAAAAAAAAAAGAAACAATACTTGTTGTTGCATGAAAACATGGTGACAAATGTATGTCTGCTTAGTTCAGGATACTGTATGACCGTGAATATATGATATTGGAATACATATTTTTTCTTTTCATGCATGTAATGCTTAATGTCAGGTATGCAACAAATAAACTCTAAACTTTTAATGTTCCTTTGAGATGATGGCATTTGTTTTTCCCGAAAACATTAATATTATTCTAATTCTTTCTGAGAGTATGAGGTTGACCATATGTCCATCACATAAGGTATTTTAAAAGATTTTACTAGATATCTGAAGTGAGATATAAAACGTTTTTCAGCCAGGGAGAAAAATAGCTTACACTTTGAAAATTTTTTACATTTACAGATTTAGAATGGAAATACCGATGCAACATATTGCATTTTAATGTATAAAATCAAATAAAATACAGCAAGAAAGATTCCTGCACCGTTAAGGTGTTTTAAATTATGTAAATAATTAAGTTTCAAATAAGTAAAGTTGTCTTATAGTTTATTCAATTGTCTGTATTTCAAAGTAATAACACTTTCTGGTGACACCGAGTTTTAATTTTGAGACAAGTCAGAGGACATTATAATGTCAATACTTTTTTTTTTTAAATTAGTTCTGTACAAGAGCTGTGTTCTTTTGGCTATCTTGAGACTGCTTTCTTTAAAGAGGGAGAGCTCAAAAAATAAATGGTACCACGTATTACAGTGTACCACGAGGAGTTATCTTGCTGAAAGGCTCTATATACCTGAGCTTACAGTGTAGATCCAAATCAGATGTCATTTACATCTAATAGATACTGTAGAATACCTTACATGCCCCAAGTCTTGAACAGACAGTTCTGAGTTATTTATGTAGACCCAGATTAGATATTACATCTTAAAAATATATACTGAAGAATACCGTTCTACCCTAAGTATTGGATAAACAGTTTGGAACAAACAGTGTAGATCCAAATCAGGTGCCATATTACATTTTATAAATGGATACTGTAGAATACATTAAATGTCCTAAATCTTGATCAAATATTACTAAGCTAGCAGTATAGATTTATATCAGACGTCACATCTAAAATACATATAATAAACGGATAATGTAGAAAACCGTTTTTACTCAAAGTATTGTACAGACAGTACTGACCTAACCTTGTAGCCCTAGATCAGACGCCACCTTACATCTAATAAATGGATACTATAGAATACCTTATATACCATAATTATTGGTTAGACAGCCCTGAGGTAACAGTGTAGACCCAGATCAGACGCATCTAATAAATGGATACTAAAGAATACCTATTGGACAGAGAGTCCTAAGGAAACAATACCGAGTCCAATTTCTACATATCTAGAGAAACTTTAAATGTACTATGAAAAAATAAGCAACAAAACAACATCAACAAAAATAATAATAGCAATAATAATAATAATAATAATAATAATAATAATATTAATAATAAAAGTAATAATAATAATAGATATAGTAATCAGATGCCATATTACAGCTAATAAATGGATACTGTAGAATGCATTAATATATAACCTAAGTAGTGGGGAGATATACCTGAGCTTACAGTGTAGACCTAAACCAATTGCAATATTACATCTAAAAAATACATATTGTAGAATACTTACATGCTCTAGGTATTGAACAGACAGTTCTGAGTTACTAATGCAGACCCAAATCAGATTACAATATTACATCTAATGAATATAATATACAATGCCTTTCTACCCTAAGTATTGGACAAACAGCTCGGAGCAAACAGTGTAGACCCAAACCAGATGCCATATTACATCATATAAATGGGTACTGTAGAATACTTTATATACCCTAAATATTGGACAGGCATTACTGAGCTAACAGTATAGATCTAGATCAGAAGTCACATTTAAAATGCATCTAATAAATGGATACTGTAGAAAAACCTTTTTCTAGAGATACTTTAAATGTACTATGAAATAATAAGCAACAAAACAACAACAACAACAATAATAATAATAATAATAATAATAATAATAATAATAATAAAAGAGTACTCAGATGCCATATTGCATCTAAAATGAATGCTGCAGAATAACTTGTATATATACCATAAGTATTGGTTAGACAGCCCTGAGTTAACAGTGTAGACCCAGATCAGACGCCATCATGTATCTAATAAATGGATACTAAAGAATACCATTTATATTCAAAGTATTGGACAGGAGTCCTAAGGAAACAATACCAATTCCAATTTCTAAATATCTATGGAAACTTTAAATGCACTATGAAAAAAGTAAGCGACAAAACAACAACAGCAAAAATAATAATAATAATAATAATAATAATAATAATAGTAATAATAGATATAGTAATCAGATGCCATATTTCAGCTAATAAATGGGTACCGTAGAATACATTAATATATAACCTAAGTAGTGGAGAGATATACCTGAGCTTACAGTGTAGACCCAAACCAATTGCCATATTACATCTAATAAATATATACTGTAGAATACTTACATGCTCTAGGTATTGAACAGACAATTCTGAGCTACTAATGCAGACCCAAATCAGATAACCATATTTCATCTAATGAATATACTATACAATCCCTTTCTACCCTAAGAATTGGACAAACAGTTCGGAGCAAACAGTGTAGACCCAAACCAGATGCCATATTACATCTTATAAATGGATACTGTAGAATACTTTATATACCCAAAATATTGGACAGGCATTACTGAGCTAACAGTATAGATCTAGATCAGAAGTCACATTTAAAATGCATCTAATAAATAGATACTGAAGAAATCCCTTTTTCTAGAGATACTTTAAATGTACTACGAAATAATAAGCAACAAAACAACATAAGCAAAAACAATAACAACAACAACAACAACATCAATAATAATAATAATAATAAAAATAGTACTCAGATGCCATATTGCATCTAAAATGAATGCTGTAGAATACATTATCTACCATAAGTATTGGTTAGACAGCCCTGAGATAACAGTGCAGACCCAGATCAGAATCCATCATGCATCTAATAAATGGATACTAAAGAATACCATTTATATTCAAAGTATTGGACTGAGAGTCCAAAGGAAACAATACCAATTCCAATTTCTAATTATCTAGAGAAACTTTAAATGTACTATGAAAAAATAAGCAACAAAACAACAACAAAAAATAATAATAATAATAATAAAAGTAAATATAATAATAGACATAGTAATCAGATGCCATATTATAGTTAATAAATGGATACTGTAGAATACATTAATATATAACCTAAGTAGTGGAGAAATATACCTGAGCTTACAGTGTAGACCCAAACCAATTGCAATATTACATCTAATAAATATATACTGTAGAATACTTACATGCTCTAGGTATTGGCCAGACAGTTCTGAGCTACTAATGCAGACCCAAATCAGATAACCATATTACATCTAATGAGTATACTATACAACGCCTTTCTACCCTAAGTATTGGACAAACAGTTCGGAGCAAACAGTGCAGACCCAAACCAGATGCCATATTACATCTTATAAATGGATACTGTAGAATACTTTATATACCCTAAATATTGGACAGGCGTTACTGAGCTAACAGTATAGATCTAGATCAGAAGTCACATTTAAAATGCATCTAATAAATGGATACTGTAGAAAACCCTTTTTTCTAAAGATACTTTAAATGTACTATGAAATAATAAGGAACAAAACAACATAAACAACAACAACAAAAACAACAATAACAACAACAACAACCATAAAAATAATAATAATAATAATAATAGAATAGTACTCAGATGCCATATTGCATCTAAAATGAATGCTGTAGAATACCTTACATACCCTAAGTATTAGAGAGATATACTTGAGCTTACAATGTAGACCCAAATCAGATGCCTTATTACATCTAATAAACAGATATTGTAGAATGTTTACGGTATCCGACGCAAGGAAAATCCACAGCAATATAAGGCATATTGTATGTTTACATCTGTGATAATCCTGATTAGGAGAAACGTATTTTATGAGTTAGTCTTAAGAATTTAAAAATGGCTTAGTTCTGTTAGATAGAACAAGAAAATATGACTGACAACTCCAAGATCATACGTTAGCATCATATTCATAATGCAAACTGTTTTATTTATACTATGCTATGAACAGTGATATAATTCTAAACAAACTGTTATTTTCTTTTCAGGTATTAGGTGGAGTTCTATGAACATTGAAAGTCTTAAAGAGTCATCAGATTCCGGATTCTTTTGAAGTTAAGTATTGTTATTGTTTGTTGTTTTGTAATGTTGGTTTGATTTGATTTGGATTGATTTCGTTTCATCAGGTTTCTCTTTGGATTCGTTTCTTTCGGTTTCGTTTTGGGGTTTCTCTATTTGGATTATAGTGTTGATTGTATTCTATTGTATTGTATGTTGTAGTGTTATGTATTCTATTATATTGTTGGTTTTGTTTCGTTTCCATTCGTTTCTGTTTGATTTGGTTTCATTCAGTTTCGTTTCGTTTTTCTCTATTTGGATTATAGTGTTTTTGTAATGTATTGTATATTGTAGTGTAATGTATTGCATTGTATTATGTTTCTGTTTGATTTGATTTCGTTCGGTTTCGATTGAGCTTTCTGTATTCTGATTGTATTGTGTTATCGTTTCGGATTATATTGTTATGTAATTTAATGTAATGTAATGCATTGTAATGTAATGTAATGTAATGTAATGTAATGTAATGTAATGTAATGTAATGTAATGTAATGTAATAATCATTATACTGTATTATGTTTGATTTCGTTTGATTTCTGTTGTCTTGGTTTCTTTCGGTGTCATTTGTTTTTTTTCTCTATTTGGAGTATGGTGTTTATTACATTGTATTGTATATTGTAGTGTAACGTTTGTATTGAATTATATATTTGTTTTCTTTGGTTTTGATTGGTTAGGTTTCTGTTTGATTTTCTTACGTTTGACCCTTCTGTATTTGGATTGTAGTGTGTTTCGTTTTGGATTATATCGTTATGTAATGTAATGTAATGTAATGTAATATAATATAAGGTAATGCATTGTAATGTAATGTAATAATTATTGTATTATGTTTGGTATCGTTTAATATCTGTTGATTTGGATTCTTTCGATTTCATTTGTTTTTTCTCTATTTGGATTATGGTATTTGTTGCATTGTATTGTTTATTGTAGTGTTACGTTTTGTATTGAATTATATATTTGTTTTCATTAGTTTTGATTCGTTAGGTTTTGATTGCTTAGGTTTTTTGTTTGATTTGATTTCGTTTGCTTTTGTTTTGATTGGTAATGTTTCTGTTTGCTTTGCTTTCGTTCGGTTTCATTTGTCTTGATGGTGTGGTATGATATCTTAATTTATTTTTTTTATATTTACAGGTGGTTCCACGGTCGACTGGAACTCAGTGAAGGACCGAAACCGATTACTGGTTGTAAGTATATTTAATAACTCTGTCGATGAATTAATGTGATACCCTGTTTACGCCTCATAGCCCGTGGTTCGCCGATATTCTGTTTCAAATTAAGAAGCGTCCGTATTGCCGCTCTCGACCTCGGATCAGGGGGTTCCGGGCTCAAATCTCGCTAGAAGCGGAATTTCGCTTATGAGTGTACGGCGATTCTTACACAGAGCCTTTTATTATCACCCTTCAGTAGTCTCAATATGACTTAATTAATATTGAAGAAATACCAAACCATTATCATCATTATTTCAAATTAAATCCACATTTCATATTCTTAGATATATCAAAAGTTCAGAGAATATGAATAATAATATATTGAAGATGTTTCACGGCGGCCAAAATGGGGGCATTTTCAAAAAAATGAAATTTGCTGGTTCTATTGAAGTTTCTATACTACAAACAATGTATTACCTACCCTCAAGCTATCTGCCAAATTTCAGTCGATTCCGTCAAATAGTTAAAGGTTTAGGCTCGAAAGTGTAGATAAAAATGTCAGGAGGATAACACTTTTAACGTGACAGTTTTTCAGTAGTTGTGTTTTCACAAGTATAGTTTGGTAATATCGCAACTGTCATGGGAAAAAAGGTTTCAAGCACTTTAAACATTTTTCAGAGCTGTTGTCCTCAACTGTATAATGATACCCTTCAACCTTTGAGAACTCTTGATAAAAAATGAATTTGAAATGAAACGGGCGCGAAAAGTTCATTAGATACCATTGAATATGCCAAATGCTTCACTGAATGGTTTATGCTTGAACAAGAATTTGTATAATTTGAACTGTCATTTGCTCATGCTTAAACAATTAGAGCATCAACTATATGAAGGTACGCTTTTATGTTAGGAATGTAACGTTTCAACTAAAAGGTAATCCCAAAGTTCAGTGGGGCACTCAGTCAATCCCATTTTGCTATTTTCAAGAAGCTTTCCACCCACAGATATTAATTAAACCTTTTTTTGACTGTGCCTAAATGTCTGTTTTAACTTTTTTTTCTGCAAATAAAGCCACGTCAGGAGTGAAACGTTTTATACAAAAAAAAAAAAAACTTAAAAAGAAGTCATAATTTTTGTACAAAGCTTGTAAATGATATCTGTTTGTAAAGCAGCCATAGAAAACCAAGTATTTTATCATTTCAAAAGCATTCTCTTTAACTATTCAAGGTTATGTAGGGAACTACTGAAAGAAATTTCACCAAGTTTCTGGATATCTGAACTGTCATAGTTTCATAAATATAAAGGTGATAAAATTCCATATACAAAGAAACATTAGTTATTCCCTATATACAAATTATGAGTAAAAGTCTTGAAATTATTATTTGTTCATGGAAGTAGTGCATATGTTTGTCACATAAGCCTTTTCAGAAAAGCGGTACTCTCTTGACATAATAAGTTTGTCCCATTAAACCTTCTTTGCAGATTCTTGCATTTATTTATACTTCTGAGTACTTGAATAGCTCTGTTGCATTTGAGTCCTCATAAAGAACTTCCTGCCACAAGTTATTATTAGTTTTTTGGTGGATGTACATCTTTACAATGAAAGATATAGAAATACGTTTTAGAGCATGAAAAAACTTAGTGAGCATTTAGGATATTATTGTGTGTAAACTAAACAAAAAATGACAAAATACACATGTATTGCCAAATTTCAGACATAAAGAGCATTTTAAATATCTTGAAAGTGAAGACATAAAACAGCAGTATAATTGAAAGAATCTGTAAAAAGAACAAAAGCAGCAGGCAGATATGGAGTCCAGCTTTTGGTTATTAATAAAAGAATGTAATTTTCAGCATAGTAGCCATTGCAATTTGCTTACATAGTACACATAAGTTATAAAATTGATGTTTAACAAAGTCACCCTGCAGAAAATCCTGATATTTTTTCTGGTTAAAAAGAGTGTTACACTACTGACATTCATAGAATTAGAAAAAAAAAAAAAAAAAAAAAAAAAAAAAAGAAACAATACTTGTTGTTGCATGAAAACATGGTGACAAATGTATGTCTGCTTAGTTCAGGATACTGTATGACCGTGAATATATGATATTGGAATACATATTTTTTCTTTTCATGCATGTAATGCTTAATGTCAGGTATGCAACAAATAAACTCTAAACTTTTAATGTTCCTTTGAGATGATGGCATTTGTTTTTCCCGAAAACATTAATATTATTCTAATTCTTTCTGAGAGTATGAGGTTGACCATATGTCCATCACATAAGGTATTTTAAAAGATTTTACTAGATATCTGAAGTGAGATATAAAACGTTTTTCAGCCAGGGAGAAAAATAGCTTACACTTTGAAAATTTTTTACATTTACAGATTTAGAATGGAAATACCGATGCAACATATTGCATTTTAATGTATAAAATCAAATAAAATACAGCAAGAAAGATTCCTGCACCGTTAAGGTGTTTTAAATTATGTAAATAATTAAGTTTCAAATAAGTAAAGTTGTCTTATAGTTTATTCAATTGTCTGTATTTCAAAGTAATAACACTTTCTGGTGACACCGAGTTTTAATTTTGAGACAAGTCAGAGGACATTATAATGTCAATACTTTTTTTTTTTAATTAGTTCTGTACAAGAGCTGTGTTCTTTTGGCTATCTTGAGACTGCTTTCTTTAAAGAGGGAGAGCTCAAAAAATAAATGGTACCACGTATTACAGTGTACCACGAGGAGTTATCTTGCTGAAAGGCTCTATATACCTGAGCTTACAGTGTAGATCCAAATCAGATGTCATTTACATCTAATAGATACTGTAGAATACCTTACATGCCCCAAGTCTTGAACAGACAGTTCTGAGTTATTTATGTAGACCCAGATTAGATATTACATCTTAAAAATATATACTGAAGAATACCGTTCTACCCTAAGTATTGGATAAACAGTTTGGAACAAACAGTGTAGATCCAAATCAGGTGCCATATTACATTTTATAAATGGATACTGTAGAATACATTAAATGTCCTAAATCTTGATCAAATATTACTAAGCTAGCAGTATAGATTTATATCAGACGTCACATCTAAAATACATATAATAAACGGATAATGTAGAAAACCGTTTTTACTCAAAGTATTGTACAGACAGTACTGACCTAACCTTGTAGCCCTAGATCAGACGCCACCTTACATCTAATAAATGGATACTATAGAATACCTTATATACCATAATTATTGGTTAGACAGCCCTGAGGTAACAGTGTAGACCCAGATCAGACGCATCTAATAAATGGATACTAAAGAATACCTATTGGACAGAGAGTCCTAAGGAAACAATACCGATTCCAATTTCTACATATCTAGAGAAACTTTAAATGTACTATGAAAAAATAAGCAACAAAACAACATCAACAAAAATAATAATAGCAATAATAATAATAATAATAATAATAATAATATTAATAATAAAAGTAATAATAATAATAGATATAGTAATCAGATGCCATATTACAGCTAATAAATGGATACTGTAGAATGCATTAATATATAACCTAAGTAGTGGGGAGATATACCTGAGCTTACAGTGTAGACCTATACCAATTGCAATATTACATCTAATAAATACATACTGTAGAATACTTACATGCTCTAGGTATTGAACAGACAGTTCTGAGTTACTAATGCAGACCCAAATCAGATTACAATATTACATCTAATTAATATAATATACAATGCCTTTCTACCCTAAGTATTGGACAAACAGCTCGGAGCAAACAGTGTAGACCCAAACCAGATGCCATATTACATCATATAAATGGGTACTGTAGAGTACTTTATATACCCTAAATATTGGACAGGCATTACTGAGCTAACAGTATAGATCTAGATCAGAAGTCACATTTAAAATGCATCTAATAAATGGATACTGTAGAAAAACCTTTTTCTAGAGATACTTTAAATGTACTATGAAATGATAAGCAACAAAACAACAACAACAACAACAATAATAATAATAATAATAATAATAATAATAATAATAAAAGAGTACTCAGATGCCATATTGCATCTAAAATGAATGCTGCAGAATACCTTATATACAATAAGTATTGGTTAGACAGCCCTGAGTTAACAGTGTAGACCCAGATCAGACGCCATCATGCATCTAATAAATGGATACTAAAGAATACCATTTATATTCAAAGTATTGGACAGGAGTCCTAAGGAAACAATACCAATTCCAATTTCTAAATATCTATGGAAACTTTAAATGCACTATGAAAAATGTAAGCGACAAAACAACAACAGCAAAAATAATAATAATAATAATAATAGTAATAATAGATATAGTAATCAGATGCCATATTTCAGCTAATAAATGGGTACCGTAGAATACATTAATATATAACCTAAGTAGTGGAGAGATATACCTGAGCTTACAGTGTAGACCCAAACCAATTGCCATATTACATCTAATAAATATATACTGTAGAATACTTACATGCTCTAGGTATTGAACAGACAGTTCTGAGCTACTAATGCAGACCCAAATCAGATAACCATATTTCATCTAATGAATATACTATACAATCCCTTTCTACCCTAAGAATTGGACAAACAGTTCGGAGCAAACAGTGTAGACCCAAACCAGATGCCATATTACATCTTATAAATGGATACTGTAGAATACTTTATATACCCAAAATATTGGACAGGCATTACTGAGCTAACAGTATAGATCTAGATCAGAAGTCACATTTAAAATGCATCTAATAAATAGATACTGAAGAAATCCCTTTTTCTAGAGATACTTTAAATGTACTACGAAATAATAAGCAACAAAACAACATAAGCAACAACAATAACAACAACAACAACAACAACATCAATAATAATAATAATAATAAAAATAGTACTCAGATGCCATATTGCATCTAAAATGAATGCTGTAGAATACATTATCTACCATAAGTATTGGTTAGACAGCCCTGAGATAACAGTGCAGACCCAGATCAGAATCCATTATGCATCTAATAAATGGATACTAAAGAATACCATTTATATTCAAAGTATTGGACAGAGAGTCCAAAGGAAACAATACCAATTCCAGTTTCTAATTATCTAGAGAAACTTTAAATTTACTATGAAAAAATAAGCAACAAAACAACAACAAAAAATAATAATAATAATAATAAAAGTAAATATAATAATAGACATAGTAATCAGATGCCATATTATAGTTAATAAATGGATACTGTAGAATACATTAATATATAACCTAAGTAGTGGAGAAATATACCTGAGCTTACATTGTAGACCCAAACCAATTGCCATATTACATCTAATAAATATATACTGTAGAATACTTACATGCTCTAGGTATTGGCCAGACAGTTCTGAGCTACTAATGCAGACCCAAATCAGATAACCATATTACATCTAATGAGTATACTATACAACGCCTTTCTACCCTAAGTATTGGACAAACAGTTCGGAGCAAACAGTGTAGACCCAAACCAGATGCCATATTACATCTTATAAATGGATACTGTAGAATACTTTATATACCCTAAATATTGGACAGGCGTTACTGAGCTAACAGTATAGATCTAGATCAGAAGTCACATTTAAAATGCATCTAATAAATGGATACTGTAGAAAACCCTTTTTTCTAAAGATACTTTAAATGTACTATGAAATAATAAGGAACAAAACAACATAAACAACAACAACAACAAAAACAACAATAACAACAACAACAACCATAAAAATAATAATAATAATAATAATAGAATAGTACTCAGATGCCATATTGCATCTAAAATGAATGCTGTAGAATACCTTACATACCCTAAGTATTAGAGAGATATACTTGAGCTTACAATGTAGACCCAAATCAGATGCCTTATTACATCTAATAAACAGATATTGTAGAATGTTTACGGTATCCGACGCAAGGAAAATCCACAGCAATATAAGGCATATTGTATGTTTACATCTGTGATAATCCTGATTAGGAGAAACGTATTTTATGAGTTAGTCTTAAGAATTTAAAAATGGCTTAGTTCTGTTAGATAGAACAAGAAAATATGACTGACAACTCCAAGATCATACGTTAGCATCATATTCATAATGCAAACTGTTTTATTTATACTATGCTATGAACAGTGATATAATTCTAAACAAACTGTTATTTTCTTTTCAGGTATTAGGTGGAGTTCTATGAACATTGAAAGTCTTAAAGAGTCATCAGATTCCGGATTCTTTTGAAGTTAAGTATTGTTATTGTTTGTTGTTTTGTAATGTTGGTTTGATTTGATTTGGATTGATTTCGTTTCATCAGGTTTCTCTTTGGATTCGTTTCTTTCGGTTTCGTTTTGGGGTTTCTCTATTTGGATTATAGTGTTGATTGTATTCTATTGTATTGTATGTTGTAGTGTTATGTATTCTATTATATTGTTGGTTTTGTTTCGTTTCCATTCGTTTCTGTTTGATTTGGTTTCATTCAGTTTCGTTTCGTTTTTCTCTATTTGGATTATAGTGTTTTTGTAATGTATTGTATATTGTAGTGTAATGTATTGCATTGTATTATGTTTCTGTTTGATTTGAATTCGTTCGGTTTCGATTGAGCTTTCTGTATTCTGATTGTATTGTGTTATCGTTTCGGATTATATTGTTATGTAATTTAATGTAATGTAATGCATTGTAATGTAATGTAATGTAATGTAATGTAATGTAATGTAATGTAATGTAATGTAATGTAATGTAATGTAATAATCATTATACTGTATTATGTTTGATTTCGTTTGATTTCTGTTGTCTTGGTTTCTTTCGGTGTCATTTGTTTTTTTTTCTCTATTTGGAGTATGGTGTTTATTACATTGTATTGTATATTGTAGTGTAACGTTTGTATTGAATTATATATTTGTTTTCTTTGGTTTTGATTGGTTAGGTTTCTGTTTGATTTTCTTACGTTTGACCCTTCTGTATTTGGATTGTAGTGTGTTTCGTTTTGGATTATATCGTTATGTAATGTAATGTAATTTAATGTAATGTAATATAATATAAGGTAATGCATTGTAATGTAATGTAATAATTATTGTATTATGTTTGGTATCGTTTAATATCTGTTGATTTGGATTCTTTCGATTTCATTTGTTTTTTCTCTATTTGGATTATGGTATTTGTTGCATTGTATTGTTTATTGTAGTGTTACGTTTTGTATTGAATTATATATTTGTTTTCATTAGTTTTGATTCGTTAGGTTTTGATTGCTTAGGTTTTTGTTTGATTTGATTTCGTTTGCTTTTGTTTTGATTGGTAATGTTTCTGTTTGCTTTGCTTTCGTTCGGTTTCATTTGTCTTGATGGTGTGGTATGATATCTTAATTTATTTTTTTTATATTTACAGGTGGTTCCACGGTCGACTGGAACTCAGTGAAGGACCGAAACCGATTACTGGTTGTAAGTATATTTAATAACTCTGTCGATGAATTAATGTGATACCCTGTTTACGCCTCATAGCCCGTGGTTCGCCGATATTCTGTTTCAAATTAAGAAGCGTCCGTATTGCCGCTCTCGACCTCGGATCAGGGGGTTCCGGGCTCAAATCTCGCTAAAAGCGGAATTTCGCTTATGAGTGTACGGCGATTCTTACACAGAGCCTTTTATTATCACCCTTCAGTACTCTCAATATGACTTAATTAATATTGAAGAAATACCAAACCATTATCATCATTATTTCAAATTAAATCCACATTTCATATTCTTAGATATATCAAAAGATCAGAGAATATGAATAATAATATATTGAAGATGTTTCACGGCGGCCAAAATGGGGGCATTTTCAAAAAAATGAAATTTGCTGGTTCTATTGAAGTTTCTATACTACAAACAATGTATTACCTACCCTCAAGCTATCTGCCAAATTTCAGTCGATTCCGTCAAATAGTTAAAGGTTTAGGCTCGAAAGTGTAGATAAAAATGTCAGGAGGATAACACTTTTAACGTGACAGTTTTTCAGTAGTTGTGTTTTCACAAGTATAGTTTGGTAATATCGCAACTGTCATGGGAAAAAAGGTTTCAAGCACTTTAAACATTTTTCAGAGCTGTTGTCCTCAACTGTATAATGATACCCTTCAACCTTTGAGAACTCTTGATAAAAAATGAATTTGAAATGAAACGGGCGCGAAAAGTTCATTAGATACCATTGAATATGCCAAATGCTTCACTGAATGGTTTATGCTTGAACAAGAATTTGTATAATTTGAACTGTCATTTGCTCATGCTTAAACAATTAGAGCATCAACTATATGAAGGTACGCTTTTATGTTAGGAATGTAACGTTTCAACTAAAAGGTAATCCCAAAGTTCAGTGGGGCACTCAGTCAATCCCATTTTGCTATTTTCAAGAAGCTTTCCACCCACAGATATTAATTAAACCTTTTTTTGACTGTGCCTAAATGTCTGTTTAAACTTTTTTTTTCTGCAAATAAAGCCACGTCAGGAGTGAAACGTTTTATACCAAAAAAAAAAAAAAAACTTAAAAAGAAGTCATAATTTTTGTACAAAGCTTGTAAATGATATCTGTTTGTAAAGCAGCCATAGAAAACCAAGTATTTTATCATTTCAAAAGCATTTCCTTTAACTATTCAAGGTTATGTAGGGAACTACTGAAAGAAATTTCACCAAGTTTCTGGATATCTGAACTGTCATAGTTTCATAAATATAAAGGTGATGAAATTCCATATACAAAGAAACATTAGTTATTCCCTATATACAAATTATGAGTAAAAGTCTTGAAATTATTATTTGTTCATGGAAGTAGTGCATATGTTTGTCACATAAGCCTTTTCAGAAAAGCGGTACTCTCTTGACATAATAAGTTTGTCCCATTAAACCTTCTTTGCAGATTCTTGCATTTATTTATACTTCTGAGTACTTAAATAGCTCTGTTGCATTTGAGTCCTCATAAAGAACTTCCTGCCACAAGTTATTATTAGTTTTTTGGTGGATGTACATCTTTACAATGAAAGATATAGAAATACGTTTTAGAGCATGAAAAACTTAGTGAGCATTTAGTATATTATTGTGTGTAAACTAAACAAAAAATGACAAAATACACATGTATTGCCAAATTTCAGACATAAAGAGCATTTTAAATATCTTGAAAGTGAAGACATAAAACAGCAGTATAATTGAAAGAATCTGTAAAAAGAACAAAAGCAGCAGGCAGATATGGAGTCCAGCTTTTGGTTATTAATAAAAGAATGTAATTTTCAGCATAGTAGCCATTGCAATTTGCTTACATAGTACACATAAGTTATAAAATTGATGTTTAACAAAGTCACCCTGCAGAAAATCCTGATATTTTTTCTGGTTAAAAAGAGTGTTACACTACTGACATTCATAGAATTAGAAAAAAAAAAAAAAAAAAAAAAAAAAGAAACAATACTTGTTGTTGCATGAAAACATGGTGACAAATGTATGTCTGCTTAGTTCAGGATACTGTATGACCGTGAATATATGATATTGGAATACATATTTTTTCTTTTCATGCATGTAATGCTTAATGTCAGGTATGCAACAAATAAACTCTAAACTTTTAATGTTCCTTTGAGATGATGGCATTTGTTTTTCCATTTGTTTTTCCCGAAAACATTAATATTATTCTAATTTTTTCTGAGAGTATGAGGTTGACCATATGTCCATCACATAAGGTATTTTAAAAGATTTTACTAGATATCTGAAGTGAGATATAAAACGTTTTTCAGCCAGGGAGAAAAATAGCTTACACTTTGAAATTTTTTTACATTTACAGATTTAGAATGGAAATACCGATGCAACATATTGCATTTTAATGTATAAAATCAAATAAAATACAGCAAGAAAGATTCCTGCACCGTTAAGGTGTTTTAAATTATGTAAATAATTAAGTTTCAAATAAGTAAAGTTGTCTTATAGTTTATTCAATTGTCTGTATTTCAAAGTAATAACACTTTCTGGTGACACCGAGTTTTAATTTTGAGACAAGTCAGAGGACATTATAATGTCAATACTTTTTTTTTTTTAAATTAGTTCTGTACAAGAGCTGTGTTCTTTTGGCTATCTTGAGACTGCTTTCTTTAAAGAGGGAGAGCTCAAAAAATAAATGGTACCACGTATTACAGTGTACCACGAGGAGTTATCTTGCTGAAAGGCTCTATATACCTGAGCTTACAGTGTAGATCCAAATCAAATGTCATTTACATCTAATAGATACTGTAGAATACCTTACATGCCCCAAGTCTTGAACAGACAGTTCTGAGTTATTTATGTAGACCCAGATTAGATATTACATCTTAAAAATATATACTGAAGAATACCGTTCTACCCTAAGTATTGGATAAACAGTTTGGAACAAACAGTGTAGATCCAAATCAGGTGCCATATTACATTTTATAAATGGATACTGTAGAATACATTAAATGTCCTAAATCTTGATCAAATATTACTAAGCTAGCAGTATAGATTTATATCAGACGTCACATCTAAAATACATATAATAAACGGATAATGTAGAAAACCGTTTTTACTCAAAGTATTGTACAGACAGTACTGACCTAACCTTGTAGCCCTAGATCAGACGCCACCTTACATCTAATAAATGGATACTATAGAATACCTTATATACCATAATTATTGGTTAGACAGCCCTGAGGTAACAGTGTAGACCCAGATCAGACGCATCTAATAAATGGATACTAAAGAATACCTATTGGACAGAGAGTCCTAAGGAAACAATACCGATTCCAATTTCTACATATCTAGAGAAACTTTAAATGTACTATGAAAAAATAAGCAACAAAACAACATCAACAAAAATAATAATAGCAATAATAATAATAATAATAATAATAACAATAATATTAATAATAAAAGTAATAATAATAATAGATATAGTAATCAGATGCCATATTACAGCTAATAAATGGATACTGTAGAATGCATTAATATATAACCTAAGTAGTGGGGAGATATACCTGAGCTTACAGTGTAGACCTAAACCAATTGCAATATTACATCTAATAAATACATACTGTAGAATACTTACATGCTCTAGGTATTGAACAGACAGTTCTGAGTTACTAATGCAGACCCAAATCAGATTACAATATTACATCTAATGAATATAATATACAATGCCTTTCTACCCTAAGTATTGGACAAACAGCTCGGAGCAAACAGTGTAGACCCAAACCAGATGCCATATTACATCATATAAATGGGTACTGTAGAATACTTTATATACCCTAAATATTGGACAGGCATTACTGAGCTAACAGTATAGATCTAGATCAGAAGTCACATTTAAAATGCATCTAATAAATGGATACTGTAGAAAAACCTTTTTCTAGAGATACTTTAAATGTACTATGAAATAATAAGCAACAAAACAACAACAACAACAACAATAATAATAATAATAATAATAATAATAAAAGAGTACTCAGATGCCATATTGCATCTAAAATGAATGCTGCAGAATACCTTATATACCATAAGTATTGGTTAGACAGCCCTGAGTTAACAGTGTAGACCCAGATCAGACGCCATCATGCATCTAATAAATGGATACTAAAGAATACCATTTATATTCAAAGTATTGGACAGGAGTCCTAAGGAAACAATACCAATTCCAATTTCTAAATATCTATGGAAACTTTAAATGCACTATGAAAAAAGTAAGCGACAAAACAACAACAGCAAAAATAATAATAATAATAATAATAATAATAGTAATAATAGATATAGTAATCAGATGCCATATTTCAGCTAATAAATGGGTACCGTAGAATACATTAATATATAACCTAAGTAGTGGAGAGATATACCTGAGCTTACAGTGTAGACCCAAACCAATTGCCATATTACATCTAATAAATATATACTGTAGAATACTTACATGCTCTAGGTATTGAACAGACAGTTCTGAGCTACTAATGCAGACCCAAATCAGATAACCATATTTCATCTAATGAATACACTATACAATCCCTTTCTACCCTAAGAATTGGACAAACAGTTCGGAGCAAACAGTGTAGACCCAAACCAGATGCCATATTACATCTTATAAATGGATACTGTAGAATACTTTATATACCCAAAATATTGGACAGGCATTACTGAGCTAACAGTATAGATCTAGATCAGAAGTCACATTTAAAATGCATCTAATAAATAGATACTGAAGAAATCCCTTTTTCTAGAGTTACTTTAAATGTACTACGAAATAATAAGCAACAAAACAACATAAGCAACAACAATAACAACAACAACAACAACATCAATAATAATAATAATAATAAAAATAGTACTCAGATGCCATATTGCATCTAAAATGAATGCTGTAGAATACATTATCTACCATAAGTATTGGTTAGACAGCCCTGAGATAACAGTGCAGACCCAGATCAGAATCCATCATGCATCTAATAAATGGATACTAAAGAATACCATTTATATTCAAAGTATTGGACAGAGAGTCCAAAGGAAACAATACCAATTCCAATTTCAAATTATCTAGAGAAACTTTAAATGTACTATGAAAAAATAAGCAACAAAACAACAACAAAAAATAATAATAATAATAATAAAAGTAAATATAATAATAGACATAGTAATCAGATGCCATATTATAGTTAATAAATGGATACTGTAGAATACATTAATATATAACCTAAGTAGTGGAGAAATATACCTGAGCTTACAGTGTAGACCCAAACCAATTGCCATATTACATCTAATAAATATATACTGTAGAATACTTACATGCTCTAGGTATTGGCCAGACAGTTCTGAGCTACTAATGCAGACCCAAATCAGATAACCATATTACATCTAATGAGTATACTATACAACGCCTTTCTACCCTAAGTATTGGACAAACAGTTCGGAGCAAACAGTGTAGACCCAAACCAGATGCCATATTACATCTTATAAATGGATACTGTAGAATACTTTATATACCCTAAATATTGGACAGGCGTTACTGAGCTAACAGTATAGATCTAGATCAGAAGTCACATTTAAAATGCATCTAATAAATGGATACTGTAGAAAACCCTTTTTTCTAAAGATACTTTAAATGTACTATGAAATAATAAGGAACAAAACAACATAAACAACAACAACAACAAAAACAACAATAACAACAACAACAACCATAAAAATAATAATAATAATAATAATAGAATAGTACTCAGATGCCATATTGCATCTAAAATGAATGCTGTAGAATACCTTACATACCCTAAGTATTAGAGAGATATACTTGAGCTTACAATGTAGACCCAAATCAGATGCCTTATTACATCTAATAAACAGATATTGTAGAATGTTTACGGTATCCGACGCAAGGAAAATCCACAGCAATATAAGGCATATTGTATGTTTACATCTGTGATAATCCTGATTAGGAGAAACGTATTTTATGAGTTAGTCTTAAGAATTTAAAAATGGCTTAGTTCTGTTAGATAGAACAAGAAAATATGACTGACAACTCCAAGATCATACGTTAGCATCATATTCATAATGCAAACTGTTTTATTTATACTATGCTATGAACAGTGATATAATTCTAAACAAACTGTTATTTTCTTTTCAGGTATTAGGTGGAGTTCTATGAACATTGAAAGTCTTAAAGAGTCATCAGATTCCGGATTCTTTTGAAGTTAAGTATTGTTATTGTTTGTTGTTTTGTAATGTTGGTTTGATTTGATTTGGATTGATTTCGTTTCATCAGGTTTCTCTTTGGATTCGTTTCTTTCGGTTTCGTTTTGGGGTTTCTCTATTTGGATAATAGTGTTGATTGTATTCTATTGTATTGTATGTTGTAGTGTTATGTATTCTATTATATTGTTGGTTTTGTTTCGTTTCCATTCGTTTCTGTTTGATTTGGTTTCATTCAGTTTCGTTTCGTTTTTCTCTATTTGGATTATAGTGTTTTTGTAATGTATTGTATATTGTAGTGTAATGTATTGCATTGTATTATGTTTCTGTTTGATTTGATTTCGTTCGGTTTCGATTGAGCTTTCTGTATTCTGAGTGTATTGTGTTATCGTTTCGGATTATATTGTTATGTAATTTAATGTAATGTAATGCATTGTAATGTAATGTAATGTAATGTAATGTAATGTAATGTAATGTAATGTAATGTAATAATCATTATACTGTATTATGTTTGATTTCGTTTGATTTCTGTTGTCTTGGTTTCTTTCGGTGTCATTTGTTTTTTTTTTCTCTATTTGGAGTATGGTGTTTATTACATTGTATTGTATATTGTAGTGTAACGTTTGTATTGAATTATATATTTGTTTTCTTTGGTTTTGATTGGTTAGGTTTCTGTTTGATTTTCTTACGTTTGACCCTTCTGTATTTGGATTGTAGTGTGTTTCGTTTTGGATTATATCGTTATGTAATGTAATGTAATGTAATGTAATGTAATATAATATAAGGTAATGCATTGTAATGTAATGTAATAATTATTGTATTATGTTTGGTATCGTTTAATATCTGTTGATTTGGATTCTTTCGATTTCATTTGTTTTTTCTCTATTTGGATTATGGTATTTGTTGCATTGTATTGTTTATTGTAGTGTTACGTTTTGTATTGAATTATATATTTGTTTTCATTAGTTTTGATTCGTTAGGTTTTGATTGCTTAGGTTTTTGTTTGATTTGATTTCGTTTGCTTTTGTTTTGATTGGTAATGTTTCTGTTTGCTTTGCTTTCGTTCGGTTTCATTTGTCTTGATGGTGTGGTATGATATCTTAATTTATTTTTTTTATATTTACAGGTGGTTCCACGGTCGACTGGAACTCAGTGAAGGACCGAAACCGATTACTGGTTGTAAGTATATTTAATAACTCTGTCGATGAATTAATGTGATACCCTGTTTACGCCTCATAGCCCGTGGTTCGCCGATATTCTGTTTCAAATTAAGAAGCGTCCGTATTGCCGCTCTCGACCTCGGATCAGGGGGTTCCGGGCTCAAATCTCGCTAGAAGCGGAATTTCGCTTATGAGTGTACGGCGATTCTTACACAGAGCCTTTTATTATCACCCTTCAGTAGTCTCAATATGACTTAATTAATATTGAAGAAATACCAAACCATTATCATCATTATTTCAAATTAAATCCACATTTCATATTCTTAGATATATCAAAAGATCAGAGAATATGAATAATAATATATTGAAGATGTTTCACGGCGGCCAAAATGGGGGCATTTTCAAAAAAATGAAATTTGCTGGTTCTATTGAAGTTTCTATACTACAAACAATGTATTACCTACCCTCAAGCTATCTGCCAAATTTCAGTCGATTCCGTCAAATAGTTAAAGTTTTAGGCTCGAAAGTGTAGATAAAAATGTCAGGAGGATAACACTTTTAACGTGACAGTTTTTCAGTAGTTGTGTTTTCACAAGTATAGTTTGGTAATATCGCAACTGTCATGGGAAAAAAGGTTTCAAGCACTTTAAACATTTTTCAGAGCTGTTGTCCTCAACTGTATAATGATACCCTTCAACCTTTGAGAACTCTTGATAAAAAATGAATTTGAAATGAAACGGGCGCGAAAAGTTCATTAGATACCATTGAATATGCCAAATGCTTCACTGAATGGTTTATGCTTGAACAAGAATTTGTATAATTTGAACTGTCATTTGCTCATGCTTAAACAATTAGAGCATCAACTATATGAAGGTACGCTTTTATGTTAGGAATGTAACGTTTCAACTAAAAGGTAATCCCAAAGTTCAGTGGGGCACTCAGTCAATCCCATTTTGCTATTTTCAAGAAGCTTTCCACCCACAGATATTAATTAAACCTTTTTTTGACTGTGCCTAAATGTCTGTTTTAACTTTTTTTTTCTGCAAATAAAGCCACGTCAGGAGTGAAACGTTTTATACAAAAAAGAAACAAAAAACTTAAAAAGAAGTCATAATTTTTGTACAAAGCTTGTAAATGATATCTGTTTGTAAAGCAGCCATAGAAAACCAAGTATTTTATCATTTCAAAAGCATTTCCTTTAACTATTCAAGGTTATGTAGGGAACTACTGAAAGAAATTTCACCAAGTTTCTGGATATCTGAACTGTCATAGTTTCATAAATATAAAGGTGATAAAATTCCATATACAAAGAAACATTAGTTATTCCCTATATACAAATTATGAGTAAAAGTCTTGAAATTATTATTTGTTCATGGAAGTAGTGCATATGTTTGTCACATAAGCCTTTTCAGAAAAGCGGTACTCTCTTGACATAATAAGTTTGTCCCATTAAACCTTCTTTGCAGATTCTTGCATTTATTTATACTTCTGAGTACTTAAATAGCTCTGTTGCATTTGAGTCCTCATAAAGAACTTCCTGCCACAAGTTATTATTAGTTTTTTTGGTGGATGTACATCTTTACAATGAAAGATATAGAAATACGTTTTAGAGCATGAAAAAACTTAGTGAGCATTTAGGATATTATTGTGTGTAAACTAAACAAAAAATGACAAAATACACATGTATTGCCAAATTTCAGACATAAAGAGCATTTTAAATATCTTGAAAGTGAAGACATAAAACAGCAGTATAATTGAAAGAATCTGTAAAAAGAACAAAAGCAGCAGGCAGATATGGAGTCCAGCTTTTGGTTATTAATAAAAGAATGTAATTTTCAGCATAGTAGCCATTGCAATTTGCTTACATAGTACACATAAGTTATAAAATTGATGTTTAACAAAGTCACCCTGCAGAAAATCCTGATATTTTTTCTGGTTAAAAAGAGTGTTACACTACTGACATTCATAGAATTAGACAAAAAAAAAAAAAAAAAAAAAAAAAAAAAAAGAAACAATACTTGTTGTTGCATGAAAACATGGTGACAAATGTATGTCTGCTTAGTTCAGGATACTGTATGACCGTGAATATATGATATTGGAATACATATTTTTTCTTTTCATGCATGTAATGCTTAATGTCAGGTATGCAACAAATAAACTCTAAACTTTTAATGTTCCTTTGAGATGATGGCATTTGTTTTTCCCGAAAACATTAATATTATTCTAATTCTTTCTGAGAGTATGAGGTTGACCATATGTCCATCACATAAGGTATTTTAAAAGATTTTACTAGATATCTGAAGTGAGATATAAAACGTTTTTCAGCCAGGGAGAAAAATAGCTTACACTTTGAAAATTTTTTACATTTACAGATTTAGAATGGAAATACCGATGCAACATATTGCATTTTAATGTATAAAATCAAATAAAATACAGCAAGAAAGATTCCTGCACCGTTAAGGTGTTTTAAATTATGTAAATAATTAAGTTTCAAATAAGTAAAGTTGTCTTATAGTTTATTCAATTGTCTGTATTTCAAAGTAATAACACTTTCTGGTGACACCGAGTTTTAATTTTGAGACAAGTCAGAGGACATTATAATGTCAATACTTTTTTTTTTAAATTAGTTCTGTACAAGAGCTGTGTTCTTTTGGCTATCTTGAGACTGCTTTCTTTAAAGAGGGAGAGCTCAAAAAATAAATGGTACCACGTATTACAGTGTACCACGAGGAGTTATCTTGCTGAAAGGCTCTATATACCTGAGCTTACAGTGTAGATCCAAATCAGATGTCATTTACATCTAATAGATACTGTAGAATACCTTACATGCCCCAAGTCTTGAACAGACAGTTCTGAGTTATTTATGTAGACCCAGATTAGATATTACATCTTAAAAATATATACTGAAGAATACCGTTCTACCCTAAGTATTGGATAAACAGTTTGGAACAAACAGTGTAGATCCAAATCAGGTGCAATATTACATTTGATAAATGGATACTGTAGAATACATTAAATGTCCTAAATCTTGATCAAATATTACTAAGCTAGCAGTATAGATTTATATCAGACGTCACATCTAAAATACATATAATAAACGAATAATGTAGAAAACCGTTTTTACTCAAAGTATTGTACAGACAGTACTGACCTAACCTTGTAGCCCTAGATCAGACGCCACCTTACATCTAATAAATGGATACTATAGAATACCTTATATACCATAATTATTGGTTAGACAGCCCTGAGGTAACAGTGTAGACCCAGATCAGACGCATCTAATAAATGGATACTAAAGAATACCTATTGGACAGAGAGTCCTAAGGAAACAATACCGATTCCAATTTCTACATATCTAGAGAAACTTTAAATGTACTATGAAAAAATAAGCAACAAAACAACATCAACAAAAATAATAATAGCAATAATAATAATAATAATAATAATAATAATGTTAATAATAAAAGTAATAATAATAATAGATATAGTAATCAGATGCCATATTACAGCTAATAAATGGATACTGTAGAATGCATTAATATATAACGTAAGTAGCGGGGAGATACACCTGAGCTTACAGTGTAGACCTAAACCAATTGCAATATTACATCTAATAAATACATACTGTAGAATACTTACATGCTCTAGGTATTGAACAGACAGTTCTGAGTTACTAATGCAGACCCAAATCAGATTACAATATTACATCTAATGAATATAATATACAATGCCTTTCTACCCTAAGTATTGGACAAACAGCTCGGAGCAAACAGTGTAGACCCAAACCAGATGCCATATTACATCATATAAATGGGTACTGTAGAATACTTTATATACCCTAAATATTGGACAGGCATTACTGAGCTAACAGTATAGATCTAGATCAGAAGTCACATTTAAAATGCATCTAATAAATGGATACTGTAGAAAAAACTTTTTCTAGAGATACTTTAAATGTACTATGAAATAATAAGCAACAAAACAACAACAACAACAACATTAATAATAATAATAATAATAATAATAATAATAAAAGAGTACTCAGATGCCATATTGCATCTAAAATGAATGCTGCAGAATACCTTATATGCCATAAGTATTGGTTAGACAGCCCTGAGTTAACAGTGTAGACCCAGATCAGACGCCATCATGCATCTAATAAATGGATACTAAAGAATACCATTTATATTCAAAGTATTGGACAGGAGTCCTAAGGAAACAATACCAATTCCAATTTCTAAATATCTATGGAAACTTTGAATGCACTATGAAAAAAGTAAGCGACAAAACAACAACAGCAAAAATAATAATAATAATAATAATAATAATAATAGTAATAATAGATATAGTAATCAGATGCCATATTTCAGCTAATAAATGGGTACCGTAGAATACATTAATATATAACCTAAGTAGTGGAGAGATATACCTGAGCTTACAGTGTAGACCCAAACCAATTGCCATATTACATCTAATAAATATATACTGTAGAATACTTACATGCTCTAGGTATTGAACAGACAGTTCTGAGCTACTAATGCAGACCCAAATCAGATAACCATATTTCATCTAATGAATATACTATACAATCCCTTTCTACCCTAAGAATTGGACAAACAGTTCGGAGCAAACAGTGTAGACCCAAACCAGATGCCATATTACATCTTATAAATGGATACTGTAGAATACTTTATATACCTAAAATATTGGACAGGCATTACTGAGCTAACAGTATAGATCTAGATCAGAAGTCACATTTAAAATGCATCTGATAAATAGATACTGAAGAAATCCCTTTTTCTAGAGATACTTTAAATGTACTACGAAATAATAAGCAACAAAACAACATAAGCAACAACAATAACAACAACAACAACAACATCAATAATAATAATAATAATAAAAATAGTACTCAGATGCCATATTGCATCTAAAATGAATGCTGTAGAATACATTATCTACCATAAGTATTGGTTAGACAGCCCTGAGATAACAGTGCAGACCCAGATCAGAATCCATCATGCATCTAATAAATGGATACTAAAGAATACCATTTATATTCAAAGTATTGGACAGAGAGTCCAAAGGAAACAATACCAATTCCAATTTCTAATTATCTAGAGAAACTTTAAATGTACTATGAAAAAATAAGCAACAAAACAACAACAAAAAATAATACTAATAATAATAAAAGTAAATATAATAATAGACATAGTAATCAGATGCCATATTATAGTTAATAAATGGATACTGTAGAATACATTAATATATAACCTAAGTAGTGGAGAAATATACCTGAGCTTACAGTGTAGACCCAAACCAATTGCCATATTACATCTAATAAATATATACTGTAGAATACTTACATGCTCTAGGTATTGGCCAGACAGTTCTGAGCTACTAATGCAGACCCAAATCAGATAACCATATTACATCTAATGAGTATACTATACAACGCCTTTCTACCCTAAGTATTGGACAAACAGTTCGGAGCAAACAGTGTAGACCCAAACCAGATGCCATATTACATCTTATAAATGGATACTGTAGAATACTTTATATAACCTAATTATTGGACAGGCGTTACTGAGCTAACAGTATAGATCTAGATCAGAAGTCACATTTAAAATGCATCTAATAAATGGATACTGTAGAAAACCCTTTTTTCTAAAGATACTTTAAATGTACTATGAAATAATAAGGAACAAAACAACATAAACAACAACAACAACAAAAACAACAATAACAACAACAACAACCATAAAAATAATAATAATAATAATAATAGAATAGTACTCAGATGCCATATTGCATCTAAAATGAATGCTGTAGAATACCTTACATACCCTAAGTATTAGAGAGATATACTTGAGCTTACAATGTAGACCCAAATCAGATGCCTTATTACATCTAATAAACAGATATTGTAGAATGTTTACGGTATCCGACGCAAGGAAAATCCACAGCAATATAAGGCATATTGTATGTTTACATCTGTGATAATCCTGATTAGGAGAAACGTATTTTATGAGTTAGTCTTAAGAATTTAAAAATGGCTTAGTTCTGTTAGATAGAACAAGAAAATATGACTGACAACTCCAAGATCATACGTTAGCATCATATTCATAATGCAAACTGTTTTATTTATACTATGCTATGAACAGTGATATAATTCTAAACAAACTGTTATTTTCTTTTCAGGTATTAGGTGGAGTTCTATGAACATTGAAAGTCTTAAAGAGTCATCAGATTCCGGATTCTTTTGAAGTTAAGTATTGTTATTGTTTGTTGTTTTGTAATGTTGGTTTGATTTGATTTGGATTGATTTCGTTTCATCAGGTTTCTCTTTGGATTCGTTTCTTTCGGTTTCGTTTTGGGGTTTCTCTATTTGGATTATAGTGTTGATTGTATTCTATTGTATTGTATGTTGTAGTGTTATGTATTCTATTATATTGTTGGTTTTGTTTCGTTTCCATTCGTTTCTGTTTGATTTGGTTTCATTCAGTTTCGTTTCATTTTTCTCTATTTGGATTATAGTGTTTTTGTAATGTATTGTATATTGTAGTGTAATGTATTGCATTGTATTATGTTTCTGTTTGATTTGATTTCGTTCGGTTTCGATTGAGCTTTCTGTATTCTGATTGTATTGTGTTATCGTTTCGGATTATATTGTTATGTAATTTAATGTAATGTAATGCATTGTAATGTAATGTAATGTAATGTAATGAAATGTAATGTAATGTAATGTAATGTAATAATCATTATACTGTATTATGTTTGATTTCGTTTGATTTCTGTTGTCTTGGTTTCTTTCGGTGTCATTTGTTTTTTTTCTCTATTTGGAGTATGGTGTTTATTACATTGTATTGTATATTGTAGTGTAACGTTTGTATTGAATTATATATTTGTTTTCTTTGGTTTTGATTGGTTAGGTTTCTGTTTGATTTTCTTACGTTTGACCCTTCTGTATTTGGATTGTAGTGTGTTTCGTTTTGGATTATATCGTTATGTAATGTAATGTAATGTAATATAATATAAGGTAATGCATTGTAATGTAATGTAATAATTATTGTATTATGTTTGGTATCGTTTAATATCTGTTGATTTGGATTCTTTCGATTTCATTTGTTTTTTCTCTATTTGGATTATGGTATTTGTTGCATTGTATTGTTTATTGTAGTGTTACGTTTTGTATTGAATTATATATTTGTTTTCATTAGTTTTGATTCGTTAGGTTTTGATTGCTTAGGTTTTTGTTTGATTTGATTTCGTTTGCTTTTGTTTTGATTGGTAATGTTTCTGTTTGCTTTGCTTTCGTTCGGTTTCATTTGTCTTGATGGTGTGGTATGATATCTTAATTTATTTTTTTTTATATTTACAGGTGGTTCCACGGTCGACTGGAACTCAGTGAAGGACCGTAACCGATTACTGGTTGTAAGTATATTTAATAACTCTGTCGATGAATTAATGTGATACCCTGTTTACGCCTCATAGCCCGTGGTTCGCCGATATTCTGTTTCAAATTAAGAAGCGTCCGTATTGCCGCTCTCGACCTCGGATCAGGGGGTTCCGGGCTCAAATCTCGCTAGAAGCGGAATTTCGCTTATGAGTGTACGGCGATTCTTACACAGAGCCTTTTATTATCACCCGTCAGTAGTCTCAATATGACTTAATTAATATTGAAGAAATACCAAACCATTATCATCATTATTTCAAATTAAATCCACATTTCATATTCTTAGATATATCAAAAGATCAGAGAATATGAATAATAATATATTGAAGATGTTTCACGGCGGCCAAAATGGGGGCATTTTCAAAAAAATGAAATTTGCTGGTTCTATTGAAGTTTCTATACTACAAACAATGTATTACCTACCCTCAAGCTATCTGCCAAATTTCAGTCGATTCCGTCAAAGAGTTAAAGTTTTAGGCTCGAAAGTGTAGATAAAAATGTCAGGAGGATAACACTTTTAACGTGACAGTTTTTCAGTAGTTGTGTTTTCACAAGTATAGTTTGGTAATATCGCAACTGTCATGGGAAAAAAGGTTTCAAGCACTTTAAACATTTTTCAGAGCTGTTGTCCTCAACTGTATAATGATACCCTTCAACCTTTGAGAACTCTTGATAAAATATGAATTTGAAATGAAACGGGCGCGAAAAGTTCATTAGATACCATTGAATATGCCAAATGCTTCACTGAATGGTTTATGCTTGAACAAGAATTTGTATAATTTGAACTGTCATTTGCTCATGCTTAAACAATTAGAGCATCAACTATATGAAGGTACGCTTTTATGTTAGGAATGTAACGTTTCAACTAAAAGGTAATCCCAAAGTTCAGTGGGGCACTCAGTCAATCCCATTTTGCTATTTTCAAGAAGCTTTCCACCCACAGATATTAATTAAACCTTTTTTTGACTGTGCCTAAATGTCTGTTTTAACTTTTTTTTTCTGCAAATAAAGCCACGTCAGGAGTGAAACGTTTTATACAAAAAAAAAAAAAAACTTAAAAAGAAGTCATAATTTTTGTACAAAGCTTGTAAATGATATCTGTTTGTAAAGCAGCCATAGAAAACCAAGTATTTTATCATTTCAAAAGCATTTCCTTTAACTATTCAAGGTTATGTAGGGAACTACTGAAAGAAATTTCACCAAGTTTCTGGATATCTGAACTGTCATAGTTTCATAAATATAAAGGTGATAAAATTCCATATACAAAGAAACATTAGTTATTCCCTATATACAAATTATGAGTAAAAGTCTTGAAATTATTATTTGTTCATGGAAGTAGTGCATATGTTTGTCACATAAGCCTTTTCAGAAAAGCGGTACTCTCTTGACATAATAAGTTTGTCCCATTAAACCTTTTTTGCAGATTCTTGCATTTATTTATACTTCTGAGTACTTAAATAGCTCTGTTGCATTTGAGTCCTCATAAAGAACTTCCTGCCACAAGTTATTATTAGTTTTTTGGTGGCTGTACATCTTTACAATGAAAGATATAGAAATACGTTTTAGAGCATGAAAAAACTTAGTGAGCATTTAGGATATTATTGTGTGTAAACTAAACAAAAAATGACAAAATACACATGTATTGCCAAATTTCAGACATAAAGAGCATTTTAAATATCTTGAAAGTGAAGACATAAAACAGCAGTATAACTGAAAGAATCTGTAAAAAGAACAAAAGCAGCAGGCAGATATGGAGTCCAGCTTTTGGTTATTAATAAAAGAATGTAATTTTCAGCATAGTAGCCATTGCAATTTGCTTACATAGTACACATAAGTTATAAAATTGATGTTTAACAAAGTCACCCTGCAGAAAATCCTGATATTTTTTCTGGTTAAAAAGAGTGTTACACTACTGACATTCATAGAATTAGAAAAAAAAAAAAAAAAAAAAAAAAAAAGAAACAATACTTGTTGTTGCATGAAAACATGGTGACAAATGTATGTCTGCTTAGTTCAGGATACTGTATGACCGTGAATATATGATATTGGAATACATATTTTTTCTTTTCATGCATGTAATGCTTAATGTCAGGTATGCAACAAATAAACTCTAAACTTTTAATGTTCCTTTGAGATGATGGCATTTGTTTTTCCCGAAAACATTAATATTATTCTAATTCTTTCTGAGAGTATGAGGTTGACCATATGTCCATCACATAAGGTATTTTAAAAGATTTTACTAGATATCTGAAGTGAGATATAATACGTTTTTCAGCCAGGGAGAAAAATAGCTTACACTTTGAAAATTTTTTACATTTACAGATTTAGAATGGAAATACCGATGCAACATATTGCATTTTAATGTATAAAATCAAATAAAATACAGCAAGAAAGATTCCTGCACCGTTAAGGTGTTTTAAATTATGTAAATAATTAAGTTTCAAATAAGTAAAGTTGTCTTATAGTTTATTCAATTGTCTGTATTTCAAAGTAATAACACTTTCTGGTGACACCGAGTTTTAATTTTGAGACAAGTCAGAGGACATTATAATGTCAATACTTTTTTTTTAAATTAGTTCTGTACAAGAGCTGTGTTCTTTTGGCTATCTTGAGACTGCTTTCTTTAAAGAGGGAGAGCTCAAAAAATAAATGGTACCACGTATTACAGTGTACCACGAGGAGTTATCTTGCTGAAAGGCTCTATATACCTGAGCTTACAGTGTAGATCCAAACCAGATGTCATTTACATCTAATAGATACTGTAGAATACCTTACATGCCCCAAGTCTTGAACAGACAGTTCTGAGTTATTTATGTAGACCCAGATTAGATATTACATCTTAAAAATATATACTGAAGAATACCGTTCTACCCTAAGTATTGGATAAACAGTTTGGAACAAACAGTGTAGATCCAAATCAGGTGCCATATTACATTTTATAAATGGATACTGTAGAATACATTAAATGTCCTAAATCTTGATCAAATATTACTAAGCTAGCAGTATAGATTTATATCAGACGTCACATCTAAAATACATATAATAAACGGATAATGTAGAAAACCGTTTTTACTCAAAGTATTGTACAGACAGTACTGACCTAACCTTGTAGCCCTAGATCAGACGCCACCTTACATCTAATAAATGGATACTATAGAATACCTTATATACCATAATTATTGGTTAGACAGCCCTGAGGTAACAGTGTAGACCCAGATCAGACGCATCTAATAAATGGATACTAAAGAATACCTATTGGACAGAGAGTCCTAAGGAAACAATACCGATTCCAATTTCTACATATCTAGAGAAACTTTAAATGTACTATGAAAAAATAAGCAACAAAACAACATCAACAAAAATAATAATAGCAATAATAATAATAATAATAATAATAATAATAATATTAATAATAAAAGTAATAATAATAATAGATATAGTAATCAGATGCCATATTACAGCTAATAAATGGATACTGTAGAATGCATCAATATATAACCTAAGTAGTGGGGAGATATACCTGAGCTTACAGTGTAGACCTAAACCAATTGCAATATTACATCTAATAAATACTTACTGTAGAATACTTACATGCTCTAGGTATTGAACAGACAGTTCTGAGTTACTAATGCAGACCCAAATCAGATTACAATATTACATCTAATGAATATAATATACAATGCCTTTCTACCCTAAGTATTGGACAAACAGCTCGGAGCAAACAGTGTAGACCCAAACCAGATGCCATATTACATCATATAAATGGGTACTGTAAAATACTTTATATACCCTAAATATTGGACAGGCATTACTGAGCTAACAGTATAGATCTAGATCAGAAGTCACATTTAAAATGCATCTAATAAATGGATACTGTAGAAAAACCTTTTTCTAGAGATACTTTAAATGTACTATGAAATAATAAGCAACAAAACAACAACAACAACAATAATAATAATAATAATAATAATAATAAAAGAGTACTCAGATGCCATATTGCATCTAAAATGAATGCTGCAGAATACCTTATATACCATAAGTATTGGTTAGACAGCCCTGAGTTAACAGTGTAGACCCAGATCAGACGCCATCATGCATCTAATAAATGGATACTAAAGAATACCATTTATATTCAAAGTATTGGACAGGAGTCCTAAGGAAACAATACCAATTCCAATTTCTAAATATCTATGGAAACTTTAAATGCACTATGAAAAAAGTAAGCGACAAAACAACAACAGCAAAAATAATAATAATAATAATAATAATAGTAATAATAGATATAGTAATCAGATGCCATATTTCAGCTAATAAATGGGTACCGTAGAATACATTAATATATAACCTAAGTAGTGGAGAGATATACCTGAGCTTACAGTGTAGACCCAAACCAATTGCCATATTACATCTAATAAATATATACTGTAGAATACTTACATGCTCTAGGTATTGAACAGACAGTTCTGAGCTACTAATGCAGACCCAAATCAGATAACCATATTTCATCTAATGAATATACTATACAATCCCTTTCTACCCTAAGAATTGGACAAACAGTTCGGAGCAAACAGTGTAGACCCAAACCAGATGCCATATTACATCTTATAAATGGATACTGTAGAATACTTTATATACCCAAAATATTGGACAGGCATTACTGAGCTAACAGTATAGATCTAGATCAGAAGTCACATTTAAAATGCATCTAATAAATAGATACTGAAGAAATCCCTTTTTCTAGAGATACTTTAAATGTACTACGAAATAATAAGCAACAAAACAACATAAGCAACAACAATAACAACAACAACAACAACAACATCAATAATAATAATAATAATAAAAATAGTACTCAGATGCCATATTGCATCTAAAATGAATGCTGTAGAATACATTATCTACCATAAGTATTGGTTAGACAGCCCTGAGATAACAGTGCAGACCCAGATCAGAATCCATCATGCATCTAATAAATGGATACTAAAGAATACCATTTATATTCAAAGTATTGGACAGAGAGTCCAAAGGAAACAATACCAATTCCAATTTCTAATTATCTAGAGAAACTTTAAATGTACTATGAAAAAATAAGCAACAAAACAACAACAAAAAATAATAATAATAATAATAAAAGTAAATATAATAATAGACATAGTAATCAGATGCCATATTATAGTTAATAAATGGATACTGTAGAATACATTAATATATAACCTATGTAGTGGAGAAATATACCTGAGCTTACAGTGTAGACCCAAACCAATTGCCATATTACATCTAATAAATATATACTGTAGAATACTTACATGCTCTAGGTATTGGCCAGACAGTTCTGAGCTACTAATGCAGACCCAAATCAGATAACCATATTACATCTAATGAGTATACTATACAACGCCTTTCTACCCTAAGTATTGGACAAACAGTTCGGAGCAAACAGTGTAGACCCAAACCAGATGCCATATTACATCTTATAAATGGATACTGTAGAATACTTTATATACCCTAAATATTGGACAGGCGTTACTGAGCTAACAGTATAGATCTAGATCAGAAGTCACATTTAAAATGCATCTAATAAATGGATACTGTAGAAAACCCTTTTTTCTAAAGATACTTTAAATGTACTATGAAATAATAAGGAACAAAACAACATAAACAACAACAACAACAAAAACAACAATAACAACAACAACAACCATAAAAATAATAATAATAATAATAATAGAATAGTACTCAGATGCCATATTGCATCTAAAATGAATGCTGTAGAATACCTTACATACCCTAAGTATTAGAGAGATATACTTGAGCTTACAATGTAGACCCAAATCAGATGCCTTATTACATCTAATAAACAGATATTGTAGAATGTTTACGGTATCCGACGCAAGGAAAATCCACAGCAATATAAGGCATATTGTATGTTTACATCTGTGATAATCCTGATTAGGAGAAACGTATTTTATGAGTTAGTCTTAAGAATTTAAAAATGGCTTAGTTCTGTTAGATAGAACAAGAAAATATGACTGACAACTCCAAGATCATACGTTAGCATCATATTCATAATGCAAACTGTTTTATTTATACTATGCTATGAACAGTGATATAATTCTAAACAAACTGTTATTTTCTTTTCAGGTATTAGGTGGAGTTCTATGAACATTGAAAGTCTTAAAGAGTCATCAGATTCCGGATTCTTTTGAAGTTAAGTATTGTTATTGTTTGTTGTTTTGTAATGTTGGTTTGATTTGATTTGGATTGATTTCGTTTCATCAGGTTTCTCTTTGGATTCGTTTTTTTCGGTTTCGTTTTGGGGTTTCTCTATTTGGATTATAGTGTTGATTGTATTCTATTGTATTGTATGTTGTAGTGTTATGTATTCTATTATATTGTTGGTTTTGTTTCGTTTCCATTCGTTTCTGTTTGATTTGGTTTCATTCAGTTTCGTTTCGTTTTTCTCTATTTGGATTATAGTGTTTTTGTAATGTATTGTATATTGTAGAGTAATGTATTGCATTGTATTATGTTTCTGTTTGATTTGATTTCGTTCGGTTTCGATTGAGCTTTCTGTATTCTGATTGTATTGTGTTATCGTTTTGGATTATATTGTTATGTAATTTAATGTAATGTAATGCATTGTAATGTAATGTAATATAATGTATTGTAATGTAATGTCATAATCATTATACTGTATTATGTTTGATTTCGTTTGATTTCTGTTGTCTTGGTTTCTTTCAGTGTCATTTGTTTTTTTTCTCTATTTGGAGTATGGTGTTTATTACATTGTATTGTATATTGTAGTGTAACGTTTGTATTGAATTATATATTTGTTTTCTTTGGTTTTGATTGGTTAGGTTTCTGTTTGATTTTCTTACGTTTGACCCTTCTGTATTTGGATTGTAGTGTGTTTCGTTTTGGATTATATCGTTATGTAATGTAATGTAATGTAATGTAATGTAATATAATATAAGGTAATGCATTGTAATGTAATGTAATAATTATTGTATTATGTTTGGTATCGTTTAATATCTGTTGATTTGGATTCTTTCGATTTCATTTGTTTTTTCTCTATTTGGATTATGGTATTTGTTGCATTGTATTGTTTATTGTAGTGTTACGTTTTGTATTGAATTATATATTTGTTTTCATTAGTTTTGATTCGTTATGTTTTGATTGCTTAGGTTTTTGTTTGATTTGATTTCGTTTGCTTTTGTTTTGATTGGTAATGTTTCTGTTTGCTTTGCTTTCGTTCGGTTTCATTTGTCTTGATGGTGTGGTATGATATCTTAATTTATTTTTTTTTATATTTACAGGTGGTTCCACGGTCGACTGGAACTCAGTGAAGAACCGAAACCGATTACTGGTTGTAAGTATATTTAATAACTCTGTCGATGAATTAATGTGATACCCTGTTTACGCCTCATAGCCCGTGGTTCGCCGATATTCTGTTTCAAATTAAGAAGCGTCCGTATTGCCGCTCTCGACCTCGGATCAGGGGGTTCCGGGCTCAAATCTCGCTAGAAGCGGAATTTCGCTTATGAGTGTACGGCGATTCTTACACAGAGCCTTTTATTATCACCCGTCAGTAGTCTCAGTATGACTTAATTAATATTGAAGAAATACCAAACCATTATCATCATTATTTCAAATTAAATCCACATTTCATATTCTTAGATATATCAAAAGATCAGAGAATATGAATAATAATATATTGAAGATGTTTCACGGCGGCCAAAATGGGGGCATTTTCAAAAAAAATGAAATTTGCTGGTTCTATTGAAATTTCTATACTACAAACAATGTATTACCATGCCCTCAAGCTATCTGCCAAATTTCAGTCGATTCCGTCAAATAGTTAAAGTTTTAGGCTCGAAAGTGTAGATAAAAATGTCAGGAGGATAACACTTTTAACGTGACAGTTTTTCAGTAGTTGTGTTTTCACAAGTATAGTTTGGTAATATCGCAACTGTCATGGGAAAAAAGGTTTCAAGCACTTTAAACATTTTTTCAGAGCTGTTGTCCTCAACTGTATAATGATACCCTTCAACCTTTGAGAACTCTTGATAAAATATGAATTTGAAATGAAACGGGCGCGAAAAGTTCATTAGATACCATTAAATATGCCAAATGCTTCACTGAATGGTTTATGCTTGAACAAGAATTTGTATAATTTGAACTGTCATTTGCTCATGCTTAAACAATTAGAGCATCAACTATATGAAGGTACGCTTTTATGTTAGGAATGTAACGTTTCAACTAAAAGGTAATCCCAAAGTTCAGTGGGGCACTCAGTCAATCCCATTTTGCTATTTTCAAGAAGCTTTCCACCCACAGATATTAATTAAACCTTTTTTTGACTGTGCCTAAATGTCTGTTTTAACTTTTTTTTCTGCAAATAAAGCCACGTCAGGAGTGAAACGTTTTATACAAAAAAAAAAAAAAACTTAAAAAGAAGTCATAATTTTTGTACAAAGCTTGTAAATGATATCTGTTTGTAAAGCAGCCATAGAAAACCAAGTATTTTAACATTTCAAAAGCATTTCCTTTAACTATTCAAGGTTATGTAGGGAACTACTGAAAGAAATTTCACCAAGTTTCTGGATATCTGAACTGTCATAGTTTCATATGTCCATCACATAAGGTATTTTAAAAGATTTTACTAGATATCTGAAGTGAGATATAAAACGCTTTTCAGCCAGGGAGAAAAATAGCTTACACTTTGAAAATTTTTTACATTTACAGATTTAGAATGGAAATACCGATGCAACATATTGCATTTTAATGTATAAAATCAAATAAAATACAGCAAGAAAGATTCCTGCACCGTTAAGGTGTTTTAAATTATGTAAATAATTAAGTTTCAAATAAGTAAAGTTGTCTTATAATTTATTCAATTGTCTGTATTTCAAAGTAATAACACTTTCTGGTGACACCGAGTTTTAATTTTGAGACAAGTCAGAGGACATTATAATGTCAATACTTTTTTTTTAAAATTAGTTCTGTACAAGAGCTGTGTTCTTTTGGCTATCTTGAGACTGCTTTCTTTAAAGAGGGAGAGCTCAAAAAATAAATGGTACCACGTATTACAGTGTACCACGAGGAGTTATCTTGCTGAAAGGCTCTATATACCTGAGCTTACAGTGTAGATCCAAATCAGATGTCATTTACATCTAATAGATACTGTAGAATACCTTACATGCCCCAAGTCTTGAACAGACAGTTCTGAGTTATTTATGTAGACCCAGATTAGATATTACATCTTAAAAATATATACTGAAGAATACCGTTCTACCCTAAGTATTGGATAAACAGTTTGGAACAAACAGTGTAGATCCAAATCAGGTGCCATATTACATTTTATAAATGGATACTGTAGAATACATTAAATGTCCTAAATCTTGATCAAATATTACTAAGCTAGCAGTATAGATTTATATCAGACGTCACATCTAAAATACATATAATAAACGGATAATGTAGAAAACCGTTTTTACTCAAAGTATTGTACAGACAGTACTGACCTAACCTTGTAGCCCTAGATCAGACGCCACCTTACATCTAATAAATGAATACTATAGAATACCTTATATAACATAATTATTGGTTAGACAGCCCTGAGGTAACAGTGTAGACCCAGATCAGACGCATCTAATAAATGGATACTAAAGAATACCTATTGGACAGAGAGTCCTAAGGAAACAATACCGATTCCAATTTCTACATATCTAGAGAAACTTTAAATGTACTATGAAAAAATAAGCAACAAAACAACATCAACAAAAATAATAATAGCAATAATAATAATAATAATAATAATAATATTAATAATAAAAGTAATAATAATAATAGATATAGTAATCAGATGCCATATTACAGCTAATAAATGGATACTGTAGAATGCATTAATATATAACCTAAGTAGTGGGGAGATATACCTGAGCTTACAGTGTAGACCTAAACCAATTGCAATATTACATCTAATAAATACATACTGTAGAATACTTACATGCTCTAGGTATTGAACAGACAGTTCTGAGTTACTAATGCAGACCCAAATCAGATTACAATATTACATCTAATGAATATAATATACAATGCCTTTCTACCCTAAGTATTGGACAAACAGCTCGGAGCAAACAGTGTAGACCCAAACCAGATGCCATATTACATCATATAAATGGGTACTGTAGAATACTTTATATACCCTAAATATTGGACAGGCATTACTGAGCTAACAGTATAGATCTAGATCAGAAGTCACATTTAAAATGCATCTAATAAATGGATACTGTAGAAAAACCTTTTTCTAGAGATACTTTAAATGTACTATGAAATAATAAGCAACAAAACAACAACAACAACAATAATAATAATAATAATAATAATAATAATAATAAAAGAGTACTCAGATGCCATATTGCATCTAAAATGAATGCTGCAGAATACCTTATATACCATAAGTATTGGTTAGACAGCCCTGAGTTAACAGTGTAGACCCAGATCAGACGCCATCATGCATCTAATAAATGGATACTAAAGAATACCATTTATATTCAAAGTATTGGACAGGAGTCCTATGGAAACAATACCAATTCCAATTTCTAAATATCTATGGAAACTTTAAATGCACTATGAAAAAAGTAAGCGACAAAACAACAACAGCAAAAATAATAATAATAATAATAATAATAATAGTAATAATAGATATAGTAATCAGATGCCATATTTCAGCTAATAAATGGGTACCGTAGAATACATTAATATATAACCGAAGTAGTGGAGAGATATACCTGAGCTTACAGTGTAGACCCAAACCAATTGCCATTTTACATCTAATAAATATATACTGTAGAATACTTACATGCTCTAGGTATTGAACAGACAGTTCTGAGCTACTAATGCAGACCCAAATCAGATAACCATATTTCATCTAATGAATATACTATACAATCCCTTTCTACCCTAAGAATTGGACAAACAGTTCGGAGCAAACAGTGTAGACCCAAACCAGATGCCATATTACATCTTATAAATGGATACTGTAGAATACTTTATATACCCAAAATATTGGACAGGCATTACTGAGCTAACAGTATAGATCTAGATCAGAGGTCACATTTAAAATGCATCTAATAAATAGATACTGAAGAAATCCCTTTTTCTAGAGATACTTTAAATGTACTACGAAATAATAAGCAACAAAACAACATAAGCAACAACAATAACAACAACAACAACAACATCAATAATAATAATAATAATAAAAATAGTACTCAGATGCCATATTGCATCTAAAATGAATGCTGTAGAATACATTATCTACCATAAGTATTGGTTAGACAGCCCTGAGATAACAGTGCAGACCCAGATCAGAATCCATCATGCATCTAATAAATGGATACTAAAGAATACCATTTATATTCAAAGTATTGGACAGAGAGTCCAAAGGAAACAATACCAATTCCAATTTCTAATTATCTAGAGAAACTTTAAATGTACTATGAAAAAATAAGCAACAAAACAACAACAAATAATAATAATAATAATAATAATAAAAGTATATATAATAATAGACATAGTAATCAGATGCCATATTATAGTTAATAAATGGATACTGTAGAATACATTAATATATAACCTAAGTAGTGGAGAAATATACCTGAGCTTACAGTGTAGACCCAAACCAATTGCCATATTACATCTAATAAATATATACTGTAGAATACTTACATGCTCTAGGTATTGGCCAGACAGTTCTGAGCTACTAATGCAGACCCAAATCAGATAACCATATTACATCTAATGAGTATACTATACAACGCCTTTCTACCCTAAGTATTGGACAAACAGTTCGGAGCAAACAGTGTAGACCCAAACCAGATGCCATATTACATCTTATAAATGGATACTGTAGAATACTTTATATACCCTAAATATTGGACAGGCGTTACTGAGCTAACAGTATAGATCTAGATCAGAAGTCACATTTAAAATGCATCTAATAAATGGATACTGTAGAAAACCCTTTTTTCTAAAGATACTTTAAATGTACTATGAAATAATAAGGAACAAAACAACATAAACAACAACAACAACAAAAACAACAATAACAACAACAACAACCATAAAAATAATAATAATAATAATAATAGAATAGTACTCAGATGCCATATTGCATCTAAAATGAATGCTGTAGAATACCTTACATACCCTAAGTATTAGAGAGATATACTTGAGCTTACAATGTAGACCCAAATCAGATGCCTTATTACATCTAATAAACAGATATTGTAGAATGTTTACGGTATCCGACGCAAGGAAAATCCACAGCAATATAAGGCATATTGTATGTTTACATCTGTGATAATCCTGATTAGGAGAAACGTATTTTATGAGTTAGTCTTAAGAATTTAAAAATGGCTTAGTTCTGTTAGATAGAACAAGAAAATATGACTGACAACTCCAAGATCATACGTTAGCATCATATTCATAATGCAAACTGTTTTATTTATACTATGCTATGAACAGTGATATAATTCTAAACAAACTGTTATTTTCTTTTCAGGTATTAGGTGGAGTTCTATGAACATTGAAAGTCTTAAAGAGTCATCAGATTCCGGATTCTTTTGAAGTTAAGTATTGTTATTGTTGGTTGTTTTGTAATGTTGGTTTGATTTGATTTGGATTGATTTCGTTTCATCAGGTTTCTCTTTGGATTCGTTTCTTTCGGTTTCGTTTTGGGGTTTCTCTATTTGGATTATAGTGTTGATTGTATTCTATTGTATTGTATGTTGTAGTGTTATGTATTCTATTATATTGTTGGTTTTGTTTCGTTTCCATTCGTTTCTGTTTGATTTGGTTTCATTCAGTTTCGTTTCGTTTTTCTCTATTTGGATTATAGTGTTTTTGTAATGTATTGTATATTGTAGTGTAATGTATTGCATTGTATTATGTTTCTGTTTGATTTGATTTCGTTCGGTTTCGATTGAGCTTTCTGTATTCTGATTGTATTGTGTTATCGTTTCGGATTATATGGTTATGTAATTTAATGTAATGTAATGCATTGTAATGTAATGTAATGTAATGTAATGTAATGTAATGTAATGTAATAAACATTATACTGTATTATGTTTGATTTCGTTTGATTTCTGTTGTCTTGGTTTCTTTCGGTGTCATTTGTTTTTTTTTTCTCTATTTGGAGTATGGTGTTTATTACATTGTATTGTATATTGTAGTGTAACGTTTGTATTGAATTATATATTTGTTTTCTTTGGTTTTGATTGGTTAGGTTTCTGTTTGATTTTCTTACGTTTGACCCTTCTGTATTTGGATTGTAGTGTGTTTCGTTTTGGATTATATCGTTATGTAATGTAATGTAATGTAATGTAATGTAATATAATATAAGGTAATGCATTGTAATGTAATGTAATAATTATTGTATTATGTTTGGTATCGTTTAATATCTGTTGATTTGGATTCTTTCGATTTCATTTGTTTTTTCTCTATTTGGATTATGGTATTTGTTGCATTGCATTGTTTATTGTAGTGTTACGTTTTGTATTGAATTATATATTTGTTTTCATTAGTTTTGATTCGTTAGGTTTTGATTGCTTAGGTTTTTGTTTGATTTGATTTCGTTTGCTTTTGTTTTGATTGGTAATGTTTCTGTTTGCTTTGCTTTCGTTCGGTTTCATTTGTCTTGATGGTGTGGTATGATATCTTAATTTATTTTTTTTTATATTTACAGGTGGTTCCACGGTCGACTGGAACTCAGTGAAGGACCGAAACCGATTACTGGTTGTAAGTATATTTAATAACTCTGTCGATGAATTAATGTGATACCCTGTTTACGCCTCATAGCCCGTGGTTCGCCGATATTCTGTTTCAAATTAAGAAGCGTCCGTATTGCCGCTCTCGACCTCGGATCAGGGGGTTCCGGGCTCAAATCTCGCTAGAAGCGGAATTTCGCTTATGAGTGTACGGCGATTCTTACACAGAGTCTTTTATTATCACCCGTCAGTAGTCTCAATATGACTTAATTAATATTGAAGAAATACCAAACTATTATCATCATTATTTCAAATTAAATCCACATTTCATATTCTTAGATATATCAAAAGATCAGAGAATATGAATAATAATATAGTGAAGATGTTTCACGGTGGCCAAAATGGGGGCATTTTCAAAAAAATGAAATTTGCTGGTTCTATTGAAGTTTCTATACTACAAACAATGTATTACCATGCCCTCAAGCTATCTGCCAAATTTCAGTCGATTCCGTCAAATAGTTAAAGTTTTAGGCTCGAAAGTGTAGATAAAAATGTCAGGAGGATAACACTTTTAACGTGACAGTTTTTCAGTAGTTGTGTTTTCACCAGTATAGTTTGGTAATATCGCAACTGTCATGGGAAAAAAGGTTTCAAGCACTTTAAACATTTTTCAGAGCTGTTGTCCTCAACTGTATAATGATACCCTTCAACCTTTGAGAACTCTTGATAAAATATGAATTTGAAATGAAACGGGCGCGAAAAGTTCATTAGATACCATTGAATATGCCAAATGCTTCACTGAATGGTTTATGCTTGAACAAGAATTTGTATAATTTGAACTGTCATTTGCTCATGCTTAAACAATTAGAGCATCAACTATATGAAGGTACGCTTTTATGTTAGGAATGTAACGTTTCAACTAAAAGGTAATCCCAAAGTTCAGTGGGGCACTCAGTCAATCCCATTTTGCTATTTTCAAGAAGCTTTCCACCCACAGATATTAATTAAACCTTTTTTTGACTGTGCCTAAATGTCTGTTTTAACTTTTTTTTTCTGCAAATAAAGCCACGTCAGGAGTGAAACGTTTTATACAAAAAAAAAAAAAAACTTAAAAAGAAGTCATAATTTTTGTACAAAGCTTGTAAATGATATCTGTTTGTAAAGCAGCCATAGAAAACCAAGTATTTTATCATTTCAAAAGCATTTCCTTTAACTATTCAAGGTTATGTAGGGAACTACTGAAAGAAATTTCACCAAGTTTCTGGATATCTGAACTGTCATAGTTTCATAAATATAAAGGTGATAAAATTCCATATACAAAGAAACATTAGTTATTCCCTATATACAAATTATGAGTAAAAGTCTTGAAATTATTATTTGTTCATGGAAGTAGTGCATATGTTTGTCACATAAGCCTTTTCAGAAAAGCGGTACTCTCTTGACATAATAAGTTTGTCCCATTAAACCTTCTTTGCAGATTCTTGCATTTATTTATACTTCTGAGTACTTAAATAGCTCTGTTGCATTTGAGTCCTCATAAAGAACTTCCTGCCACAAGTTATTATTAGTTTTTTGGTGGATGTACATCTTTACAATGAAAGATATAGAAATACGTTTTAGAGCATGAAAAAACTTAGTGAGCATTTAGGATATTATTGTGTGTAAACTAAACAAAAAATGACAAAATACACATGTATTGCCAAATTTCAGACATAAAGAGCATTTTAAATATCTTGAAAGTGAAGACATAAAACAGCAGTATAACTGAAAGAATCTGTAAAAAGAACAAAAGCAGCAGGCAGATATGGAGTCCAGCTTTTGGTTATTAATAAAAGAATGTAATTTTCGGCATAGTAGCCATTGCAATTTGCTTACATAGTACACATAAGTTATAAAATTGATGTTTAACAAAGTCACCCTGCAGAAAATCCTGATATTTTTTCTGGTTAAAAAGAGTGTTACACTACTGACATTCATAGAATTAGAAAAAAAAAAAAAAAAAAAGAAACAATACTTGTTGTTGCATGAAAACATGGTGACAAATGTATGTCTGCTTAGTTCAGGATACTGTATGACCGTGAATATATGATATTGGAATACATATTTTTTCTTTTCATGCATGTAATGCTTAATGTCAGGTATGCAACAAATAAACTCTAAACTTTTAATGTTCCTTTGAGATGATGGCATTTGTTTTTCCCGAAAACATTAATATTATTCTAATTCTTTCTGAGAGTATGAGGTTGACCATATGTCCATCACATAAGGTATTTTAAAAGATTTTACTAGATATCTGAAGTGAGATATAAAACGTTTTTCAGCCAGGGAGAAAAATAGCTTACACTTTGAAAAGTTTTTACATTTACAGATTTAGAATGGAAATACCGATGCAACATATTGCATTTTAATGTATAAAATCAAATAAAATACAGCAAGAAAGATTCCTGCACCGTTAAGGTGTTTTAAATTATGTAAATAATTAAGTTTCAAATAAGTAAAGTTGTCTTATAGTTTATTCAATTGTCTGTATTTCAAAGTAATAACACTTTCTGGTGACACCGAGTTTTAATTTTGAGACAAGTCAGAGGACATTATAATGTCAATACTTTTTTTTTTAAATTAGTTCTGTACAAGAGCTGTGTTCTTTTGGCTATCTTGAGACTGCTTTCTTTAAAGAGGGAGAGCTCAAAAAATAAATGGTACCACGTATTACAGTGTACCACGAGGAGTTATCTTGCTGAAAGGCTCTATATACCTGAGCTTACAGTGTAGATCCAAATCAGATGTCATTTACATCTAATAGATACTGTAGAATACCTTACATGCCCCAAGTCTTGAACAGACAGTTCTGAGTTATTTATGTAGACCCAGATTAGATATTACATCTTAAAAATATATACTGAAGAATACCGTTCTACCCTAAGTATTGGATAAACAGTTTGGAACAAACAGTGTAGATCCAAATCAGGTGCCATATTACATTTTATAAATGGATACTGTAGAATACATTAAATGTCCTAAATCTTGATCAAATATTACTAAGCTAGCAGTATAGATTTATATCAGACGTCACATCTAAAATACATATAATAAACGGATAATGTAGAAAACCGTTTTTACTCAAAGTATTGTACAGACAGTACTGACCTAACCTTGTAGCCCTAGATCAGACGCCACCTTACATCTAATAAATGGATACTATAGAATACCTTATATACCATAATTATTGGTTAGACAGCCCTGAGGTAACAGTGTAGACCCAGATCAGACGCATCTAATAAATGGATACTAAAGAATACCTATTGGACAGAGAGTCCTAAGGAAACAATACCGATTCCAATTTCTACATATCTAGAGAAACTTTAAATGTACTATGAAAAAATAAGCAACAAAACAACATCAACAAAAATAATAATAGCAATAATAATAATAATAATAATAATAATAATATTAATAATAAAAGTAATAATAATAATAGATATAGTAATCAGATGCCATATTACAGCTAATAAATGGATACTGTAGAATGCATTAATATATAACCTAAGTAGTGGGGAGATATACCTGAGCTTACAGTGTAGACCTAAACCAATTGCAATATTACATCTAATAAATACATACTGTAGAATACTTACATGCTCTAGGTATTGAACAGACAGTTCTGAGTTACTAATGCGGACCCAAATCAGATTACAATATTACATCTAATGAATATAATATACAATGCCTTTCTACCCTAAGTATTGGACAAACAGCTCGGAGCAAACAGTCTAGACCCAAACCAGATGCCATATTACATCATATAAATGGGTACTGTAGAATACTTTATATACCCTAAATATTGGACAGGCATTACTGAGCTAACAGTATAGATCTAGATCAGAAGTCACATTTAAAATGCATCTAATAAATGGATACTGTAGAAAAACCTTTTTCTAGAGATACTTTAAATGTACTATGAAATAATAAGCAACAAAACAACAACAACAACAACAATAATAATAATAATAATAATAATAATAATAATAAAAGAGTACTCAGATGCCATATTGCATCTAAAATGAATGCTGCAGAATACCTTATATACCATAAGTATTGGTTAGACAGCCCTGAGTTAACAGTGTAGACCCAGATCAGACGCCATCATGCATCTAATAAATGGATACTAAAGAATACCATTTATATTCAAAGTATTGGACAGGAGTCCTATGGAAACAATACCAATTCCAATTTCTAAATATCTATGGAAACTTTAAATGCACTATGAAAAAAGTAAGCGACAAAACAAAAACAGCAAAAATAATAATAATAATAATAATAATAATAGTAATAATAGATATAGTAATCAGATGCCATATTTCAGCTAATAAATGGGTACCGTAGAATACATTAATATATAACCTAAGTAGTGGAGAGATATACCTGAGCTTACAGTGTAGACCCAAACCAATTGCCATTTTACATCTAATAAATATATACTGTAGAATACTTACATGCTCTAGGTATTGAACAGACAGTTCTGAGCTACTAATGCAGACCCAAATCAGATAACCATATTTCATCTAATGAATATACTATACAATCCCTTTCTACCCTAAGAATTGGACAAACAGTTCGGAGCAAACAGTGTAGACCCAAACCAGATGCCATATTACATCTTATAAATGGATATTGTAGAATACTTTATATACCCAAAATATTGGACAGGCATTACTGAGCTAACAGTATAGATCTAGATCAGAAGTCACATTTAAAATGCATCTAATAAATAGATACTGAAGAAATCCCTTTTTCTAGAGATACTTTAAATGTACTACGAAATAATAAGCAACAAAACAACATAAGCAACAACAATAACAACAACAACAACAACATCAATAATAATAATAATAATAAAAATAGTACTCAGATGCCATATTGCATCTAAAATGAATGCTGTAGAATACATTATCTACCATAAGTATTGGTTAGACAGCCCTGAGATAACAGTGCAGACCCAGATCAGAATCCATCATGCATCTAATAAATGGATACTAAAGAATACCATTTATATTCAAAGTATTGGACAGAGAGTCCAAAGGAAACAATACCAATTCCAATTTCTAATTATCTAGAGAAACTTTAAATGTACTATGAAAAAATAAGCAACAAAACAACAACAAATAATAATAATAATAATAATAATAAAAGTATATATAATAATAGACATAGTAATCAGATGCCATATTATAGTTAATAAATGGATACTGTAGAATACATTAATATATAACCTAAGTAGTGGAGAAATATACCTGAGCTTACAGTGTAGACCCAAACCAATTGCCATATTACATCTAATAAATATATACTGTAGAATACTTACATGCTCTAGGTATTGGCCAGACAGTTCTGAGCTACTAATGCAGACCCAAATCAGATAACCATATTACATCTAATGAGTATACTATACAACGCCTTTCTACCCTAAGTATTGGACAAACAGTTCGGAGCAAACAGTGTAGACCCAAACCAGATGCCATATTACATCTTATAAATGGATACTGTAGAATACTTTATATACCCTAAATATTGGACAGGCGTTACTGAGCTAACAGTATAGATCTAGATCAGAAGTCACATTTAAAATGCATCTAATAAATGGATACTGTAGAAAACCCTTTTTTCTAAAGATACTTTAAATGTACTATGAAATAATAAGGAACAAAACAACATAAACAACAACAACAACAAAAACAACAATAACAACAACAACAACCATAAAAATAATAATAATAATAATAATAGAATAGTACTCAGATGCCATATTGCATCTAAAATGAATGCTGTAGAATACCTTACATACCCTAAGTATTAGAGAGATATACTTGAGCTTACAATGTAGACCCAAATCAGATGCCTTATTACATCTAATAAACAGATATTGTAGAATGTTTACGGTATCCGACGCAAGGAAAATCCACAGCAATATAAGGCATATTGTATGTTTACATCTGTGATAATCCTGATTAGGAGAAACGTATTTTATGAGTTAGTCTTAAGAATTTAAAAATGGCTTAGTTCTGTTAGATAGAACAAGAAAATATGACTGACAACTCCAAGATCATACGTTAGCATCATATTCATAATGCAAACTGTTTTATTTATACTATGCTATGAACAGTGATATAATTCTAAACAAACTGTTATTTTCTTTTCAGGTATTAGGTGGAGTTCTATGAACATTGAAAGTCTTAAAGAGTCATCAGATTCCGGATTCTTTTGAAGTTAAGTATTGTTATTGTTTGTTGTTTTGTAATGTTGGTTTGATTTGATTTGGATTGATTTCGTTTCATCAGGTTTCTCTTTGGATTCGTTTCTTTCGGTTTCGTTTTGGGGTTTCTCTATTTGGATTATAGTGTTGATTGTATTCTATTGTATTGTATGTTGTAGTGTTATGTATTCTATTATATTGTTGGTTTTGTTTCGTTTCCATTCGTTTCTGTTTGATTTGGTTTCATTCAGTTTCGTTTCATTTTTCTCTATTTGGATTATAGTGTTTTTGTAATGTATTGTATATTGTAGTGTAATGTATTGCATTGTATTATGTTTCTGTTTGATTTGATTTCGTTCGGTTTCGATTGAGCTTTCTGTATTCTGATTGTATTGTGTTATCGTTTCGGATTATATTGTTATGTAATTTAATGTAATGTAATGCATTGTAATGTAATGTAATGTAATGTAATGTAATAATCATTATACTGTATTATGTTTGATTTCGTTTGATTTCTGTTGTCTTGGTTTCTTTCGGTGTCATTTGTTTTTTTTTCTCTATTTGGAGTATGGTGTTTATTACATTGTATTGTATATTGTAGTGTAACGTTTGTATTGAATTATATATTTGTTTTCTTTGGTTTTGATTGGTTAGGTTTCTGTTTGATTTTCTTACGTTTGACCCTTCTGTATTTGGATTGTAGTGTGTTTCGTTTTGGATTATATCGTTATGTAATGTAATGTAATGTAATGTAATATAATATAAGGTAATGCATTGTAATGTAATGTAATAATTATTGTATTATGTTTGGTATCGTTTAATATCTGTTGATTTGGATTCTTTCGATTTCATTTGTTTTTTCTCTATTTGGATTATGGTATTTGTTGCATTGTATTGTTTATTGTAGTGTTACGTTTTGTATTGAATTATATATTTGTTTTCATTAGTTTTGATTCGTTAGGTTTTGATTGCTTAGGTTTTTGTTTGATTTGATTTCGTTTGCTTTTGTTTTGATTGGTAATGTTTCTGTTTGCTTTGCTTTCGTTCGGTTTCATTTGTCTTGATGGTGTGGTATGATATCTTAATTTATATTTTTTTTATATTTACAGGTGGTTCCACGGTCGACTGGAACTCAGTGAAGGACCGAAACCGATTACTGGTTGTAAGTATATTTAATAACTCTGTCGATGAATTAATGTGATACCCTGTTTACGCCTCATAGCCCGTGGTTCGCCGATATTCTGTTTCAAATTAAGAAGCGTCCGTATTGCCGCTCTCGACCTCGGATCAGGGGGTTCCGGGCTCAAATCTCGCTAGAAGCGGAATTTCGCTTATGAGTGTACGGCGATTCTTACACAGAGTCTTTTATTATCACCCGTCAGTAGTCTCAATATGACTTAATTAATATTGAAGAAATACCAAACTATTATCATCATTATTTCAAATTAAATCCACATTTCATATTCTTAGATATATCAAAAGATCAGAGAATATGAATAATAATATAGTGAAGATGTTTCACGGTGGCCAAAATGGGGGCATTTTCAAAAAAATGAAATTTGCTGGTTCTATTGAAGTTTCTATACTACAAACAATGTATTACCATGCCCTCAAGCTATCTGCCAAATTTCAGTCGATTCCGTCAAATAGTTAAAGTTTTAGGCTCGAAAGTGTAGATAAAAATGTCAGGAGGATAACACTTTTAACGTGACAGTTTTTCAGTAGTTGTGTTTTCACAAGTATAGTTTGGTAATATCGCAACTGTCATGGGAAAAAAGGTTTCAAGCACTTTAATCATTTTTCAGAGCTGTTGTCCTCAACTGTATAATGATACCCTTCAACCTTTGAGAACTCTTGATAAAATATGAATTCGAAATGAAACGGGCGCGAAAAGTTCATTAGATACCATTGAATATGCCAAATGCTTCACTGAATGGTTTATGCTTGAACAAGAATTTGTATAATTTGAACTGTCATTTGCTCATGCTTAAACAATTAGAGCATCAACTATATGAAGGTACGCTTTTATGTTAGGAATGTAACGTTTCAACTAAAAGGTAATCCCAAAGTTCAGTGGGGCACTCAGTCAATCCCATTTTGCTATTTTCAAGAAGCTTTCCACCCACAGATATTAATTAAACCTTTTTTTGACTGTGCCTAAATGTCTGTTTTAACTTTTTTTTTCTGCAAATAAAGCCACGTCAGGAGTGAAACGTTTTATACAAAAAAAAAAAAAAAAAAACTTACAAAGAAGTCATAATTTTTGTACAAAGCTTGTAAATGATATCTGTTTGTAAAGCAGCCATAGAAAACCAAGTATTTTATCATTTCAAAAGCATTTCCTTTAACTATTCAAGGTTATGTAGGGAACTACTGAAAGAAATTTCACCAAGTTTCTGGATATCTGAACTGTCATAGTTTCATAAATATAAAGGTGATAAAATTCCATATACAAAGAAACATTAGTTATTCCCTATATACAAATTATGAGTAAAAGTCTTGAAATTATTATTTGTTCATGGAAGTAGTGCATATGTTTGTCACATAAGCCTTTTCAGAAAAGCGGTACTCTCTTGACATAATAAGTTTGTCCCATTAAACCTTCTTTGCAGATTCTTGCATTTATTTATACTTCTGAGTACTTAAATAGCTCTGTTGCATTTGAGTCCTCATAAAGAACTTCCTGCCACAAGTTATTATTAGTTTTTTGGTGGATGTACATCTTTACAATGAAAGATATAGAAATACGTTTTAGAGCATGAAAAAACTTAGTGAGCATTTAGGATATTATTGTGTGTAAACTAAACAAAAAATGACAAAATACACATGTATTGCCAAATTTCAGACATAAAGAGCATTTTAAATATCTTGAAAGTGAAGACATAAAACAGCAGTATAACTGAAAGAATCTGTAAAAAGAACAAAAGCAGCAGGCAGATATGGAGTCCAGCTTTTGGTTATTAATAAAAGAATGTAATTTTCAGCATAGTAGCCATTGCAATTTGCTTACATAGTACACATAAGTTATAAAATTGATGTTTAACAAAGTCACCCTGCAGAAAATCCTGATATTTTTTCTGGTTAAAAAGAGTGTTACACTACTGACATTCATAGAATTAGAAAAAAAAAAAAAAAAAAAAAAGAAACAATACTTGTTGTTGCATGAAAACATGGTGACAAATGTATGTATGCTTAGTTCAGGATACTGTATGACCGTGAATATATGATATTGGAATACATATTTTTTTCTTTTCATGCATGTAATGCTTAATGTCAGGTATGCAACAAATAAACTCTAAACTTTTAATGTTCCTTTGAGATGATGGCATTTGTTTTTCCCGAAAACATTAATATTATTCTAATTCTTTCTGAGAGTATGAGGTTGACCATATGTCCATCACATAAGGTATTTTAAAAGATTTTACTAGATATCTGAAGTGAGATATAAAACGTTTTTCAGCCAGGGAGAAAAATAGCTTACACTTTGAAAATTTTTTACATTTACAGATTTAGAATGGAAATACCGATGCAACATATTGCATTTTAATGTATAAAATCAAATAAAATACAGCAAGAAAGATTCCTGCACCGTTAAGGTGTTTTAAATTATGTAAATAATTAAGTTTCAAATAAGTAAAGTTGTCTTATAGTTTATTCAATTGTCTGTATTTCAAAGTAATAACACTTTCTGGTGACACCGAGTTTTAATTTTGAGACAAGTCAGAGGACATTATAATGTCAATACTTTTTTTTTAAATTAGTTCTGTACAAGAGCTGTGTTCTTTTGGCTATCTTGAGACTGCTTTCTTTAAAGAGGGAGAGCTCAAAAAATAAATGGTACCACGTATTACAGTGTACCACGAGGAGTTATCTTGCTGAAAGGCTCTATATACCTGAGCTTACAGTATAGATCCAAATCAGATGTCATTTACATCTAATAGATACTGTAGAATACCTTACATGCCCCAAGTCTTGAACAGACAGTTCTGAGTTATTTATGTAGACCCAGATTAGATATTACATCTTAAAAATATATACTGAAGAATACCGTTCTACCCTAAGTATTGGATAAACAGTTTGGAACAAACAGTGTAGATCCAAATCAGGTGCCATATTACATTTTATAAATGGATACTGTAGAATACATTAAATGTCCTAAATCTTGATCAAATATTACTAAGCTAGCAGTATAGATTTATATCAGACGTCACATCTAAAATACATATAATAAACGGATAATGTAGAAAACCGTTTTTACTCAAAGTATTGTACAGACAGTACTGACCTAACCTTGTAGCCCTAGATCAGACGCCACCTTACATCTAATAAATGGATACTATAGAATACCTTATATACCATAATTATTGGTTAGACAGCCCTGAGGTAACAGTGTAGACCCAGATCAGACGCATCTAATAAATGGATACTAAAGAATACCTATTGGACAGAGAGTCCTAAGGAAACAATACCGATTCCAATTTCTACATATCTAGAGAAACTTTAAATGTACTATGAAAAAATAAGCAACAAAACAACATCAACAAAAATAATAATAGCAATAATAATAATAATAATAATAATAATAATAATATTAATAATAAAAGTAATAATAATAATAGATATAGTAATCAGATGCCATATTACAGCTAATAAATGGATACTTTAGAATGCATTAATATATAACCTAAGTAGTGGGGAGATATACCTGAGCTTACAGTGTAGACCTAAACCAATTGCAATATTACATCTAATAAATACATACTGTAGAATACTTACATGCTCTAGGTATTGAACAGACAGTTCTGAGTTACTAATGCAGACCCAAATCAGATTACAATATTACATCTAATGAATATAATATAAAATGCCTTTCTACCCTAAGTATTGGACAAACAGCTCGGAGCAAACAGTGTAGACCCAAACCAGATGCCATATTACATCATATAAATGGGTACTGTAGAATACTTTATATACCCTAAATATAGGACAGGCATTACTGAGCTAACAGTATAGATCTAGATCAGAAGTCACATTTAAAATGCATCTAATAAATGGATACTGTAGAAAAACCTTTTTCTAGAGATACTTTAAATGTACTATGAAATAATAAGCAACAAAACAACAACAACAACAATAATAATAATAATAATAATAATAATAATAATAAAAGAGTACTCAGATGCCATATTGCATCTAAAATGAATGCTGCAGAATACCTTATATACCATAAGTATTGGTTAGACAGCCCTGAGTTAACAGTGTAGACCCAGATCAGACGCCATCATGCATCTAATAAATGGATACTAAAGAATACCATTTATATTCAAAGTATTGGACAGGAGTCCTAAGGAAACAATACCAATTCCAATTTCTAAATATCTATGGAAAATTTAAATGCACTATGAAAAAAGTAAGCGACAAAACAACAACAGCAAAAATAATAATAATAATAATAATAATAATAATAGTAATAATAGATATAGTAATCAGATGCCATATTTCAGCTAATAAATGGGTACCGTAGAATACATTAATATATAACCTAAGTAGTGGAGAGATATACCTGAGCTTACAGTGTAGACCCAAACCAATTGCCATATTACATCTAATAAATATATACTGTAGAATACTTACATGCTCTAGGTATTGAACAGACAGTTCTGAGCTACTAATGCAGACCCAAATCAGATAACCATATTTCATCTAATGAATATACTATACAATCCCTTTCTACCCTAAGAATTGGACAAACAGTTCGGAGCAAACAGTGTAGACCCAAACCAGATGCCATATTACATCTTATAAATGGATATTGTAGAATACTTTATATACCCAAAATATTGGACAGGCATTACTGAGCTAACAGTATAGATCTAGATCAGAAGTCACATTTAAAATGCATCTAATAAATAGATACTGAAGAAATCCCTTTTTCTAGAGATACTTTAAATGTACTACGAAATAATAAGCAACAAAACAACATAAGCAACAACAATAACAACAACAACAACAACATCAATAATAATAATAATAATAAAAATAGTACTCAGATGCCATATTGCATCTAAAATGAATGCTGTAGAATACATTATCTACCATAAGTATTGGTTAGACAGCCCTGAGATAACAGTGCAGACCCAGATCAGAATCCATCATGCATCTAATAAATGGATACTAAAGAATACCATTTATATTCAAAGTATTGGACAGAGAGTCCAAAGGAAACAATACCAATTCCAATTTCTAATTATCTAGAGAAACTTTAAATGTACTATGAAAAAATAAGCAACAAAACAACAACAAAAAATAATAATAATAATAATAAAAGTAAATATAATAATAGACATAGTAATCAGATGCCATATTATAGTTAATAAATGGATACTGTAGAATACATTAATATATAACCTAAGTAGTGGAGAAATATACCTGAGCTTACAGTGTAGACCCAAACCAATTGCCATATTACATCTAATAAATATATACTGTAGAATACTTACATGCTCTAGGTATTGGCCAGACAGTTCTGAGCTACTAATGCAGACCCAAATCAGATAACCATATTACATCTAATGAGTATACTATACAACGCCTTTCTACCCTAAGTATTGGACAAACAGTTCGGAGCAAACAGTGTAGACCCAAACCAGATGCCATATTACATCTTATAAATGGATACTGTAGAATACTTTATATACCCTAAATATTGGACAGGCGTTACTGAGCTTACAGTATAGATCTAGATCAGATGTCACATTTAAAATGCATCTAATAAATGGATACTGTAGAAAACCCTTTTTTCTAAAGATACTTTAAATGTACTATGAAATAATAAGGAACAAAACAACATAAACAACAACAACAACAAAAACAACAATAACAACAACAACAACCATAAAAATAATAATAATAATAATAATAGAATAGTACTCAGATGCCATATTGCATCTAAAATGAATGCTGTAGAATACCTTACATACCCTAAGTATTAGAGAGATATACTTGAGCTTACAATGTAGACCCAAATCAGATGCCTTATTACATCTAATAAACAGATATTGTAGAATGTTTACGGTATCCGACGCAAGGAAAATCCACAGCAATATAAGGCATATTGTATGTTTACATCTGTGATAATCCTGATTAGGAGAAACGTATTTTATGAGTTAGTCTTAAGAATTTAAAAATGGCTTAGTTCTGTTAGATAGAACAAGAAAATATGACTGACAACTCCAAGATCATACGTTAGCATCATATTCATAATGCAAACTGTTTTATTTATACTATGCTATGAACAGTGATATAATTCTAAACAAACTGTTATTTTCTTTTCAGGTATTAGGTGGAGTTCTATGAACATTGAAAGTCTTAAAGAGTCATCAGATTCCGGATTCTTTTGAAGTTAAGTATTGTTATTGTTTGTTGTTTTGTAATGTTGGTTTGATTTGATTTGGATTGATTTCGTTTCATCAGGTTTCTCTTTGGATTCGTTTCTTTCGGTTTCGTTTTGGGGTTTCTCTATTTGGATTATAGTGTTGATTGTATTCTATTGTATTGTATGTTGTAGTGTTATGTATTCTATTATATTGTTGGTTTTGTTTCGTTTCCATTCGTTTCTGTTTGATTTGGTTTCATTCAGTTTCGTTTCGTTTTTCTCTATTTGGATTATAGTGTTTTTGTAATGTATTGTATATTGTAGTGTAATGTATTGCATTGTATTATGTTTCTGTTTGATTTGATTTCGTTCGGTTTCGATTGAGCTTTCTGTATTCTGATTGTATTGTGTTATCGTTTCGGATTATATTGTTATGTAATTTAATGTAATGTAATGCATTGTACTGTAATGTAATGTAATAATCATTATACTGTATTATGTTTGATTTCGTTTGATTTCTGTTGTCTTGGTTTCTTTCGGTGTCATTTGTTTTTTTTCTCTATTTGAGTATGGTGTTTATTACATTGTATTGTATATTGTAGTGTAACGTTTGTATTGAATTATATATTTGTTTTCTTTGGTTTTGATTGGTTAGGTTTCTGTTTGATTTTCTTACGTTTGACCCTTCTGTATTTGGATTGTAGTGTGTTTCGTTTTGGATTATATCGTTATGTAATGTAATGTAATGTAATGTAATATAATATAAGGTAATGCATTGTAATGTAATGTAATAATTATTGTATTATGTTTGGTATCGTTTAATATCTGTTGATTTGGATTCTTTCGATTTCATTTGTTTTTTCTCTATTTGGATTATGGTATTTGTTGCATTGTATTGTTTATTGTAGTGTTACGTTTTGTATTGAATTATATATTTGTTTTCATTAGTTTTGATTCGTTAGGTTTTGATTGCTTAGGTTTTTGTTTGATTTGATTTCGTTTGCTTTTGTTTTGATTGGTAATGTTTCTGTTTGCTTTGCTTTCGTTCGGTTTCATTTGTCTTGATGGTGTGGTATGATATCTTAATTTATTTTTTTTTATATTTACAGGTGGTTCCACGGTCGACTGGAACTCAGTGAAGGACCGAAACCGATTACTGGTTGTAAGTATATTTAATAACTCTGTCGATGAATTAATGTGATACCCTGTTTACGCCTCATAGCCCGTGGTTCGCCGATATTCTGTTTCAAATTAAGAAGCGTCCGTATTGCCGCTCTCGACCTCGGATCAGGGGGTTCCGGGCTCAAATCTCGCTAGAAGCGGAATTTCGCTTATGAGTGTACGGCGATTCTTACACAGAGCCTTTTATTATCACCCGTCAGTAGTCTCAATATGACTTAATTACTATTGAAGAAATACCAAACCATTATCATCATTATTTCAAATTAAATCCACATTTCATATTCTTAGATATATCAAAAGATCAGAGAATATGAATAATAATATATTGAAGATGTTTCACGGCGGCCAAAATGGGGGCATTTTCAAAAAAATGAAATTTGCTGGTTCTGTTGAAGTTTCTATACTACAAACAATGTATTACCATGCCCTCAAGCTATCTGCCAAATTTCAGTCGATTCCGTCAAATAGTTAAAGTTTTAGGCTCGAAAGTGTAGATAAAAATGTCAGGAGGATAACACTTTTAACGTGACAGTTTTTCAGTAGTTGTGTTTTCACAAGTATAGTTTGGTAATATCGCAACTGTCATGGGAAAAAAGGTTTCAAGCACTTTAAACATTTTTCAGAGCTGTTGTCCTCAACTGTATAATGATACCCTTCAACCTTTGAGAACTCTTGATAAAATATGAATTTGAAATGAAACGGGCGCGAAAAGTTCATTAGATACCATTGAATATGCCAAATGCTTCACTGAATGGTTTATGCTTGAACAAGAATTTGTATAATTTGAACTGTCATTTGCTCATGCTTAAACAATTAGAGCATCAACTATATGAAGGTACGCTTTTATGTTAGGAATGTAACGTTTCAACTAAAAGGTAATCCCAAAGTTCAGTGGGGCACTCAGTCAATCCCATTTTGCTATTTTCAAGAAGCTTTCCACCCACAGATATTAATTAAACTTTTTTTTGACTGTGCCTAAATGTCTGTTTTAACTTTTTTTTCTGCAAATAAAGCCACGTCAGGAGTGAAACGTTTTATACAAAAAAAAAAAAAACTTAAAAAGAAGTCATAATTTTTGTACAAAGCTTGTAAACGATATCTGTTTGTAAAGAAGCCATAGAAAACCAAGTATTTTAACATTTCAAAAGCATTTCCTTTAACTATTCAAGGTTATGTAGGGAACTACTGAAAGAAATTTCACCAAGTTTCTGGATATCTGAACTGTCATAGTTTCATAAATATAAAGGTGATAAAATTCCATATACAAAGAAACATTAGTTATTCCCTATATACAAATTATGAGTAAAAGTCTTGAAATTATTATTTGTTCATGGAAGTAGTGCATATGTTTGTCACATAAGCCTTTTCAGAAAAGCGGTACTCTCTTGACATAATAAGTTTGTCCCATTAAACCTTCTTTGCAGATTCTTGCATTTATTTATACTTCTGAGTACTTAAATAGCTCTGTTGCATTTGAGTCCTCATAAAGAACTTCCTGCCACAAGTTATTATTAGTTTTTTGGTGGATGTACATCTTTACAATGAAAGATATAGAAATACGTTTTAGAGCATGAAAAAACTTAGTGAGCATTTAGGATATTATTGTGTGTAAACTAAACAAAAAATGACAAAATACACATGTATTGCCAAATTTCAGACATAAAGAGCATTTTAAATATCTTGAAAGTGAAGACATAAAACAGCAGTATAACTGAAAGAATCTGTAAAAAGAACAAAAGCAGCAGGCAGATATGGAGTCCAGCTTTTGGTTATTAATAAAAGAATGTAATTTTCAGCATAGTAGCCATTGCAATTTGCTTACATAGTACACATAAGTTATAAAATTGATGTTTAACAAAGTCACCCTGCAGAAAATCCTGATATTTTTTCTGGTTAAAAAGAGTGTTACACTACTGACATTCATAGAATTAGAAAAAAAAAAAAAAAAAAAAAAAAAAAAGAAACAATACTTGTTGTTGCATGAAAACATGGTGACAAATGTATGTCTGCTTAGTTCAGGATACTGTATGACCGTGAATATATGATATTGGAATACATATTTTTTCTTTTCATGCATGTAATGCTTAATGTCAGGTATGCAACAAATAAACTCTAAACTTTTAATGTTCCTTTGAGATGATGGCATTTGTTTTTCCCGAAAACATTAATATTATTCTAATTCTTTCTGAGAGTATGAGGTTGACCATATGTCCATCACATAAGGTATTTTAAAAGATTTTACTAGATATCTGAAGTGAGATATAAAACGTTTTTCAGCCAGGGAGAAAAATAGCTTACACTTTGAAATTTTTTTACATTTACAGATTTAGAATGGAAATACCGATGCAACATATTGCATTTTAATGTATAAAATCAAATAAAATACAGCAAGAAAGATTCCTGCACCGTTAAGGTGTTTTAAATTATGTAAATAATTAAGTTTCAAATAAGTAAAGTTGTCTTATAGTTTATTCAATTGTCTGTATTTCAAAGTAATAACACTTTCTGGTGACACCGAGTTTTAATTTTGAGACAAGTCAGAGGACATTATAATGTCAATACTTTTTTTTTTTTAAATTAGTTCTGTACAAGAGCTGTGTTCTTTTGGCTATCTTGAGACTGCTTTCTTTAAAGAGGGAGAGCTCAAAAAATAAATGGTACCACGTATTACAGTGTACCACGAGGAGTTATCTTGCTGAAAGGCTCTATATACCTGAGCTTACAGTGTAGATCCAAATCAGATGTCATTTACATCTAATAGATACTGTAGAATACCTTACATGCCCCAAGTCTTGAACAGACAGTTCTGAGTTATTTATGTAGACCCAGATTAGATATTACATCTTAAAAATATATACTGAAGAATACCGTTCTACCCTAAGTATTGGATAAACAGTTTGGAACAAACAGTGTAGATCCAAATCAGGTGCCATATTACATTTTATAAATGGATACTGTAGAATACATTAAATGTCCTAAATCTTGATCAAATATTACTAAGCTAGCAGTATAGATTTATATCAGACGTCACATCTAAAATACATATAATAAACGGATAATGTAGAAAACCGTTTTTACTCAAAGTATTGTACAGACAGTACTGACCTAACCTTGTAGCCCTAGATCAGACGCCACCTTACATCTAATAAATGGATACTACAGAATACCTTATATACCATAATTATTGGTTAGACAGCCCTGAGGTAACAGTGTAGACCCAGATCAGACGCATCTAATAAATGGATACTAAAGAATACCTATTGGACAGAGAGTCCTAAGGAAACAATACCGATTCCAATTTCTACATATCTAGAGAAACTTTAAATGTACTATGAAAAAATAAGCAACAAAACAACATCAACAAAAATAATAATAGCAATAATAATAATAATAATAATAATAATAATATTAATAATAAAAGTAATAATAATAATAGATATAGTAATCAGATGCCATATTACAGCTAATAAATGGATACTGTAGAATGCATTTATATATAACCTAAGTAGTGGGGAGATACACCTCAGCTTACAGTGTAGACCTAAACCAATTGCAATATTACATCTAATAAATACATGCTGTAGAATACTTACATGCTCTAGGTATTGAACAGACAGTTCTGAGTTACTAATGCAGACCCAAATCAGATTACAATATTACATCTAATGAATATAATATACAATGCCTTTCTACCCTAAGTATTGGACAAACAGCTCGGAGCAAACAGTGTAGACCCAAACCAGATGCCATATTACATCATATAAATGGGTACTGTAGAATACTTTATATACCCTAAATATTGGACAGGCATTACTGAGCTAACAGTATAGATCTAGATCAGAAGTCACATTTAAAATGCATCTAATAAATGGATACTGTAGAAAAACCTTTTTCTAGAGATACTTTAAATGTACTATGAAATAATAAGCAACAAAACAACAACAACAATAATAATAATAATAATAATAATAAAAATAATAATAATAATAAAAGAGTACTCAGATGCCATATTGCATCTAAAATGAATGCTGCAGAATACCTTATATACCATAAGTATTGGTTAGACAGCCCTGAGTTAACAGTGTAGACCCAGATCAGACGCCATCATGCATCTAATAAATGGATACTAAAGAATACCATTTATATTCAAAGTATTGGACAGGAGTCCAAAGGAAACAATACCAATTCCAATTTCTAAATATCTATGGAAACTTTAAATGCACTATGAAAAAAGTAAGCGACAAAACAACAACAGCAAAAATAATAATAATAATAATAATAATAATAATAGTAATAATATATATAGTAATCAGATGCCATATTTCAGCTAATAAATGGGTACCGTAGAATACATTAATATATAACCTAAGTAGTGGAGAGATATACCTGAGCTTACAGTGTAGACCCAAACCAATTGCCATATTACATCTAATAAATATATACTGTAGAATACTTACATGCTCTAGGTATTGAACAGACAGTTCTGAGCTACTAATGCAGACCCAAATCAGATAACCATATTTCATCTAATGAATATACTATACAATCCCTTTCTACCCTAAGAATTGGACAAACAGTTCGGAGCAAACAGTGTAGACCCAAACCAGATGCCATATTACATCTTATAAATGGATACTGTAGAATACTTTATATACCCAAAATATTGGACAGGCATTACTGAGCTAACAGTATAGATCTAGATCAGAAGTCACATTTAAAATGCATCTAATAAATAGATACTGAAGAAATCCCTTTTTCTAGAGATACTTTAAATGTACTACGAAATAATAAGCAACAAAACAACATAAGCAACAACAATAACAACAACAACAACATCATCAATAATAATAATAATAATAAAAATAGTACTCAGATGCCATATTGCATCTAAAATGAATGCTGTAGAATACATTATCTACCATAAGTATTGGTTAGACAGCCCTGAGATAACAGTGCAGACCCAGATCAGAATCCATCATGCATCTAATAAATGGATACTAAAGAATACCATTTATATTCAAAGTATTGGACAGAGAGTCCAAAGGAAACAATACCAATTCCAATTTCTAATTATCTAGAGAAACTTTAAATGTACTATGAAAAAAAAAGCAACAAAACAACAACAAATAATAATAATAATAATAATGAAAGTAAATATAATAATAGACATAGTAATCAGATGCCATATTATAGTTAATAAATGGATACTGTAGAATACATTAATATATAACCTAAGTAGTGGAGAAATATACCTGAGCTTACAGTGTAGACCCAAACCAATTGCCATATTACATCTAATAAATATATACTGTAGAATACTTACATGCTCTAGGTATTGGCCAGACAGTTCTGAGCTACTAATGCAGACCCAAATCAGATAACCATATTACATCTAATGAGTATACTATACAACGCCTTTCTACCCTAAGTATTGGACAAACAGTTCGGAGCAAACAGTGTAGACCCAAACCAGATGCCATATTACATCTTATAAATGGATACTGTAGAATACTTTATATACCCTAAATATTGGACAGGCGTTACTGAGCTAACAGTATAGATCTAGATCAGAAGTCACATTTAAAATGCATCTAATAAATGGATACTGTAGAAAACCCTTTTTTCTAAAGATACTTTAAATGTACTATGAAATAATAAGGAACAAAACAACATAAACAACAACAACAACAAAAACAACAATAACAACAACAACAACCATAAAAATAATAATAATAATAATAATAATAATAATAATAGAATAGTACTCAGATGCCATATTGCATCTAAAATGAATGCTGTAGAATACCTTACATACCCTAAGTATTAGAGAGATATACTTGAGCTTACAATGTAGACCCAAATCAGATGCCTTATTACATCTAATAAACAGATATTGTAGAATGTTTACGGTATCCGACGCAAGGAAAATCCACAGCAATATAAGGCATATTGTATGTTTACATCTGTGATAATCCTGATTAGGAGAAACGTATTTTATGAGTTAGTCTTAAGAATTTAAAAATGGCTTAGTTCTGTTAGATAGAACAAGAAAATATGACTGACAACTCCAAGATCATACGTTAGCATCATATTCATAATGCAAACTGTTTTATTTATACTATGCTATGAACAGTGATATAATTCTAAACAAACTGTTATTTTCTTTTCAGGTATTAGGTGGAGTTCTATGAACATTGAAAGTCTTAAAGAGTCATCAGATTCCGGATTCTTTTGAAGTTAAGTATTGTTATTGTTTTGTAATGTTGGTTTGATTTGATTTGGATTGATTTCGTTTCATCAGGTTTCTCTTTGGATTCGTTTCTTTCGGTTTCGTTTTGGGGTTTCTCTATTTGGATTATAGTGTTGATTGTATTCTATTGTATTGTATGTTGTAGTGTTATGTATTCTATTATATTGTTGGTTTTGTTTCGTTTCCATTCGTTTCTGTTTGATTTGGTTTCATTCAGTTTCGTTTCGTTTTTCTCTATTTGGATTATAGTGTTTTTGTAATGTATTGTATATTGTAGTGTAATGTATTGCATTGTATTATGTTTCTGTTTGATTTGATTTCGTTCGGTTTCGATTGAGCTTTCTGTATTCTGATTGTATTGTGTTATCGTTTCGGATTATATTGTTATGTAATTTAATGTAATGTAATGCATTGTAATGTAATGTAATGTAATGTAATGTAATAATCATTATACTGTATTATGTTTGATTTCGTTTGATTTCTGTTGTCTTGGTTTCTTTCGGTGTCATTTGTTTTTTTTTTCTCTATTTGGAGTATGGTGTTTATTACATTGTATTGTATATTGTAGTGTAACGTTTGTATTGAATTATATATTTGTTTTCTTTGGTTTTGATTGGTTAGGTTTCTGTTTGATTTTCTTACGTTTGACCCTTCTGTATTTGGATTGTAGTGTGTTTCGTTTTGGATTATATCGTTATGTAATGTAATGTAATGTAATGTAATGTAATATAATATAATATAAGGTAATGCATTGTAATGTAATGTAATAATTATTGTATTATGTTTGGTATCGTTTAATATCTGTTGATTTGGATTCTTTCGATTTCATTTGTTTTTTCTCTATTTGGATTATGGTATTTGTTGCATTGTATTGTTTATTGTAGTGTTACGTTTTGTATTGAATTATATATTTGTTTTCATTAGTTTTGATTCGTTAGGTTTTGATTGCTTAGGTTTTTGTTTGATTTGATTTCTTTTGCTTTTGTTTTGATTGGTAATGTTTCTGTTTGCTTTGCTTTCGTTCGGTTTCATTTGTCTTGATGGTGTGGTATGATATCTTAATTTATTTTTTTTTATATTTACAGGTGGTTCCACGGTCGACTGGAACTCAGTGAAGGACCGAAACCGATTACTGGTTGTAAGTATATTTAATAACTCTGTCGATGAATTAATGTGATACCCTGTTTACGCCTCATAGCCCGTGGTTCGCCGATATTCTGTTTCAAATTAAGAAGCGTCCGTATTGCCGCTCTCGACCTCGGATCAGGGGGTTCCGGGCTCAAATCTCGCTAGAAGCGGAATTTCGCTTATGAGTGTACGGCGATTCTTACACAGAGCCTTTTATTATCACCCGTCAGTAGTCTCAATATGACTTAATTAATATTGAAGAAATACCAAACCATTATCATCATTATTTCAAATTAAATCCACATTTCATATTCTTAGATATATCAAAAGATCAGAGAATATGAATAATAATATATTGAAGATGTTTCACGGCGGCCAAAATGGGGGCATTTTCAAAAAAATGAAATTTGCTGGTTCTATTGAAGTTTCTATACTACAAACAATGTATTACCATGCCCTCAAGCTATCTGCCAAATTTCAGTCGATTCCGTCAAATAGTTAAAGTTTTAGGCTCGAAAGTGTAGATAAAAATGTCAGGAGGATAACACTTTTAACGTGACAGTTTTTCAGTAGTTGTGTTTTCACAAGTATAGTTTGGTAATATCGCAACTGTCATGGGAAAAAAGGTTTCAAGCACTTTAAACATTTTTCAGAGCTGTTGTCCTCAACTGTATAATGATACCCTTCAACCTTTGAGAACTCTTGATAAAATATGAATTTGAAATGAAACGGGCGCGAAAAGTTCATTAGATACCATTGAATATGCCAAATGCTTCACTGAATGGTTTATGCTTGAACAAGAATTTGTATAATTTGAACTGTCATTTGCTCATGCTTAAACAATTAGAGCATCAACTATATGAAGGTACGCTTTTATGTTAGGAATGTAACGTTTCAACTAAAAGGTAATCCCAAAGTTCAGTGGGGCACTCAGTCAATCCCATTTTGCTATTTTCAAGAAGCTTTCCACCCACAGATAGTAATTAAACCTTTTTTTGACTGTGCCTAAATGTCTGTTTTAACTTTTTTTTTCTGCAAATAAAGCCACGTCAGGAGTGAAACGTTTTATACAAAAAAAAAAAAACTTAAAAAGAAGTCATAATTTTTGTACAAAGCTTGTAAATGATATCTGTTTGTAAAGCAGCCATAGAAAACCAAGTATTTTATCATTTCAAAAGCATTTCCTTTAACTATTCAAGGTTATGTAGGGAACTACTGAAAGAAATTTCACCAAGTTTCTGGATATCTGAACTGTCATAGTTTCATAAATATAAAGGTGATAAAATTCCATATACAAAGAAACATTAGTTATTCCCTATATACAAATTATGAGTAAAAGTCTTGAAATTATTATTTGTTCATGGAAGTAGTGCATATGTTTGTCACATAAGCCTTTTCAGAAAAGCGGTACTCTCTTGACATAATAAGTTTGTCCCATTAAACCTTCTTTGCAGATTCTTGCATTTATTTATACTTCTGAGTACTTAAATAGCTCTGTTGCATTTGAGTCCTCATAAAGAACTTCCTGCCACAAGTTATTATTAGTTTTTTGGTGGATGTACATCTTTACAATGAAAGATATAGAAATACGTTTTAGAGCATGAAAAAACTTAGTGAGCATTTAGGATATTATTGTGTGTAAACTAAACAAAAAATGACAAAATACACATGTATTGCCAAATTTCAGACATAAAGAGCATTTTAAATATCTTGAAAGTGAAGACATAAAACAGCAGTATAACTGAAAGAATCTGTAAAAAGAACAAAAGCAGCAGGCAGATATGGAGTCCAGCTTTTGGTTATTAATAAAAGAATGTAATTTTCGGCATAGTAGCCATTGCAATTTGCTTACATAGTACACATAAGTTATAAAATTGATGTTTAACAAAGTCACCCTGCAGAAAATCCTGATATTTTTTCTGGTTAAAAAGAGTGTTACACTACTGACATTCATAGAATTAGAAAAAAAAAAAAAAAAAAAGAAACAATACTTGTTGTTGCATGAAAACATGGTGACAAATGTATGTCTGCTTAGTTCAGGATACTGTATGACCGTGAATATATGATATTGGAATACATATTTTTTCTTTTCATGCATGTAATGCTTAATGTCAGGTATGCAACAAATAAACTCTAAACTTTTAATGTTCCTTTGAGATGATGGCATTTGTTTTTCCCGAAAACATTCATATTATTCTAATTCTTTCTGAGAGTATGAGGTTGACCATATGTCCATCACATAAGGTATTTTAAAAGATTTTACTAGATATCTGAAGTGAGATATAAAACGTTTTTCAGCCAGGGAGAAAAATAGCTTACACTTTGAAAATTTTTTACATTTACAGATTTAGAATGGAAATACAGATGCAACATATTGCATTTTAATGTATAAAATCAAATAAAATACAGCAAGAAAGATTCCTGCACCGTTAAGGTGTTTTAAATTATGTAAATAATTAAGTTTCAAATAAGTAAAGTTGTCTTATAGTTTATTCAATTGTCTGTATTTCAAAGTAATAACACTTTCTGGTGACACCGAGTTTTAATTTTGAGACAAGTCAGAGGACATTATAATGTCAATACTTTTTTTTTTAAATTAGTTCTGTACAAGAGCTGTGTTCTTTTGGCTATCTTGAGACTGCTTTCTTTAAAGAGGGAGAGCTCAAAAAATAAATGGTACCACGTATTACAGTGTACCACGAGGAGTTATCTTGCTGAAAGGCTCTATATACCTGAGCTTACAGTGTAGATCCAAATCAGATGTCATTTACATCTAATAGATACTGTAGAATACCTTACATGCCCCAAGTCTTGAACAGACAGTTCTGAGTTATTTATGTAGACCCAGATTAGATATTACATCTTAAAAATATATACTGAAGAATACCGTTCTACCCTAAGTATTGGATAAACAGTTTGGAACAAATAGTGTAGATCCAATTAAGGTGCCATATTACATTTTATAAATGGATACTGTAGAATACATTAAATGTCCTAAATCTTGATCAAATATTACTAAGCTAGCAGTATAGATTTATATCAGACGTCACATCTAAAATACATATAATAAACGGATAATGTAGAAAACCGTTTTTACTCAAAGTATTGTACAGACAGTACTGACCTAACCTTGTAGCCCTAGATCAGACGCCACCTTACATCTAATAAATGGATACTATAGAATACCTTATATACCATAATTATTGGTTAGACAGCCCTGAGGTAACAGTGTAGACCCAGATCAGACGCATCTAATAAATGGATACTAAAGAATACCTATTGGACAGAGAGTCCTAAGGAAACAATACCGATTCCAATTTCTACATATCTAGAGAAACTTTAAATGTACTACGAAAAAATAAGCAACAAAACAACATCAACAAAAATAATAATAGCAATAATAATAATAATAATAATAATAATAATAATAATAATATTAATAATAAAAGTAATAATAATAATAGATATAGTAATCAGATGCCATATTACAGCTAATAAATGGATACTGTAGAATGCATTAATATATAACCTAAGTAGTGGGGAGATATACCTGAGCTTACAGTGTAGACCTAAACCAATTGCAATATTACATCTAATAAATACATACTGTAGAATACTTACATGCTCTAGGTATTGAACAGACAGTTCTGAGTTACTAATGCAGACCCAAATCAGATTACAATATTACATCTAATGAATATAATATACAATGCCTTTCTACCCTAAGTATTGGACAAACAGCTCGGAGCAAACAGTGTAGACGCAAACCAGATGCCATATTACATCATATAAATGGGTACTGTAGAATACTTTATATACCCTAAATATTGGACAGGCATTACTGAGCTAACAGTATAGATCTAGATCAGAAGTCACATTTAAAATGCATCTAATAAATGGATACTGTAGAAAAACCTTTTTCTAGAGATACTTTAAATGTACTATGAAATAATAAGCAACAAAACAACAACAACAGCAATAATAATAATAATAATAATAATAATAATAATAATAAAAGAGTACTCAGATGCCATATTGCATCTAAAATGAATGCTGCAGAATACCTTATATACCATAAGTATTGGTTAGACAGCCCTGAGTTAACAGTGTAGACCCAGATCAGACGCCATCATGCATCTAATAAATGGATACTAAAGAATACCATTTATATTCAAAGTATTGGACAGGAGTGCTAAGGAAACAATACCAATTCCAATTTCTAAATATCTATGGAAACTTTAAATGCACTATGAAAAAAGTAAGCGACAAAACAACAACTGCTAAAATAATAATAATAATAATAATAATAATAATAATAATAGTAATAATAGATATAGTAATCAGATGCCATATTTCAGCTAATAAATGGGTACCGTAGAATACATTAATATATAACCTAAGTAGTGGAGAGATATACCTGAGCTTACAGTGTAGACCCAAACCAATTGCCATATTACATCTAATAAATATATACTGTAGAATACTTACATGCTCTAGGTATTGAACAGACAGTTCTGAGCTACTAATGCAGACCCAAATCAGATAACCATATTTCATCTAATGAATATACTATACAATCCCTTTCTACCCTAAGAATTGGACAAACAGTTCGGAGCAAACAGTGTAGACCCAAACCAGATGCCATATTACATCTAATAAATGGATACTAAAGAATACCATTTATATTCAAAGTATTGGACAGGAGTCCTAAGGAAACAATACCAATTCCAATTTCTAAATATCTATGGAAACTTTAAATGCACTATGAAAAAAGTAAGCGACAAAACAACAACAGCAAAAATAATAATAATAATAATAATAATAATAGTAATAATAGATATAGTAATCAGATGCCATATTTCAGCTAATAAATAGGTACCGTAGAATACATTAATATATAACCTAAGTAGTGGAGAAATATACCTGAGCTTACAGTGTAGACCCAAACCAGTTGCCATATTACATCTAATAAATATATACTGTAGAATACTTACATGCTCTAGGTATTGAACAGACAGTTCTGAGCTACTAATGCAGACCCAAATCAGATAACCATATTTCATCTAATGAATATACTATACAATCCCTTTCTACCCTAAGAATTGGACAAACAGTTCGGAGCAAACAGTGTAGACCCAAACCAGATGCCATATTACATCTTATAAATGGATACTGTAGAATACTTTATATACCCAAAATATTGGACAGGCATTACTGAGCTAACAGTATAGATCTAGATCAGAAGTCACATTTAAAATGCATCTAATAAATAGATACTGAAGAAATCCCTTTTTCTAGAGATACTTTAAATGTACTACGAAATAATAAGCAACAAAACAACATAAGCAACAACAATAACAACAACAACAACAACATCAATAATAATAATAATAATAAAAATAGTACTCAGATGCCATATTGCATCTAAAATGAATGCTGTAGAATACATTATCTACCATAAGTATTGGTTAGACAGCCCTGAGATAACAGTGCAGACCCAGATCAGAATCCATCATGCATCTAATAAATGGATACTAAAGAATACCATTTATATTCAAAGTATTGGACAGAGAGTCCAAATGAAACAATACCAATTCCAATGTCTAATTATCTAGAGAAACTTTAAATGTACTATGAAAAAATAAGCAACAAAACAACAACAAAAAATAATAATAATAATAATAAAAGTAAATATAATAATAGACATAGTAATCAGATGCCATATTATAGTTAATAAATGGATACTGTAGAATACATTAATATATAACCTAAGTAGTGGAGAAATATACCTGAGCTTACAGTGTAGACCCAAACCAATTGCCATATTACATCTAATAAATATATACTGTAGAATACTTACATGCTCTAGGTATTGGCCAGACAGTTCTGAGCTACTAATGCAGACCCAAATCAGATAACCATATTACATCTAATGAGTATACTATACAACGCCTTTCTACCCTAAGTATTGGACAAACAGTTCGGAGCAAACAGTGTAGACCCAAACCAGATGCCATATTACATCTTATAAATGGATACTGTAGAATACTTTATATACCCTAAATATTGGACAGGCGTTACTGAGCTAACAGTATAGATCTAGATCAGAAGTCACATTTAAAATGCATCTAATAAATGGATACTGTAGAAAACCCTTTTTTCTAAAGATACTTTAAATGTACTATGAAATAATAAGGAACAAAACAACATAAACAACAACAACAACAAAAACAACAATAACAACAACAACAACCATAAAAATAATAATAATAATAATAATAATAATAATAGAATAGTACTCAGATGCCATATTGCATCTAAAATGAATGCTGTAGAATACCTTACATACCCTAAGTATTAGAGAGATATACTTGAGCTTACAATGTAGACCCAAATCAGATGCCTTATTACATCTAATAAACAGATATTGTAGAATGTTTACGGTATCCGACGCAAGGAAAATCCACAGCAATATAAGGCATATTGTATGTTTACATCTGTGATAATCCTGATTAGGAGAAACGTATTTTATGAGTTAGTCTTAAGAATTTAAAAATGGCTTAGTTCTGTTAGATAGAACAAGAAAATATGACTGACAACTCCAAGATCATACGTTAGCATCATATTCATAATGCAAACTGTTTTATTTATACTATGCTATGAACAGTGATATAATTCTAAACAAACTGTTATTTTCTTTTCAGGTATTAGGTGGAGTTCTATGAACATTGAAAGTCTTAAAGAGTCATCAGATTCCGGATTCTTTTGAAGTTAAGTATTGTTATTGTTTGTTGTTTTGTAATGTTGGTTTGATTTGATTTGGATTGATTTCGTTTCATCAGGTTTCTCTTTGGATTCGTTTCTTTCGGTTTCGTTTTGGGGTTTCTCTATTTGGATTATAGTGTTGATTGTATTCTATTGTATTGTATGTTGTAGTGTTATGTATTCTATTATATTGTTGGTTTTGTTTCGTTTCCATTCGTTTCTGTTTGATTTGGTTTCATTCAGTTTCGTTTCGTTTTTCTCTATTTGGATTATAGTGTTTTTGTAATGTATTGTATATTGTAGTGTAATGTATTGCATTGTATTATGTTTCTGTTTGATTTGATTTCGTTCGGTTTCGATTGAGCTTTCTGTATTCTGATTGTATTGTGTTATCGTTTCGGATTATATTGTTATGTAATTTAATGTAATGTAATGCATTGTAATGTTATGTAATGTAATGTAATGTAATGTAATGTAATAATCATTATACTGTATTATGTTTGATTTCGTTTGATTTCTGTTGTCTTGGTTTCTTTCGGTGTCATTTGTTTTTTTTCTCTATTTGGAGTATGGTGTTTATTACATTGTATTGTATATTGTAGTGTAACGTTTGTATTGAATTATATATTTGTTTTCTTTGGTTTTGATTGGTTAGGTTTCTGTCTGATTTTCTTACGTTTGACCCTACTGTATTTGGATTGTAGTGTGTTTCGTTTTGGATTATATCGTTATGTAATGTAATGTAATGTAATATAATATAAGGTAATGCATTGTAATGTAATGTAATAATTATTGTATTATGTTTGGTATCGTTTAATATCTGTTGATTTGGATTCTTTCGATTTCATTTGTTTTTTCTCTATTTGGATTATGGTATTTGTTGCATTGTATTGTTTATTGTAGTGTTACGTTTTGTATTGAATTATATATTTGTTTTCATTAGTTTTGATTCGTTAGGTTTTGATTGCTTAGGTTTTTGTTTGATTTGATTTCGTTTGCTTTTGTTTTGATTGGTAATGTTTCTGTTTGCTTTGCTTTCGTTCGGTTTCATTTGTCTTGATGGTGTGGTATGATATCTTAATTTATTTTTTTTTATATTTACAGGTGGTTCCACGGTCGACTGGAACTCAGTGAAGGACCGAAACCGATTACTGGTTGTAAGTATATTTAATAACTCTGTCGATGAATTAATGTGATACCCTGTTTACGCCTCATAGCCCGTGGTTCGCCGATATTCTGTTTCAAATTAAGAAGCGTCCGTATTGCCGCTCTCGACCTCGGATCAGGGGGTTCCGGGCTCAAATCTCGCTAGAAGCGGAATTTCGCTTATGAGTGTACGGCGATTCTTACACAGAGCCTTTTATTATCACCCGTCAGTAGTCTCAATATGACTTAATTAATATTGAAGAAATACCAAACCATTATCATCATTATTTCAAATTAAATCCACATTTCATATTCTTAGATATATCAAAAGATCAGAGAATATGAATAATAATATAGTGAAGATGTTTCACGGCGGCCAAAATGGGGGCATTTTCAAAAAAATGAAATTTGCTGGTTCTATTGAAGTTTCTATACTACAAACAATGTATTACCATGCCCTCAAGCTATCTGCCAAATTTCAGTCGATTCCGTCAAATAGTTAAAGTTTTAGGCTCGAAAGTGTAGATAAAAATGTCAGGAGGATAACACTTTTAACGTGACAGTTTTTCAGTAGTTGTGTTTTCACAAGTATAGTTTGGTAATATCGCAACTGTCATGGGAAAAAAGGTTTCAAGCACTTTAAACATTTTTCAGAGCTGTTGTCCTCAACTGTATAATGATACCCTTCAACCTTTGAGAACTCTTGATAAAATATGAATTTGAAATGAAACGGGCGCGAAAAGTTCATTAGATACCATTGAATATGCCAAATGCTTCACTGAATGGTTTATGCTTGAACAAGAATTTGTATAATTTGAACTGTCATTTGCTCATGCTTAAACAATTAGAGCATCAACTATATGAAGGTACGCTTTTATGTTAGGAATGTAACGTTTCAACTAAAAGGTAATCCCAAAGTTCATTGGGGCACTCAGTCAATCCCATTTTGCTATTTTCAAGAAGCTTTCCACCCACAGATATTAATTAAACCTTTTTTTGACTGTGCCTAAATGTCTGTTTTAACTTTTTTTTTCTGCAAATAAAGCCACGTCAGGAGTGAAACGTTTTATACAAAAAAAAAAAAAAAAAACTTAAAAAGAAGTCATAATTTTTGTACAAAGCTTGTAAATGATATCTGTTTGTAAAGCAGCCATAGAAAACCAAGTATTTTATCATTTCAAAAGCATTTCCTTTAACTATTCAAGGTTATGTAGGGAACTACTGAAAGAAATTTCACCAAGTTTCTGGATATCTGAACTGTAATAGTTTCATAAATATAAAGGTGATAAAATTCCATATACAAAGAAACATTAGTTATTCCCTATATACAAATTATGAGTAAAAGTCTTGAAATTATTATTTGTTCATGGAAGTAGTGCATATGTTTGTCACATAAGCCTTTTCAGAAAAGCGGTACTCTCTTGACATAATAAGTTTGTCCCATTAAACCTTCTTTGCAGATTCTAGCATTTATTTATACTTCTGAGTACTTAAATAGCTCTGTTGCATTTGAGTCCTCATAAAGAACTTCCTGCCACAAGTTATTATTAGTTTTTTGGTGGATGTACATCTTTACAATGAAAGATATAGAAATACGTTTTAGAGCATGAAAAAACTTAGTGAGCATTTAGGATATTATTGTGTGTAAACTAAACAAAAAATGACAAAATACACATGTATTGCCAAATTTCAGACATAAAGAGCATTTTAAATATCTTGAAAGTGAAGACATAAAACAGCAGTATAACTGAAAGAATCTGTAAAAAGAACAAAAGCAGCAGGCAGATATGGAGTCCAGCTTTTGGTTATTAATAAAAGAATGTAATTTTCAGCATAGTAGCCATTGCAATTTGCTTACATAGTACACATAAGTTATAAAATTGATGTTTAACAAAGTCACCCTGCAGAAAATCCTGATATTTTTTCTGGTTAAAAAGAGTGTTACACTACTGACATTCATAGAATTAGAAAAAAAAAAAAAAAAAAAAAAAAAAAAAAAAAGAAACAATACTTGTTGTTGCATGAAAACATGGTGACAAATGTATGTCTGCTTAGTTCAGGATACTGTATGACCGTGAATATATGATATTGGAATACATATTTTTTCTTTTCATGCATGTAATGCTTAATGTCAGGTATGCAACAAATAAACTCTAAACTTTTAATGTTCCTTTGAGATGATGGCATTTGTTTTTCCCGAAAACATTAATATTATTCTAATTCTTTCTGAGAGTATGAGGTTGACCATATGTCCATCACATAAGGTATTTTAAAAGATTTTACTAGATATCTGAAGTGAGATATAAAACGTTTTTCAGCCAGGGAGAAAAATAGCTTACACTTTGAAAATTTTTTACATTTACAGATTTAGAATGGAAATACCGATGCAACATATTGCATTTTAATGTATAAAATCAAATAAAATACAGCAAGAAAGATTCCTGCACCGTTAAGGTGTTTTAAATTATGTAAATAATTAAGTTTCAAATAAGTAAAGTTGTCTTATAGTTTATTCAATTGTCTGTATTTCAAAGTAATAACACTTTCTGGTGACACCGAGTTTTAATTTTGAGACAAGTCAGAGGACATTATAATGTCAATACTTTTTTTTTTAAATTAGTTCTGTACAAGAGCTGTGTTCTTTTGGCTATCTTGAGACTGCTTTCTTTAAAGAGGGAGAGCTCAAAAAATAAATGGTACCACGTATTACAGTGTACCACGAGGAGTTATCTTGCTGAAAGGCTCTATATACCTGAGCTTACAGTGTAGATCCAAATCAGATGTCATTTACATCTAATAGATACTGTAGAATACCTTACATGCCCCAAGTCTTGAACAGACAGTTCTGAGTTATTTATGTAGACCCAGATTAGATATTACATCTTAAAAATATATACTGAAGAATACCGTTCTAAACTAAGTATTGGATAAACAGTTTGGAACAAACAGTGTAGATCCAAATCAGGTGCCATATTACATTTTATAAATGGATACTGTAGAATACATTAAATGTCCTAAATCTTGATCAAATATTACTAAGCTAGCAGTATAGATTTATATCAGACGTCACATCTAAAATACATATAATAAACGGATAATGTAGAAAACCGTTTTTACTCAAAGTATTGTACAGACAGTACTGACCTAACCTTGTAGCCCTAGATCAGACGCCACCTTACATCTAATAAATGGATACTATAGAATACCTTATATACCATAATTATTGGTTAGACAGCCCTGAGGTAACAGTGTAGACCCAGATCAGACGCATCTAATAAATGGATACTAAAGAATACCTATTGGACAGAGAGTCCTAAGGAAACAATACCGATTCCAATTTCTACATATCTAGAGAAACTTTAAATGTACTATGAAAAAATAAGCAACAAAACAACATCAACAAAAATAATAATAGCAATAATAATAATAATAATAATAATAATATTAATAATAAAAGTAATAATAATAATAGATATAGTAATCAAATGCCATATTACAGCTAATAAATGGATACTGTAGAATGCATTAATATATAACCTAAGTAGTGGGGAGATATACCTGAGCTTACAGTGTAGACCTAAACCAATTGCAATATTACATCTAATAAATACATACTGTAGAATACTTACATGCTCTAGGTATTGAACAGACAGTTCTGAGTTACTAATGCAGACCCAAATCAGATTACAATATTACATCTAATGAATATAACATACAATGCCTTTCTACCCTAAGTATTGGACAAACAGCTCGGAGCAAACAGTGTAGACCCAAACCAGATGCCATATTACATCATATAAATGGGTACTGTAGAATACTTTATATACCCTAAATATTGGACAGGCATTACTGAGCTAACAGTATAGATCTAGATCAGAAGTCACATTTAAAATGCATCTAATAAATGGATACTGTAGAAAAACCTTTTTCTAGAGATACTTTAAATGTACTATGAAATAATAAGCAACAAAACAACAACAACAATAATAATAATAATAATAATAATAATAATAATAATAATAAAAGAGTACTCAGATGCCATATTGCATCTAAAATGAATGCTGCAGAATACCTTATATACCATAAGTATTGGTTAGACAGCCCTGAGTTAACAGTGTAGACCCAGATCAGACGCCATCATGCATCTAATAAATGGATACTAAAGAATACCATTTATATTCAAAGTATTGGACAGGAGTCCTAAGGAAACAATACCAATTCCAATTTCTAAATATCTATGGAAACTTTAAATGCACTATGAAAAAAGTAAGCGACAAAACAACAACAGCAAAAATAATAATAATAATAATAATAATAATAATAATAGTAATAATAGATATAGTAATCAGATGCCATATTTCAGCTAATAAATGGGTACCGTAGAATACATTAATATATAACCTAAGTAGTGGAGAGATATACCTGAGCTTACAGTGTAGACCCAAACCAATTGCCATATTACATCTAATAAATATATACTGTAGAATACTTACATGCTCTAGGTATTGAACAGACAGTTCTGAGCTACTAATGCAGACCCAAATCAGATAACCATATTTCATCTAATGAATATACTATACAATCCCTTTCTACCCTAAGAATTGGACAAACAGTTCGGAGCAAACAGTGTAGACCCAAACCAGATGCCATATTACATCTTATAAATGGATACTGTAGAATACTTTATATACCCAAAATAATGGACAGGCATTACTGAGCTAACAGTATAGATCTAGATCAGAAGTCACATTTAAAATGCATCTAATAAATAGATACTGAAGAAATCCCTTTTTCTAGAGATACTTTAAATGTACTACGAAATAATAAGCAACAAAACAACATAAGCAACAACAATAACAACAACAACAACAACATCAATAATAATAATAATAATAAAAATAGTACTCAGATGCCATATTGCATCTAAAATGAATGCTGTAGAATACATTATCTACCATAAGTATTGGTTAGACAGCCCTGAGATAACAGTGCAGACCCAGATCAGAATCCATCATGCATCTAATAAATGGATACTAAAGAATACCATTTATATTCAAAGTATTCGACAGAGAGTCCAAAGGAAACAATACCAATTCCAATTTCTAATTATCTAGAGAAACTTTAAATGTACTATGAAAAAATAAGCAACAAAACAACAACAAAAAATAATAATAATAATAATAAAAGTAAATATAATAATAGACATAGTAATCAGATGCCATATTATAGTTAATAAATGGATACTGTAGAATACATTAATATATAACCTAAGTAGTGGAGAAATATACCTGAGCTTACAGTGTAGACCCAAACCAATTGCCATATTACATCTAATAAATATATACTGTAGAATACTTACATGCTCTAGGTATTGGCCAGACAGTTCTGAGCTACTAATGCAGACCCAAATCAGATAACCATATTACATCTAATGAGTATACTATACAACGCCTTTCTACCCTAAGTATTGGACAAACAGTTCGGAGCAAACAGTGTAGACCCAAACCAGATGCCATATTACATCTTATAAATGGATACTGTAGAATACTTTATATACCCTAAATATTGGACAGGCGTTTCTGAGCTAACAGTATAGATCTAGATCAGAAGTCACATTTAAAATGCATCTAATAAATGGATACTGTAGAAAACCCTTTTTTCTAAAGATACTTTAAATGTACTATGAAATAATAAGGAACAAAACAACATAAACAACAACAACAACAAAAACAACAATAACAACAACAACAACCATAAAAATAATAATAATAATAATAATAGAATAGTACTCAGATGCCATATTGCATCTAAAATGAATGCTGTAGAATACCTTACATACCCTAAGTATTAGAGAGATATACTTGAGCTTACAATGTAGACCCAAATCAGATGCCTTATTACATCTAATAAACAGATATTGTAGAATGTTTACGGTATCGGACGCAAGGAAAATCCACAGCAATATAAGGCATATTGTATGTTTACATCTGTGATAATCCTGATTAGGAGAAACGTATTTTATGAGTTAGTCTTAAGAATTTAAAAATGGCTTAGTTCTGTTAGATAGAACAAGAAAATATGACTGACAACTCCAAGATCATACGTTAGCATCATATTCATAATGCAAACTGTTTTATTTATACTATGCTATGAACAGTGATATAATTCTAAACAAACTGTTATTTTCTTTTCAGGTATTAGGTGGAGTTCTATGAACATTGAAAGTCTTAAAGAGTCATCAGATTCCGGATTCTTTTGAAGTTAAGTATTGTTATTGTTTGTTGTTTTGTAATGTTGGTTTGATTTGATTTGGATTGATTTCGTTTCATCAGGTTTCTCTTTGGATTCGTTTCTTTCGGTTTCGTTTTGGGGTTTCTCTATTTGGATTATAGTGTTGATTGTATTCTATTGTATTGTATGTTGTAGTGTTATGTATTCTATTATATTGTTGGTTTTGTTTCGTTTCCATTCGTTTCTGTTTGATTTGGTTTCATTCAGTTTCGTTTCGTTTTTCTCTATTTGGATTATAGTGTTTTTGTAATGTATTGTATATTGTAGTGTAATGTATTGCATTGTATTATGTTTCTGTTTGATTTGATTTCGTTCGGTTTCGATTGAGCTTTCTGTATTCTGATTGTATTGTGTTATCGTTTCGGATTATATTGTTATGTAATTTAATGTAAGGTAATGCATTGTAATGTAATGTAATGTAATGTAATGTAATGTAATGTAATAATCATTATACTGTATTATGTTTGATTTCGTTTGATTTCTGTTGTCTTGGTTTCTTTCGGTGTCATTTGTTTTTTTTTTCTCTATTTGGAGTATGGTGTTTATTACATTGTATTGTATATTGTAGTGTAACGTTTGTATTGAATTATATATTTGTTTTCTTTGGTTTTGATTGGTTAGGTTTCTGTTTGATTTTCTTACGTTTGACCCTTCTGTATTTGGATTGTAGTGTGTTTCGTTTTAGATTATATCGTTATGTAATGTAATGTAATGTAATATAATATAAGGTAATGCATTGTAATGTAATGTAATAATTATTGTATTATGTTTGGTATCGTTTAATATCTGTTGATTTGGATTCTTTCGATTTCATTTGTTTTTTCTCTATTTGGATTATGGTATTTGTTGCATTGTATTGTTTATTGTAGTGTTACGTTTTGTATTGAATTATATATTTGTTTTCATTAGTTTTGATTCGTTAGGTTTTGATTGCTTAGGTTTTTGTTTGATTTGATTTCGTTTGCTTTTGTTTTGATTGGTAATGTTTCTGTTTGCTTTGCTTTCGTTCGGTTTCATTTGTCTTGATGGTGTGGTATGATATCTTAATTTATTTTTTTTTATATTTACAGGTGGTTCCACGGTCGACTGGAACTCAGTGAAGGACCGAAACCGATTACTGGTTGTAAGTATATTTAATAACTCTGTCGATGAGTTAATGTGATACCCTGTTTACGCCTCATAGCCCGTGGTTCGCCGATATTCTGTTTCAAATTAAGAAGCGTCCGTATTGCCGCTCTCGACCTCGGATCAGGGGGTTCCGGGCTCAAATCTCGCTAGAAGCGGAATTTCGCTTATGAGTGTACGGCGATTCTTACACAGAGCCTTTTATTATCACCCGTCAGTAGTCTCAATATGACTTAATTAATATTGAAGAAATACCAAACCATTATCATCATTATTTCAAATTAAATCCACATTTCATATTCTTAGATATATCAAAAGATCAGAGAATATGAATAATAATATAGTGAAGATGTTTCACGGCGGCCAAAATGGGGGCATTTTCAAAAAAATGAAATTTGCTGGTTCTATTGAAGTTTCTATACTACAAACAATGTATTACCATGCCCTCAAGCTATCTGCCAAATTTCAGTCGATTCCGTCAAATAGTTAAAGTTTTAGGCTCGAAAGTGTAGATAAAAATGTCAGGAGGATAACACTTTTAACGTGACAGTTTTTCAGTAGTTGTGTTTTCACAAGTATAGTTTGGTAATATCGCAACTGTCATGGGAAAAAAGGTTTCAAGCACTTTAAACATTTTTCAGAGCTGTTGTCCTCAACTGTATAATGATACCCTTCAACCTTTGAGAACTCTTGATCAAATATGAATTTGAAATGAAACGGGCGCGAAAAGTTCATTAGATACCATTGAATATGCCAAATGCTTCACTGAATGGTTTATGCTTGAACAAGAATTTGTATAATTTGAACTGTCATTTGCTCATGCTTAAACAATTAGAGCATCAACTATATGAAGGTACGCTTTTATGTTAGGAATGTAACGTTTCAACTAAAAGGTAATCCCAAAGTTCAGTGGGGCACTCAGTCAATCCCCTTTTGCTATTTTCAAGAAGCTTTCCACCCACAGATATTAATTAAACCTTTTTTTGACTGTGCCTAAATGTCTGTTTTAACTTTTTTTTTCTGCAAATAAAGCCACGTCAGGAGTGAAACGTTTTATACAAAAAAAAAAAAAAAACTTAAAAAGAAGTCATAATTTTTGTACAAAGCTTGTAAATGATATCTGTTTGTAAAGCAGCCATAGAAAACCAAGTATTTTATCATTTCAAAAGCATTTCCTTTAACTATTCAAGGTTATGTAGGGAACTACTGAAAGAAATTTCACCAAGTTTCTGGATATCTGAACTGTCATAGTTTCATAAATATAAAGGTGATAAAATTCCATATACAAAGAAACATTAGTTATTCCCTATATACAAATTATGAGTAAAAGTCTTGAAATTATTATTTGTTCATGGAAGTAGTGCATATGTTTGTCACATAAGCCTTTTCAGAAAAGCGGTACTCTCTTGACATAATAAGTTTGTCCCATTAAACCTTCTTTGCAGATTCTTGCATTTATTTATACTTCTGAGTACTTAAATAGCTCTGTTGCATTTGAGTCCTCATAAAGAACTTCCTGCCACAAGTTATTATTAGTTTTTTGGTGGATGTACATCTTTACAATGAAAGATATAGAAATACGTTTTAGAGCATGAAAAAACTTAGTGAGCATTTAGGATATTATTGTGTGTAAACTAAACAAAAAATGACAAAATACACATGTATTGCCAAATTTCAGACATAAAGAGCATTTTAAATATCTTGAAAGTGAAGACATAAAACAGCAGTATAACTGAAAGAATCTGTAAAAAGAACAAAAGCAGCAGGCAGATATGGAGTCCAGCTTTTGGTTATTAATAAAAGAATGTAATTTTCAGCATAGTAGCCATTGCAATTTGCTTACATAGTACACATAAGTTATAAAATTGATGTTTAACAAAGTCACCCTGCAGAAAATCCTGATATTTTTTCTGGTTAAAAAGAGTGTTACACTACTGACACTCATAGAATTAGAAAAAAAAAAAACAAAAAAAAAACAACAATACTTGTTGTTGCATGAAAACATGGTGACAAATGTATGTCTGCTTAGTTCAGGATACTGTATGACCGTGAATATATGATATTGGAATACATATTTTTTCTTTTCATGCATGTAATGCTTAATGTCAGGTATGCAACAAATAAACTCTAAACTTTTAATGTTCCTTTGAGATGATGGCATTTGTTTTTCCCGAAAACATTAATATTATTCTAATTCTTTCTGAGAGTATGAGGTTGACCATATGTCCATCACATAAGGTATTTTAAAAGATTTTACTGGATATCTGAAGTGAGATATAAAACGTTTTTCAGCCAGGGAGAAAAATAGCTTACACTTTGGAAATTTTTTACATTTACAGATTTAGAATGGAAATACCGATGCAACATATTGCATTTTAATGTATAAAATCAAATAAAATACAGCAAGAAAGATTCCTGCACCGTTAAGGTGTTTTAAATTATGTAAATAATTAAGTTTCAAATAAGTAAAGTTGTCTTATAGTTTATTCAATTGTCTGTATTTCAAAGTAATAACACTTTCTGGTGACACCGAGTTTTAATTTTGAGACAAGTCAGAGGACATTATAATGTCTATACTTTTTTTTTTTAAATTTGTTCTGTACAAGAGCTGTGTTCTTTTGGCTATCTTGAGACTGCTTTCTTTAAAGAGGGAGAGCTCAAAAAATAAATGGTACCACGTATTACAGTGTACCACGAGGAGTTATCTTGCTGAAAGGCTCTATATACCTGAGCTTACAGTGTAGATCCAAATCAGATGTCATTTACATCTAATAGATACTGTAGAATACCTTACATGCCCCAAGTCTTGAACAGACAGTTCTGAGTTATTTATGTAGACCCAGATTAGATATTACATCTTAAAAATATATACTGAAGAATACCGTTCTACCCTAAGTATTGGATAAACAGTTTGGAACAAACAGTGTAGATCCAAATCAGGTGCCATATTACATTTTATAAATGGATACTGTAGAATACATTAAATGTCCTAAATCTTGATCAAATATTACTAAGCTAGCAGTATAGATTTATATCAGACGTCACATCTAAAATACATATAATAAACGGATAATGTAGAAAACCGTTTTTACTCAAAGTATTGTACAGACAGTACTGACCTAACCTTGTAGCCCTAGATCAGACGCCACCTTACATCTAATAAATGGATACTATAGAATACCTTATATACCATAATTATTGGTTAGACAGCCCTGAGGTAACAGTGTAGACCCAGATCAGACGCATCTAATAAATGGATACTAAAGAATACCTATTGGACAGAGAGTCCTAAGGAAACAATACCGATTCCAATTTCTACATATCTAGAGAAACTTTAAATGTACTATGAAAAAATAAGCAACAAAACAACATCAACAAAAATAATAATAGCAATAATAATAATAATAATAATAATAATAATAATATTAATAATAAAAGTAATAATAATAATAGATATAGTAATCAAATGCCATATTACAGCTAATAAATGGATACTGTAGAATGCATTAATATATAACCTAAGTAGTGGGGAGATATACCTGAGCTTACAGTGTAGACCTAAACCAATTGCAATATTACATCTAATAAATACATACTGTAGAATACTTACATGCTCTAGGTATTGAACAGACAGTTCTGAGTTACTAATGCAGACCCAAATCAGATTACAATATTACATCTAATGAATATAACATACAATGCCTTTCTACCCTAAGTATTGGACAAACAGCTCGGAGCAAACAGTGTAGACCCAAACCAGATGCCATATTACATCATATAAATGGGTACTGTAGAATACTTTATATACCCTAAATATTGGACAGGCATTACTGAGCTAACAGTATAGATCTAGATCAGAAGTCACATTTAAAATGCATCTAATAAATGGATACTGTAGAAAAACCTTTTTCTAGAGATACTTTAAATGTACTATGAAATAATAAGCAACAAAACAACAACAACAATAATAATAATAATAATAATAATAATAATAATAATAATAAAAGAGTACTCAGATGCCATATTGCATCTAAAATGAATGCTGCAGAATACCTTATATACCATAAGTATTGGTTAGACAGCCCTGAGTTAACAGTGTAGACCCAGATCAGACGCCATCATGCATCTAATAAATGGATACTAAAGAATACCATTTATATTCAAAGTATTGGACAGGAGTCCTAAGGAAACAATACCAATTCCAATTTCTAAATATCTATGGAAACTTTAAATGCACTATGAAAAAAGTAAGCGACAAAACAACAACAGCAAAAATAATAATAATAATAATAATAATAATAATAATAGTAATAATAGATATAGTAATCAGATGCCATATTTCAGCTAATAAATGGGTACCGTAGAATACATTAATATATAACCTAAGTAGTGGAGAGATATACCTGAGCTTACAGTGTAGACCCAAACCAATTGCCATATTACATCTAATAAATATATACTGTAGAATACTTACATGCTCTAGGTATTGAACAGACAGTTCTGAGCTACTAATGCAGACCCAAATCAGATAACCATATTTCATCTAATGAATATACTATACAATCCCTTTCTACCCTAAGAATTGGACAAACAGTTCGGAGCAAACAGTGTAGACCCAAACCAGATGCCATATTACATCTTATAAATGGATACTGTAGAATACTTTATATACCCAAAATAATGGACAGGCATTACTGAGCTAACAGTATAGATCTAGATCAGAAGTCACATTTAAAATGCATCTAATAAATAGATACTGAAGAAATCCCTTTTTCTAGAGATACTTTAAATGTACTACGAAATAATAAGCAACAAAACAACATAAGCAACAACAATAACAACAACAACAACAACATCAATAATAATAATAATAATAAAAATAGTACTCAGATGCCATATTGCATCTAAAATGAATGCTGTAGAATACATTATCTACCATAAGTATTGGTTAGACAGCCCTGAGATAACAGTGCAGACCCAGATCAGAATCCATCATGCATCTAATAAATGGACACTAAAGAATACCATTTATATTCAAATTATTGGACAGAGAGTCCAAAGGAAACTATACCAATTCCAATTTCTAATTATCAAGAGAAACTTTAAATGTACTATGAAAAAATAAGCAACAAAACAACAACAAAAAATAATAATAATAATAATAAAAGTAAATATAATAATAGACATAGTAATCAGATGCCATATTATAGTTGATAAATGGATACTGTAGAATACATTAATATATAACCTAAGTAGTGGAGAAATATACCTGAGCTTACAGTGTAGACCCAAACCAATTGCCATATTACATCTAATAAATATATACTGTAGAATACTTACATGCTCTAGGTATTGGCCAGACAGTTCTGAGCTACTAATGCAGACCCAAATCAGATAACCATATTACATCTAATGAGTATACTATACAACGCCTTTCTACCCTAAGTATTGGACAAACAGTTCGGAGCAAACAGTGTAGACCCAAACCAGATGCCATATTACATCTTATCAATGGATACTGTAGAATACTTTATATACCCTAAATATTGGACAGGTGTTACTGAGCTAACAGTATAGATCTAGATCAGAAGTCACATTTAAAATGCATCTAATAAATGGATACTGTAGAAAACCCTTTTTTCTAAAGATACTTTAAATGTACTATGAAATAATAAGGAACAAAACAACATAAACAACAACAACAACAAAAACAACAATAACAACAACAACAAAAATAAAAATAATAATAATTAATAATAATAGAATAGTACTCAGATGCCATATTGCATCTAAAATGAATGCTGTAGAATACCTTACATACCCTAAGTATTAGAGAGATATACTTGAGCTTACAATGTAGACCCAAATCAGATGCCTTATTACATCTAATAAACAGATATTGTAGAATGTTTACGGTATCGGACGCAAGGAAAATCCACAGCAATATAAGGCATATTGTATGTTTACATCTGTGATAATCCTGATTAGGAGAAACGTATTTTATGAGTTAGTCTTAAGAATTTAAAAATGGCTTAGTTCTGTTAGATAGAACAAGAAAATATGACTGACAACTCCAAGATCATACGTTAGCATCATATTCATAATACAAACTGTTTTATTTATACTATGCTATGAACAGTGATATAATTCTAAACAAACTGTTATTTTCTTTTCAGGTATTAGGTGGAGTTCTATGAACATTGAAAGTCTTAAAGAGTCATCAGATTCCGGATTCTTTTGAAGTTAAGTATTGTTATTGTTTGTTGTTTTGTAATGTTGGTTTGATTTGATTTGGATTGATTTCGTTTCATCAGGTTTCTCTTTGGATTCGTTTCTTTCGGTTTCGTTTTGGGGTTTCTCTATTTGGATTATAGTGTTGATTGTATTCTATTGTATTGTATGTTGTAGTGTTATGTATTCTATTATATTGTTGGTTTTGTTTCGTTTCCATTCGTTTCTGTTTGATTTGGTTTCATTCAGTTTCGTTTCGTTTTTCTCTATTTGGATTATAGTGTTTTTGTAATGTATTGTATATTGTAGTGTAATGTATTGCATTGTATTATGTTTCTGTTTGATTTGATTTCGTTCGGTTTCGATTGAGCTTTCTGTATTCTGATTGTATTGTGTTATCGTTTCGGATTATATTGTTATGTAATTTAATGTAATGTAATGCATTGTAATGTAATGTAATGTAATGTAATAATCATTATACTGTATTATGTTTGATTTCGTTTGATTTCTGTTGTCTTGGTTTCTTTCGGTGTCATTTGTTTTTTTCTTCTCTATTTGGAGTATGGTGTTTATTACATTGTATTGTATATTGTAGTGTAACGTTTGTATTGAATTATATATTTGTTTTCTTTGGTTTTGATTGGTTAGGTTTCTGTTTGATTTTCTTACGTTTGACCCTTCTGTATTTGGATTGTAGTGTGTTTCGTTTTGGATTATATCGTTATGTAATGTAATGTAATGTAATGTAATATAATATAAGGTAATGCATTGTAATGTAATGTAATAATTATTGTATTATGTTTGGTATCGTTTAATATCTGTTGATTTGGATTCTTTCGATTTCATTTGTTTTTTCTCTATTTGGATTATGGTATTTGTTGCATTGTATTGTTTATTGTAGTGTTACGTTTTGTATTGAATTATATATTTGTTTTCATTAGTTTTAATTCGTTATGTTTTGATTGCTTAGGTTTTTGTTTGATTTGATTTCGTTTGCTTTTGTTTTGATTGGTAATGTTTCTGTTTGCTTTGCTTTCGTTCGGTTTCATTTGTCTTGATGGTGTGGTATGATATCTTAATTTATTTTTTTTATATTTACAGTTGGTTCCACGGTCGACTGGAACTCAGTGAAGGACCGAAACCGATTACTGGTTGTAAGTATATTTAATAACTCTGTCGATGAATTAATGTGATACCCTGTTTACGCCTCATAGCCCGTGGTTCGCCGATATTCTGTTTCAAATTAAGAAGCGTCCGTATTGCCGCTCTCGACCTCGGATCAGGGGGTTCCGGGCTCAGATCTCGCTAGAAGCGGAATTTCGCTTATGAGTGTACGGCGATTCTTACACAGAGCCTTTTATTATCACCCGTCAGTAGTCTCAATATGACTTAATTAATATTGAAGAAATACCAAACCATTATCATCATTATTTCAAATTAAATCCACATTTCATATTCTTAGATATATCAAAAGATCAGAGAATATGAATAATAATATAGTGAAGATGTTTCACGGCGGCCAAAATGGGGGCATTTTCAAAAAAATGAAATTTGCTGGTTCTATTGAAGTTTCTATACTACAAACAATGTATTACCATGCCCTCAAGCTATCTGCCAAATTTCAGTCGATTCCGTCAAATAGTTAAAGTTTTAGGCTCGAAAGTGTAGATAAAAATGTCAGGAGGATAACACTTTTAACGTGACAGTTTTTCAGTAGTTGTGTTTTCACAAGTATAGTTTGGTAATATCGCAACTGTCATGGGAAAAAAGGTTTCAAGCACTTTAAACATTTTTCAGAGCTGTTGTCCTCAACTGTATAATGATACCCTTCAACCTTTGAGAACTCTTGATCAAATATGAATTTGAAATGAAACGGGCGCGAAAAGTTCATTAGATACCATTGAATATGCCAAATGCTTCACTGAATGGTTTATGCTTGAACAAGAATTTGTATAATTTGAACTGTCATTTGCTCATGCTTAAACAATTAGAGCATCAACTATATGAAGGTACGCTTTTATGTTAGGAATGTAACGTTTCAACTAAAAGGTAATCCCAAAGTTCAGTGGGGCACTCAGTCAATCCCATTTTGCTATTTTCAAGAAGCTTTCCACCCACAGATATTAATTAAACCTTTTTTTGACTGTGCCTAAATGTCTGTTTTAACTTTTTTTTTTTCTGCAAATAAAGCCACGTCAGGAGTGAAACGTTTTATACAAAAAAAAAAAACTTAAAAAGAAGTCATAATTTTTGTACAAAGCTTGTAAATGATATCTGTTTGTAAAGCAGCCATAGAAAACCAAGTATTTTATCATTTCAAAAGCATTTCCTTTAACTATTCAAGGTTATGTAGGGAACTACTGAAAGAAATTTCACCAAGTTTCTGGATATCTGAACTGTCATAGTTTCATAAATACAAAGGTGATAAAATTCCATATACAAAGAAACATTAGTTATTCCCTATATACAAATTATGAGTAAAAGTCTTGAAATTATTATTTGTTCATGGAAGTAGTGCATATGTTTGTCACATAAGCCTTTTCAGAAAAGCGGTACTCTCTTGACATAATAAGTTTGTCCCATTAAACCTTCTTTGCAGATTCTTGCATTTATTTATACTTCTGAGTACTTAAATAGCTCTGTTGCATTTGAGTCCTCATAAAGAACTTCCTGCCACAAGTTATTATTAGTTTTTTGGTGGATGTACATCTTTACAATGAAAGATATAGAAATACGTTTTAGAGCATGAAAAAACTTAGTGAGCATTTAGGATATTATTGTGTGTAAACTAAACAAAAAATGACAAAATACACATGTATTGCCAAATTTCAGACATAAAGAGCATTTTAAATATCTTGAAAGTGAAGACATAAAACAGCAGTATAACTGAAAGAATCTGTAAAAAGAACAAAAGCAGCAGGCAGATATGGAGTCCAGCTTTTGGTTATTAATAAAAGAATGTAATTTTCAGCATAGTAGCCATTGCAATTTGCTTACATAGTACACATAAGTTATAAAATTGATGTTTAACAAAGTCACCCTGCAGAAAATCCTGATATTTTTTCTGGTTAAAAAGAGTGTTACACTACTGACATTCATAGAATTAGAAAAAAAAAAAAAAAAAAAAAAAAAAAAAAAAGAACTAATACTTGTTGTTGCATGAAAACATGGTGACAAATGTATGTCTGCTTAGTTCAGGATACTGTATGACCGTGAATATATGATATTGGAATACATATTTTTTCTTTTCATGCATGTAATGCTTAATGTCAGGTATGCAACAAATAAACTCTAAACTTTTAATGTTCCTTTGAGATGATGGCATTTGTTTTTCCCGAAAACATTAATATTATTCTAATTCTTTTTGAGAGTATGAGGTTGACCATATGTCCATCACATAAGGTATTTTAAAATATTTTACTAGATATCTGAAGTGAGATATAAAACGTTTTTCAGCCAGGGAGAAAAATAGCTTACACTTTGAAAATTTTTTACATTTACAGATTTAGAATGGAAATACCGATGCAACATATTGCATTTTAATGTATAAAATCAAATAAAATACAGCAAGAAAGATTCCTGCACCGTTAAGGTGTTTTAAATTATGTAAATAATTAAGTTTCAAATAAGTAAAGTTGTCTTATAGTTTATTCAATTGTCTGTATTTCAAAGTAATAACACTTTCTGGTGACACCGAGTTTTAATTTTGAGACAAGTCAGAGGACATTATAATGTCAATACTTTTTTTTTAAAATTAGTTCTGTACAAGAGCTGTGTTCTTTTGGCTATCTTGAGACTGCTTTCTTTAAAGAGGGAGAGCTCAAAAAATAAATGGTACCACGTATTACAGTGTACCACGAGGAGTTATCTTGCTGAAAGGCTCTATATACCTGAGCTTACAGTGTAGATCCAAATCAGATGTCATTTACATCTAATAGATACTGTAGAATACCTTACATGCCCCAAGTCTTGAACAGACAGTTCTGAGTTATTTATGTAGACCCAGATTAGATATTACATCTTAAAAATATATACTGAAGAATACCGTTCTACCCTAAGTATTGGATAAACAGTTTGGAACAAACAGTGTAGATCCAAATCAGGTGCCATATTACATTTTATAAATGGATACTGTAGAATACATTAAATGTCCTAAATCTTGATCAAATATTACTAAGCTAGCAGTATAGATTTATATCAGACGTCACATCTAAAATACATATAATAAACGGATAATGTAGAAAACCGTTTTTACTCAAAGTATTGTACAGACAGTACTGACCTAACCTTGTAGCCCTAGATCAGACGCCACCTTACATCTAATAAATGGATACTATAGAATACCTTATATACCATAATTATTGGTTAGATAGCCCTGAGGTAACAGTGTAGACCCAGATCAGACGCATCTAATAAATGGATACTAAAGAATACCTATTGGACAGAGAGTCCTAAGGAAACAATACCGATTCCAATTTCTACATATCTAGAGAAACTTTAAATGTACTATGAAAAAATAAGCAACAAAACAACATCAACAAAAATAATAATAGCAATAATAATAATAATAATAATAATAATAATAATATTATTAATAATAAAAGTAATAATAATAATAGATATAGTAATCAGATGCCATATTACAGCTAATAAATGGATACTGTAGAATGCATTAATATATAACCTAAGTAGTGGGGAGATATACCTGAGCTTACAGTGTAGACCTAAACCAATTGCAATATTACATCTAATAAATACATACTGTAGAATACTTACATGCTCTAGGTATTGAACAGACAGTTCTGAGTTACTAATGCAGACCCAAATCAGATTACAATATTACATCTAATGAATATAATATACAATGCCTTTCTACCCTAAGTATTGGACAAACAGCTCGGAGCAAACAGTGTAGACCCAAACCAGATGCCATATTACATCATATAAATGGGTACTGTAGAATACTTTATATACCCTAAATATTGGACAGGCATTACTGAGTTAACAGTATAGATCTAGATCAGAAGTCACATTTAAAATGCATCTAATAAATGGATACTGTAGAAAAACCTTTTTCTAGAGATACTTTAAATGTACTATGAAATAATAAGCAACAAAACAACAACAACAATAATAATAATAATAATAATAATAATAATAAAAGAGTACTCAGATGCCATATTGCATCTAAAATGAATGCTGCAGAATACCTTATATACCATAAGTATTGGTTAGACAGCCCTGAGTTAACAGTGTAGACCCAGATCAGACGCCATCATGCATCTAATAAATGGATACTAAAGAATACCATTTATATTCAAAGTATTGGACAGAGGGTCCTAAGGAAACAATACCAATTCCAATTTCTAAATATCTATGGAAACTTTAAATGCACTATGAAAAAAGTAAGCGACAAAACAACAACAGCAAAAATAATAATAATAATAATAATAATAATAATAATAGTAATAATAGATATAGTAATCAGATGCCATATTTCAGCTAATAAATGGGTACCGTAGAATACATTAATATATAACCTAAGTAGTGGAGAGATATACCTGAGCTTACAGTGTAGACTCAAACCAATTGCCATATTACATCTAATAAATATATACTGTAGAATACTTACATGCTCTAGGTATTGAACAGACAGTTCTGAGCTACTAATGCAGACCCAAATCAGATAACCATATTTCATCTAATGAATATACTATATAATGCCTTTCTACCCTAAGAATTGGACAAACAGTTGGGAGCAAACAGTGTAGACCCAAACCAGATGCCATATTACATCTTATAAATGGATACTGTAGAATACTTTATATACCCAAAATATTGGACAGGCATTACTGAGCTAACAGTACAGATCTAGATCAGAAGTCACATTTAAAATGCATCTAATAAATAGATACTGAAGAAATCCCTTTTTCTAGAGATACTTTAAATGTACTATGAAATAATAAGCAACAAAACAACATAAGCAACAACAATAACAACAACAACAACAACATCAATAATAATAATAATAATAATAATAAAGATAGTACTCAGATGCCATATTGCATCTAAAATGAATGCTGTAGAATACATTATCTACCATAAGTATTGGTTAGACAGCCCTGAGATAACAGTGCAGACCCAGATCAGAATCCATCATGCATCTAATAAATGGATACTAAAGAATACTATTTATATTCAAAGTATTGGACAGAGAGTCCAAAGGAAACAATACCAATTCCAATTTCTAATTATCTAGAGAAACTTTAAATGTACTATGAAAGAATAAGCAACAAAACAACAACAAAAAATAATAATAATAATAATAAAAGTAAATATAATAATAGACATAGTAATCAGATGCCATATTATAGTTAATAAATGGATACTGTAGAATACATTAATATATAACCTAAGTAGTGGAGAAATATACCTGAGCTTACAGTGTAGACCCAAACCAATTGCCATATTACATCTAATAAATATATACTGTAGAATACTTACATGCTCTAGGTATTGGCCAGACAGTTCTGAGCTACTAATGCAGACCCAAATCAGATAACCATATTACATCTAATGAGTATACTATACAACGCCTTTCTACCCTAAGTATTGGACAAACAGTTCGGAGCAAACAGTGTAGACCCAAACCAGATGCCATATTACATCTTATAAATGGATACTGTAGAATACTTTATATACCCTAAATATTGGACAGGCGTTACTGAGCTAACAGTATAGATCTAGATCAGAAGTCACATTTAAAATGCATCTAATAAATGGATACTGTAGAAACCCCTTTTTTCTAAAGATACTTTAAATGTACTATGAAATAATAAGGAACAAAACAACATAAACAACAACAACAACAAAAACAACAATAACAACAACAACAACCATAAAAATAATAATAATAATAATAATAGAATAATACTCAGATGCCATATTGCATCTAAAATGAATGCTGTAGAATACCTTACATACCCTAAGTATTAGAGAGATATACTTGAGCTTACAATGTAGACCCAAAATCAGATGCCATATTACATCTAATAAATAGATATTGTAGAATGTTTACGGTATCCGACGCAAGGAAAATCCACAGCAATATAAGGCATATTGTATGTTTACATCTGTGATAATCCTGATTAGGAGAAACGTATTTTATGAGTTAGTCTTAAGAATTTAAAAATGGCTTAGTTCTGTTAGATAGAACAAGAAAATATGACTGACAACTCCAAGATCATACGTTAGCATCATATTCATAATGCAAACTGTTTTATTTATACTATGCTATGAACAGTGATATAATTCTAAACAAACTGTTATTTTCTTTTCAGGTATTAGGTGGAGTTCTATGAACATTGAAAGTCTTAAAGAGTCATCAGATTCCGGATTCTTTTGAAGTTAAGTATTGTTATTGTTTGTTGTTTTGTAATGTTGGTTTGATTTGATTTGGATTGATTTCGTTTCATCAGGTTTCTCTTTGGATTCGTTTCTTTCGGTTTCGTTTTGGGGTTTCTCTATTTGGATTATAGTGTTGATTGTATTCTATTGTATTTTATGTTGTTGTGTTATGTATTCTATTATATTGTTGGTTTTGTTTCGTTTCCATTCGTTTCTGTTTGATTTGGTTTCATTCAGTTTCGTTTCGTTTTTCTCTATTTGGATTATAGTGTTTTTGTAATGTATTGTATATTGCAGTGTAATGTATTGCATTGTATTATGTTTCTGTTTGATTTGATTTCGTTCGGTTTCGATTGAGCTTTCTGTATTCTGATTGTATTGTGTTATCGTTTCGGATTATATTGTTATGTAATTTAATGTAATGTAATGCATTGTAATGTAATGTAATGTAATATAATGTAATGTAATGTAATAATCATTATACTGTATTATGTTTGATTTCGTTTGATTTCTGTTGTCTTGGTTTCTTTCTGTGTCATTTGTTTTTTTTTCTCTATTTGGAGTATGGTGTTTATTACATTGTATTGTATATTGTAGTGTAACGTTTGTATTGAATTATATATTTGTTTTCTTTGGTTTTGATTGGTTAGGTTTCTGCTTGACCCTTCTGTATTTGGATTGTAGTGTGTTTCGTTTTGGATTATATGGTTATGTAATGTAATGTAATGTAATGTAATGTAATATAATATAAGGTAATGCATTGTAATGTAATGTAATAATTATTGTATTATGTTTGGTATCGTTTAATATCTATTGATTTGGATTCTTTCGATTTCATTTGTTTTTTCTCTATTTGGATTATGGTATTTGTTGCATTGTATTGTTTATTGTAGTGTTACGTTTTGTATTGAATTATATATTTGTTTTCATTAGTTTTGATTCGTTAGGTTTTGATTGCTTAGGTTTTTGTTTGATTTGATTTCGTTTGCTTTGGTTTTGATTGGTAATGTTTCTGTTTGCTTTGCTTTCGTTCGGTTTCATTTGTCTTGATGGTGTGGTATAATATCTTAATTTATTTTTTTTTTATATTTACAGGTGGTTCCACGGTCGACTGGAACTCAGTGAAGGACCGAAACCGATTACTGGTTGTAAGTATATTTAATAACTCTGTCGATGAATTAATGTGATACCCTGTTTACGCCTCATAGCCCGTGGTTCGCCGATATTCTGTTTCAAATTAAGAAGCGTCCGTTTTGCCGCTCTCGACCTCGGATCAGGGGGTTCCGGGCTCAAATCTCGCTAGAAGCGGAATTTCGCTTATGAGTGTACGGCGATTCTTACACAGAGCCTTTTATTATCACCCGTCAGTAGTCTCAATATGACTTAATTAATATTGAAGAAATACCAAACCATTATCATCATTATTTCAAATTAAATCCACATTTCATATTCTTAGATATATCAAAAGATCAGAGAATATGAATAATAATATAGTGAAGATGTTTCACGGCGGCCAAAATGGGGGCATTTTCAAAAAAATGAAATTTGCTGGTTCTATTGAAGTTTCTATACTACAAACAATGTATTACCATGCCCTCAAGCTATCTGCCAAATTTCAGTCGATTCCGTCAAATAGTTAAAGTTTTAGGCTCGAAAGTGTAGATAAAAATGTCAGGAGGATAACACTTTTAACGTGACAGTTTTTCAGTAGTTGTGTTTTCACAAGTATAGTTTGGTAATATCGCAACTGTCATGGGAAAAAAGGTTTCAAGCACTTTAAACATTTTTCAGAGCTGTTGTCCTCAACTGTATAATGATACCCTTCAACCTTTGAGAACTCTTGATAAAATATAAATTTGAAATGAAACGGGCGCGAAAAGTTCATTAGATACCATTGAATATGCCAAATGCTTCACTGAATGGTTTATGCTTGAACAAGAATTTGTATAATTTGAACTGTCATTTGCTCGTGCTTAAACAATTAGAGCATCAACTATATGAAGGTATGCTTTTATGTTAGGAATGTAACGTTTCAACTAAAAGGTAATCCCAAAGTTCAGTGGGGCGCTCAGTCAATCCCATTTTGCTATTTTCAAGAAGCTTTCCACCCACAGATATTAATTAAACCTTTTTTTGACTGTGCATAAATGTCTGTTTTAACTTTTTTTTTCTGCAAATAAAGCCACGTCAGGAGTGAAACGTTTTATACAAAAAAAAAAAAAAAAAACTTAAAAAGAAGTCATAATTTTTGTACAAAGCTTGTAAATGATACCTGTTTGTAAAGCAGCCATAGAAAACCAAGTATTTTATCATTTCAAAAGCATTTCCTTTAACTATTTTAAGCTTATGTAGGGAACTACTGAAAGAAATTTCACCAAGTTTCTGGATATCTGAACTGTCATAGTTTCATAAATATAAATTAAAGGTGATAAAATTCCATATACAAAGAAACATTAGTTATTCCATATATACAAATTATGAGTAAAAGTCTTGAAATTATTATTTGTTCATGGAAGTAGTGCATATGTTTGTCACATAAGCCTTTTCAGAAAAGCGGTACTCTCTTGACATAATAAGTTTGTCCCATTAAACCTTCTTTGCAGATTCTTGCATTTATTTATGCTTCTGAGTACTTAAATAGCTCTGTTGCATTTGAGTCCTCATAAAGAACTTCCTGCCACAAGTTATTATTAGTTTTTTGGTGGATGTACATCTTTACAATGAAAGATACAGAAATACGTTTTAGAGCATGTAAAAACTTAGTGAACATTTAGGATATTATTGTGTGTAAACTAAACAAAAAATGACAAAATACACATGTATTGCCAAATTTAAGACATAAAGAGCATTTTAAATATCTTGAAAGTGAAGACATAAAACAGCAGTATAACTGAAAGAATCTGTAAAAAGAACAAAAGCAGCAGGCAGATATGGAGTCCAGCTTTTGGTTTTTAATAAAAGAATGTAATTTTCAGCATAGTAGCCATTGCAATTTGCTTACATAGTACACATAAGTTATAAAATTGATGTTTAACAAAGTCACCCTGCAGAAAATCCTGATATTTTTTCTGGTTAAAAAGAGTGTTACACTACTGACATTCATAGAATTAGAAAAAAAAAAAAAAAAAAAAAAAAAAAAAAAAAAGAAACAATACTTGTTGTTGTATGAAAACATGGCGACAAATGTATGTCTGCTTAGTTCAGGATACTGTATGACCGTGAATATATGATATTGGAATACATATTTGTTCTTTTCATGCATGTAATGCTTAATGCCAGGTATGCAACAAATAAACTCTAAACCTTTAATGTTCCTTTGAGATGATGGCATTTGTTTTTCCCGAAAACATTAATATTATTCAAATTCTTTCTGAGAGTATGAGGTTGACCATATGTCTATCACATAAGGTATTTTAAAAGATTTTACTAGATATCTGAAGTGAGATATAAAACGTTTTTCAGCCAGGGAGAAAAATAGCTTACACTTTGAAAATTTTTTACATTTACAGATTTAGAATGGAAATACCGATGCAACATATTGCATTTTAATGTATAAAATCAAATAAAATACAGCAAGAAAGATTCCTGCACCGTTAAGGTGTTTTAAATTATGTAAATAATTAAGTTTCAAATAAGTAAAGTTGTCTTATAGTTTATTCAATTGTCTGTATTTCAAAGTAATAACACTTTCTGGTGACACCGAGTTTTAATTTTGAGACAAGTCAGAGGACATTATAATGTCAATACTTTTTTTTTTTTTTTAAATTAGTTCTGTACAAGAGCTGTGTTCTTTTGGCTATCTTGAGACTGCTTTCTTTAAAGAGGGAGAGCTCAAAAAATAAATGGTACCACGTATTACAGTGTACCACGAGGAGTTATCTTGCTGAAAGGCTCTATATACCTGAGCTTACAGTGTAGATCCAAATCAGATGTCATTTACATCTAATAGATACTGTAGAATACCTTACATGCCCCAAGTCTTGAACAGACAGTTCTGAGTTATTTATGTAGACCCAGATTAGATATTACATCTTAAAAATATATACTGAAGAATACCGTTCTACCCTAAGTATTGGATAAACAGTTTGGAACAAACAGTGTAGATCCAAATCAGGTGCCATATTACATTTTATAAATGGATACTGTAGAATACGTTAAATGTCCTAAATCTTGATCAAATATTACTAAGCTAGCAGTATAGATTTATATCAGACGTCACATCTAAAATACATATAATAAACGGATAATGTAGAAAACCGTTTTTACTCAAAGTATTGTACAGACAGTACTGACCTAACCTTGTAGCCCTAGATCAGACGCCACCTTACATCTAATAAATGGATACTATAGAATACATTATATACCATAATTATTGGTTAGACAGCCCTGAGGTAACAGTGTAGACCCAGATGAGACGCATCTAATAAATGGATACTAAAGAATACCTATTGGACAGAGAGTCCTAAGGAAACAATACCGATTCCAATTTCTACATATCTAGAGAAACTTTAAATGTACTATGAAAAAATAAGCAACAAAACAACATCAACAAAAATAATAATAGCAATAATAATAATAATAATAATAATAATAATAATATTAATAATAAAAGTAATAATAATATTAGATATAGTAATCAGATGCCATATTACAGCTAATAAATGGATACTGTAGAATGCATTAATATATAACCTAAGTAGTGGGGAGATATACCTGAGCTTACAGTGTAGACCTAAACCAATTGCAATATTACATCTAATAAATACATAATGTAGAATACTTACATGCTCTAGGTATTGAACAGACAGTTCTGAGTTACTAATGCAGACCCAAATCAGATTACGATATTACATCTAATGAAAATAATAATATACAATGCCTTTCTACCCTAATTATTGGACAAACAGCTCGGAGCAAACAGTGTAGACCCAAACCAGATGCCATATTACATCATATAAATGGATACTGTAGAATACTTTATATACCCAAAATATTGGACAGGCATTACTGAGCTAACAGTATAGATCTAGATCAGAAGTCACATTTAAAATGCATCTAATAAATGGATACTGAAGAAAAACCTTTTTCTAGAGATACTTTAAATGTACTATGAAATAATAAGCAACAAAACAACAACAACGACAATAATAATAATAATAATAATAATAATAATAAAAGAGTACTCAGATGCCATATTGCATCTAAAATGAATGCTGTAGAATACCTTATATACCATAATTATTGGTTAGACAGCCCTGAGTTAACAGTGTAGACCCAGATCAGACGCCATCATGCATCTAATAAATGGATACTAAAGAATACCTATTGGACACAGAGTCCTAAGGAAATAATACCGTTTCCAATTTCTACATATCTAGAGAAACTTTAAATGTACTATGAAAAAATAAGCAACAAAACAACATCAACAAAAATAATAATAATAATAATAATAATAAAAATATTTATAATAAAAGTAATAATAATAATAGATATAGTAATCAGATGCCATATTACAGCTAATAAATGGATACTGTAGAATGCATTAATATATAACCTAAGTAGTGGGGATATATACCTGAGCTAACAGTGTAGACCTAAACCAATTGCAATATTACATCTAATAAATACATACTGTAGAATACTTACGTGCTCTAGGTATTGAACAGACAGTTCTGAGTTACTAATGCAGACCCAAATCAGATTACAAAATTACATCTAATGAATATAATATACAATGCCTTTCTACCCTAAGTATTGGACAAACAGCTCGGAGCAAACAGTGTAGACCCAAACCAGCTGCCATATTACATCATATAAATGTATACTGTAGCATACTTTATATACCCTAAATATTGGACAGGCATTACTGAGCTAACAGTATAGATCTAGATCAGAAGTCACATTTAAAATGCATCTAATAAATGGATACTGTAGAAAAACCTTTTTCTAGAGATACTTTAAATGTACTATGAAATAATAAGCAACAAAACAACAACAACAACAATAATAATAATAATAATAATAATAATAAAAGAGTACTCAGATGCCATATTGCATCTAAAATGAATGCTGTAGAATACCGTATATACCATAAGTATTGGTTAGACAGCCCCGAGTTACCAGTGTAGACCCAGATCAGACGCCATCATGCATCTAATAAATGGATACTAAGGAATACCATTTATATTCAAAATATTGGACAGAGAGTCCTAAGGAAACAATACCAATTCCAATTTCTAAATATCTAGAGAAACTTTAAATGCACTATGAAAAAAATAAGCGACAAAACAACAACAGCAAAAATACTAATAATAATAATAATAATAATAATAATAATAATAATAGATATAGTAATCAGATGCCATATTTCAGCTAATAAATGGATACCGTAGAATACATTAATATATAACCTAAGTAGTGGAGAGATATATCTGAGCTTACAGTGTAGACCCAAACAAATTGCCATATTACATCTAATAAATATATACTGTAGAATACTTACATGCTTTAGGTATTGAACAGACAGTTCTGAGCTACTGATGCAGACCCAAACCAGATAACCATATTTCATCTAATGAATATACTATACAATGCCTTTCTACCCTAAGAATTGGACAAACACTTCGGAGCAAACAGTGTAGACCCAAACCAGATGCCATATTACATCTTATAAATGGATACTGTAGAAAACTTTATATACCCAAAATATTGGACAGGCATTACTGAGCTAACAGTATAGATCTAGATCAGAAGTCACATTTAAAATGCATCTAATAAATAGATACTGAAGAAATCCCTTTTTCTAGAGATACTTTAAATGTACTATGAAATAATAAGCAACAAAACAACATAAGCAACAACAATAACATCAATAACAATAACAACAACAACAACTATAACAATAATAATAATAGTAATAATAATAAAAATAGTACTCAGATGCCATATTGCATCTAAAATGAATGCTGTAGAATACATTATCTACCATAAGTATTGGTAAGACAGCCCTGAGGTAACAGTGCAGACCCAGATCAGAATCATTCATGCATCTAATAAATGGATACTAAAGAAAACTATTTATATTCAAAGTATTGGACAGAGAGTCCAAAGGAAACAATACCAATTCCAATTTCTAAATATCTAGAGAAACTTTAAATGTACTATGAAAAAATAAGCAACAAAACAACAACAAAAAATAATAATAATAATAATAATAATAAAAGTAATAATAATAATAGACATAGTAATCAGATGCCATATTATAGCTAATAAATGGATACTGTAGAATACATTAATATATGACCTAAGTAGTGGAGAAATATACCTGAGCTTACAGTGTAGACCCAAACCAATTGCCATATTACATCTAATAAACATATACTGTAGAATACTTACATGCTCTAGGTATTGAACAGACAGTTCTGAGCTACTAATGCAGACCCAAATCAGATAACCATATTACATCTAATGAGTATACTATACAATGCCTTTCTACCCTAATTATTGGACAAACAGTTCGGAGCAAACAGTGTAGACCCAAACCAGATGCCATATTACATCTTATAAATGGATACTGTAGAATACTTTATATACCCTTAATATTGGACAGGCGTTACTGAGCTAACAGTATAGATCTAGATCAGAAGTCACATTTAAAATGCATCTAATAAATGGATACTGTAGAAAACCCTTTTTCTAAAGATACTTTAAATGTACTATGAAATAATAAGGAACAAAACAACAACAACAACAACAACAACAACAACAACAACAAAAACAATAACAACAACAACAACAACAATAATAATAATAATAATAATAACAATAATAATAATAGAATAGTACTCAGATGCCATATTGCATCTAAAATGAATGCTGAAGAATACCTTACATACCCTAAGTATTAGAGAGATATACTTGAGCTTACAATGTAGACCCAAATCAGATGCCATATTACATCTAATAAATAGATATTGTAGAATGTTTACGGTATCCCACGCAAGGAAAATCCACAGCAATATAAGGCATATTGTATGTTTACATCTGTGATAATCCTGATTAGGAGAAACGTATTTTATGAGTTAGTCTTAAGAGTTTAAAAATGGCTTAGTTCTGTTAGATAGGACAAGAAAATGTGACAACTCCAAGATCATACGTTAGCATCATATTCATAATGCAAACTGTTTTATTTATACTATGCTATAAACAGTGATATAATTCTAAAAAAATGTTATTTTCTTTTCAGATATTAGGTGGAGTTCTATGAACATTGAAAGTCTTAAAGAGTCATCAGATTACGGATTCTATTGAAGTTAAGTATTGTTATTGTTTGTTGTATTGTAATGTTGGTTTGATTTGATTTGGATTGATTTCGTTTCATCAGGTTTCTCTTTGGATTCGTTTCTTTCGGTTTCGTTTGGGGTTTCTCTATTTGGATTATAGTGTTGATTGTATTCTATTGTATTGTATGTTGTAGTGTTATGTATTCTATTATATTGTTGGTTTTGTTTCGTTTCCTTTCGTTTCTGTTTGATTTGGTTTCATTCAGTTTCGTTTCGTTTTTCTCTATTTGGATTATAGTGTTTTTGTAATGTATTGCATATTGTAGTGTAATGTATTGCATTGTATTATGTTTCTGTTTGATTTGATTTCGTTCGGTTTCGATTGAGCTTTCTGTATTCTGATTGTGTTGTGTTATCGTTTCGGATTATATTGTAATGTAATGTAATGTAATGCAATGCATTGTAATGTAATGTAATGTAATATAATGTTATGTAATAAACATTATACTGTATTATGTTTGATTTCGTTTGATTTCTGTTGTCTTGGTTTCTTTCGGTGTCATTTTTATTTTTTTCTCTATTTGGAGTATGGTTTTTATTACATTGTATTGTATATTGTAGTGTAACGTTTGTATTGAATTATATATTTGTTTTCTTTGGTTTTGTTTGGTTAGGTTTCTGTTTGATTTTCTTTTGTTTGACCCTTCTGTATTCGGATTGTAGTGTGTTTCGTTTTGGATTATATCGTTATGTAATGTAATGTAATGTAATGTAATATAATATAAGGTAATGCATTGTAATGCAATGTAATGTAATAATTATTGTATTATGTTTGGTATCGTTTAATATCTGTTGATTTGGATTCTTTCGATTTCATTTGTTTTTTCACTATTTGGATTATGGTATTTGTTGCATTGTATTGTTTATTGTAGTGTTACGTTTTGTCTTGAATTATATATTTGTTTTCATTAGTTTTGATTCGTTAGGTTTTGATTGCTTAGGTTTTTGTTTGATTTTGTTTCGTTTGCTTTTGTTTTGATTGGTAATGTTTCTGTTTGCTTTGCTTTCGTTCGGTTTCATTTGTCTTGATGGTGTGGTATGAAATCTTAATTATTTTTTTATATTTACAGGTGGTTCCACGGTCGACTGGAACTCAGTGAAGGACCGAAACCGATTACTGGTTGTAAGTATATTTAATAACTATGTCGATGAATTAATGTGATACCCTGTTTACGCCTCATAGCCCGTGGTTCGCCGATATTCTGTTTCCAAATAAGAAGCGTCCGTCTTGCCGCTCTCGACCTCGGATCAGGGGGTTCGGGGCTCAAATCTCGCTAGAAGCGGAATTTCGCTTATGGGTGTACGGCGATTCTTACACAGAGCCTTTTATTATCACCCGTCAGTAGTCTCAATATGACTTAATTAATATTGAAGAAATACCAAACCATTATCATCATTATTTCAAATTAAATCCACATTTCATATGCTTAGATATATTAAAAGATCAGAGAATATGAATAATAATATAGTGAAGATGTTTCACGGCGGCTAAAATAGGGGCATTTTCAAAAAAATGAAATTTGCTGGTTCTATTGAAGTTTCTATACTACAAACAATGTATTACCATGCCCTCAAGCTATCTGCCAAATTTCAGTCGATTCCGTCAAATAGTTAAAGTTTTAGGCTCGAAAGTGTAGATAAAAATGTCAGGAGGATAACACTTTTAGCGTGACAGTTTTTCAGTAGTTGTGTTTTCACAAGTATAGTTTGGTAATATCGCAACTGTTATGGGAAAAAAGGTTTCAAACACTTAAAACATTTTTAAGAGCTGTTGTCCTCAACTGTATAATGATACCCTTCAACCTTTGAGAACATTTGATAAAATATGAATTTGAAATGAAACGGGCGCGAAAAGTTCATTAGATACCATTGAATATGCCAAATGCTTCACTGCATGGTTTTATGCTTGAACAAGAATTTGTATAATTTGAACTGTCATTTGCTCATGCTTAAACAATTAGAGCATCAACTATATGAAGGTACGATTTTATGTTAGGAATGTAACGCTTCAACTAAAAGGTAATCCCAAGTTCAGTGGGGCACTCAGTCAATCCCATTTTGCTATTTTCAAGAAGCTTTCCACCCACAGATATTAATTAAACCTTTTTTGACTGTGCCTAAATGTCTGTTTTAACTTTTTTTTCTGCAAATAAAGCCACGTCAGGAGTGAAACGTTTTATACAAAAAAAAAAAAAAAAAAAAAAAAAACTTAAAAAGAAGTCATAATTTTTGTACAAAGCTTGCAAATGATATCTGTTTGTAAAGCAGCCATAGAAAACCAAGTATTTTATCATTTCAAAAGCATTTCCTTTAACTATTTAAGGTTATGCAGGGAACTACTGAAAGAAATTTCACCAAGTTTCTGGATATCTGAACTGTCATAGTTTCATAAATATAAATTAAAGGTGATAAGATTCCATATACAAAGAAACATTAGTTATTCCATATATACAAATTATGAGTAAAAGTCTTGAAATTATTATTTGTTCATGGAAGTAGTACATATGTTTGTCACATAAGCCTTTTCAGAAAAGCGGTACTCTCTTGACATAATAAGTTTGTCCCATTAAACCTTCTTTGCAGATTCTTGCATGCGTTTATTTATACTTCTAAGTACTTAAATAGCTCTGTTGCATTTGAGTCCTCATAAAGAACTTCCTGCCACAAGTTATTATTAGATTTTTGGTGGAACTACATCTTTACAATGAAATATATATGAAAAACTTGAGTGAGCATTTAGGATATTATTCAGTGTAAACTAAACAGAAAATGACAAAATACACATGTATTGCCAAATGTCAGACATAAAGAGCATTTTAAATATTTTGAAAGTGAAGACATAAAATAGCAGTATAACTAAATGAATCTGTAAAAAGTACAAAAGCAGCAGGCAGATATAGAGTCCAGCTTTTGGTTATTAATAAAAGAATGTAATTTTCAGCATAGTGGCCATTGCAATTTGCTTACATAGTACACATAAGTTATAAAATTGATGTTTAACAAAGTCAACCTGCAGAAAATCCTGATATTGTTTTATGGTTAAAAAGAGCGTTACACTAATGACATTCATAGAATTAGAAAAAAAAACAAACAAAAAACAATACCTGTTGTTGCATGAAAACATGGTGACAAATGTATGTCTGCTTAGTTCAGGATACTGTAGGACCGTGAATATATGATATTGGAATACATATTTGTTCTTTTCATGCATGTAATGCTTAATGTCAGGTATGCAACAAGTAAACTCTAAACTTTTAATGTTCCTTTGAGATGATGGCATTTTTTTCCCGAAAACATTAATATTATTCTAATTCTTTCTGAGAGTTTGAGGTTGACCATATGTCCATCACATAAGGTATTTTAAAAGATTTTACTGGATATCTGAAGTGAGATATAAAACGTTTTTCAGCCAGGGAGAAAAATAGCTTACAATTTGAATTTTTTTTTTACATTTACAGATTTAGAATGGAAATACCGATGCAACATATTGCATTTTAATGTATAAAATCAAATAAAATACAGCAAGAAAGATTCCTGCACCGTTAAGGTGTTTTAAATTATGTAAATAATTAAGTTTCAAATAAGTAAAGTTGTTTTATAGTTTATTCAATTGTCTGTATTTCAAAGTAATAACACTTTCTGGTGACACCGAGTTTTAATTTTGAGACAAGTCAGAGGACATTATATTGTCAATATTTTTTTTTTAAATTAGTTCTGTACAAGAGCTGTGTTCTTTTGGCTATCTTGAGACTGCTTTCTTTAAAGAGGGAGAGCTCAATAAATAAATGGTACCACGTATTACAGTGTACCACGAGGAGTTATCTTGCTGAAAGGCTCTATATACCTGAGCTTACAGTGTAGATCCAAATCAGATGTCATTTACATCTAATAGATACTGTAGAATACCTTACATGCCCCAAGTCTTGAGCAGAAAGTTCTGAGTTATTTATGTAGACCCAGATTAGATATTACATCTTAAAAATATATACTGAAGAATACCGTTCTACCCTAAGTATTGGATAAACAGTTTGGAACAAACAGTGTAGATCCAAATCAGGTGCCATATTACATTTTATAAATGGATACTGTAGAATACATTAAATGTCCTAAATCTTGATCAAATATTACTAAGCTAGCAGTATAGATTTATATCAGACGTCACATCTAAAATACATATAATAAACGGATAATGTAGAAAACCGTTTTTACTCAAAGTATTGTACAGACAGTACTGACCTAACCTTGTAGCCCTAGATCAGACGCCACCTTACATCTAATAAATAGATATTATAGAATACCTTATATACCATAATTATTGGTTAGACAGCCCTGAGGTAACAGTTTACACCCAGATCAGACGCCATCATGCATCTAATAAATGGATACTAAAGAATAACTATTGGACAGAGAGTCCTAAGGAAACAATACCGATTCCAATTTCTACATATCTAGAGAAACTTTAAATGTACTATGAAAAAATAAGCAACAAAATAACATCAACAAAAATAATAATAATAATAATAATAATAATAATAATATTAATAATAAAAGTAATAATAATAATAGATATAGTAATCAGATGCCATATTACAGCTAATAAATGGATACTGTAGAATGCATTAATATATAACCTAAGTAGTGGGGAGATATACCTGAGCTTACAGTGTAGACCTAAACCAATTGCCATATTACATCTAATAATTACATACTGTAGAATACTTACATGCTCTAGGTATTGAACAGACAGTTCTGACTTACTAATGTAGACCCAAATCAGATTACAATATTACATCTAATGAATAAAATATACAATGCCTTTCTACCCTAAGTATTGAACAAACAGTTCGGAGCAAACAGTGTAGACCCAAACCAGATGCCATATTACATCTTATAAATGGATACTGTAGAATACTTTATATACCCTAAATATCGGACAGGCATTACTGAGCTAACAGTATAGATCTAGATCAGAAGTCACATTTAAAATGCATCTAATAGCAACCAACCAACGAGGTGTTGCCGCGGAGCGGCAACAACGAGAGTTGGTTGCTTTATGGTAGTATTCTGTTCTATTTAAAAATTGCTATACTAAGGCTGATTTTTTTGTGTAACCAGAAATTGTGAATGTGAACCTTTAAATACGTCACTTCCGTTTTCAGCGTTTGTTTACAATTACCCGGTGACAGCAACTGTTAAACCTAACAGATATTACGTTTCCTTGCTAAAAACAAATAAAAATCAGGCATAGGCGAGATTTTAAAGTAAGAATAAAACGCACAATAGTTTTTGTCAGTATTTTCGGTGGTATTCCAGAAGAACGTATACCTTGCGCGCGCGCAACGTGACATCCGGTTAAACGAAAGTAGACAAAGCACCACTGATATCTGAGCATAATCGCATACCTAGAGTGAACATAATAGACTTTCCAAACAGTTCTTAAAGGTGGGTATAAATTGAGTGATGTCGGGTCACAATAATCTTGCATTTGTTTCTCCCGGAGCTCCTGGTGATTATTGCAAAGATATTTAACTAAGAATATAAACCCATTGGCATTTTGTTTACACAACAGATATTGCCAAACATGATGCAGAGCATAAAAAGTACATTATGTTGTATTCAATGTGAAAGGGTTGAGATTGACGGTTTGTTGATAGTTGACAATTATAAATACACCTGATTAAGCAACAAAGTATACAAGGACCTGTCAGCTACAGACCAGGGTTAAAATTTATTTTTTTTGGGCTTGCTAAAATCAGGAAGTGGCATTATATTTTACTTGCTAAATCTTTAAGCCAACTTGCTTTTTCACACTTATAAATACTGTTAAATGTGGCTTTAAGTCTTAGCACTCTGGGTAAAAATTTCAGCAGACATTTTTTTCAAATATGTCTGCTCCCAGAAAACAGGTTTAGACATTTCATGCAAATTGTCTGCATAGGATACAATTTGCATGTAATGTCAAAACCTGCTTTACGGGAAAAGTAAGAAGTCATTGCTTTTGGAAAAGAAATTGCAAAACTTCAGCAACAATGTCTCAGGTTCAGCGAATTAAAGAAAAAATTTCCAACTTGCTAGTTAGCAAGTGATGGAAATTACAGCTTGCTTTTTGAAGAAATTAACCAGCATTTAGCAAGTGCTAAAATTGATCCCTGCTGGCGTATCAGTCAGTAACCTGGTGGGGTATAGTGGTCTGTCACACGGAGAGTATACAGGAATATTGGTCAGCAACAGAGTAAACCCAGACCTATGGCATGTTCTCATAATTCTGTTCACCTTCTGCTTAGAATAAAATGAGAACAAATCTTTCTTAAATTTATGCCACATTAAGATTAATAAGAAATAACAAACATTACAGCTGATTTTGAAGAAAATCAGTTTTCGCTTACAATTTTATGCATAAAAATCAAAATTTGTCAGAAAATGCTAAATATTTAGCGGGTACCCTAAAATCACTAACCAATGACAAGCATGTGAATGAATACAAATAGCATCAACAATTTAGAACAGTTATAGTGTAAATTAAATGCCCATTATATAAAATATGCATAGAATGAATCAGGTTGTCTTGGCTAAACAAATAAATTTGAGTGAATGGAGTTATGAGATCATGCCCTAAACACCCTGCTTCATATTCTGAAGAGCATTTAAAGATGTGATATTTATTTCCTTTTATCTTGGAATTTTTACAGGTATTTAGTCAAATGTATAAAATATTTGCACATAAATCCATTCTTGCAATAAAAAATGATAGTGGGATTGCTCAACCTTAGGTGAATGGAGTTATGGGTTTCTAGGCTAAAAGCTACACTGTACACCATTGTATCTGTCAGTTACCCAGGATATAGCGGCCTGTCACCTAATGTGTATATCAGAATATCAGTGGAGACAAAGTATACAAAGACCTATCAGATACACTGTACCCCAAAGCATCAGTCTGTAACTTGGGGTATAGCAGCCGTTCACTTGGACCAGAATATCGGTCAGCGACAAAGTATAATAAGATTTGTAGGCTGACAAAGTATAATAAGATCTGTAAGTTACACTGTACCCGGGTATAGCCGTCTGGAATACATATCCGGAAACGGGTCAGCAATAGAGTATATGAATACCTGTCAGCTACACTGTTACACAGTATATTAGTCTGTAACCTGGATAGTGGCCTGTCACCTGGAATGTTTACTGGAATATCGGTCAGCGACAATGTATATGAAGACCTGTAAGCTACACTGCTCCCCGGTATATCAGTCAGTAATCCGTTGTATAACGGCCTGTCACCTAAAGTGTAAACCAGTGACTATCGGTCAGCGACAAAGTATACCGAGACTTATTAGATAAACTCTACCCCAAAGTATAAGTCTGTAATCTTGGGTATAGCAGCTTGTCGTTTGGAGTGTATACCAGAATATCAGTCAGAGTATACTTTTGAGCCCGTAAGCTACACTGTTTCCCTGTGTATCAGTCTGTAACTCAGGGTTTAGCCCCCTTACACTTGGAGTGTATTGCAGAATATCAGTCAGCGACAAAGTATATGAAGAAACCTGTCAGCAACACTGTACCCCTGTGTCAGTCAGTAGCGCGAGGTATAGCAGCTCGTCACCTGTATTGTATACCGGAATATGTGTCAGCCACAAACTTTACGAAGACATTGTCAGCTACACTGTTACCCAGTATATCAGTCAGTAACAAAGAATATAGAGGCCTGTCACTTGAAGTGTACACCAGAATCAGTGATTTTTTTACCTGCGAGTCCCCCTTCATATACTCATAATTTTTCTCTGGGACTCACAAATTTTCTATAAGTGAGCCCCTGAACTCACAAAAACAGTAGAAATCTGCTCTAAAGTACGTTAAAGACTCGTGATTTTATCATAGGACTCAATGAATTTTAATTATGTGAGTCCTTGAGACTCGATAGAATCAAATTGTAAATAAATCACTGCTGAATATCAGTCAGCGACAAAGACCTGCCAGCTACATTGTATCCTGTTGTCCGAGTAACAGTCAGTAACGGTGAGTAACCTGGGGTATACACTTAGAGTGTATAGATCTATGGCCTGAAACATTATTGTGGAAAGTCATGTTAAGTGATGATTGTTTAAAAAAAAAAATAAATCTCTGTGTTAGTTAAAAGTACTTGGCTTGAATAAGATCAAGGTCTACTGAGACAATCTTGAATCTGACAGCTGGAATGCCCCTCTATCACCCCCCCCCCCCCCGCGGGCCCCATAGCCTAGTGGATAAGAGAGCCGACTCTTAATCCATTAGGTTTCTCATCACTGCGGTTCGAGCCTCCCTTGGATCATATGTGGGAAAGCCAAGTTCTGATAATGGGTGGTCAGTTGTTTTTTTTTCTGCAGGTTCTCCGGTTTTCGTCCACCTTTGATGAACGATCAGCTCGATTTAAGTGAAATGTTATTGAAAGGGTCTTAAAACCCAAATCCCCCTCAAATTATGGTGTATGGATGGCCGATTATATCATTAATTTGTGGAATCTTTATCAAATGTTTAGATTTCAAAGGCAATTCCCTACTATTCGTTCAGCTGGATGTTACGTTCCCGCAAGGTATTATGGTCTTCTGGAATATCATAAATGAGGCCCTACCAGCAGTTTCAAGATCAGTTTGTTAATGCAGTCTTTGCGAAAACTGCAGGACTGTCTGACAAAACCAGCAAATTTTCATTCTGTCCTGCAGCAAAGTTCAGTTTGTCAGACAAATGTCCTGTGATTTCTGGCAAAACGAGATAGTAATTTGATAACAGACAAGCCTCCTGTCCTGCAGAAGTTTATTTTCGGGCAAGTATATAGAAATGGTACAGGGGTCATCCAAGAGCTTTCAAAGAAGGAGAAGTTTTGAGGCAATTTCAGGATTTCAGGGAGAAGTTTTGGTCCAAATTTTGGATTTCCCTATATATTTTATATATTTTTACTTCTCCCTCAGCTGTAGATAAGGAGGTCAGCCAGCTTAGGGAAGCTTTTTCTCCTAAACTGCCCTCAAAGAAGACCCCTGATGGTAACCCCATACTAAGTTCCCTGTTTCCACATATTGCCTTTGGTCCCATTTTCCCTTCACTTGGAGACTTTGATTTTACCTCACTGCAGTTGATGTTAGTACCATATGTTGGCCTTAGAATGTCTTCCCGTACTTCATCAGTGCAGATTACATTTTTATTTCCTTGTGATCATTCGACCCATATTATGGAGTTCTGCTCATGTATATGCTAGACTAAGAGGGCATAAGCAGTGTTGCTAACTTCATTTCTGCTTATGAAGAGTCCCAGTAAAACTGAGGCTCCCATTTTCTATACCTGTATTGTGTTCTTTGTTTCCAAAGGCAATCTTTTAGACTTTATTTTGTTCCCCCAAATCCCTGGGAGGGCCTCACATACCAGAATATGTCATAATGTGTGCAGCACATACCAGAATATGTGCACAGCACATTGCAAAGTATATGTACAGCTAAGGCTTAGTGACACAATTAATTGGATAATTGATTAATTAACTGATAAATTTACAAAAATGATTATCGTTACAGTTTGCTAAAAATGGATCATTTGATTTCTGTGTCTGTTATTTTACTATGTTTACCCTTAGTATTCAGACACCTCAACTCCTTACCATACTTAACTAAAATTTGAACAAGTACAACTTTAATACTACCAAATGTTGTATCTAAATATAGCTGAATGATTGGCAAACAGTGTATACCCTGATGAGACAACACATTTTCATCTGGGTCTACACTGTTTGCTCAGACCTGTCAGGCCAAGGTATAGTGTACAGTAAAGTATAACATATGGTAAGAGTCATGCTGAGACGACGGGTAATATTATGACCAAATCTTCAGTGATTTATTAATCGATTATCGATCACAATGGCAGGACTGATTATCATGTCAATCATCTTTTCAACTCTGATTAGCCAGCCCTGTGCACAGCACATAAATTATAACAAAATATGTGCAAAGCATTCCAGAATATGTGCACAGCACATACTAGAATATATTGCTCAACACATACCAAAGTATGCGCATAGTACATAACATATGCAAATAGTACCATATGTGAAAGGTCAGTATAGGTCTGCCGGCATTAGCATTGCAGTACAGTTGATCATTATCTGGACCTTGCTTATCTCGAATAAACGCTTATCTCGAAATGAAAATATTGTCCCTGGCTAAACATGAAACTCTTACAACAGGTTAAAAAATATTGTGGAAAAGAGGAGAAATTGCTCCACAATTTCCACAATATTTTCAATACACCTCTAAACAAAAAAGTCCAGTTACATATAAATTTGCTAAATGTGGTTATTGGAATTATTTTTTCCTCACATCTGCAAATCTAATATGTCGAGCTACGGATATCTCAAAGTATTTCAAAGAGTCCCTTGGAATTCGAGATAACGAGAGTCAACTGTACATATAATTAACAACACAGTTTAAGTATCTTAATATGTTAAGCAAAATTTAGCTTCAAGCCACCATGTTTATTATGTTAAAAGGATTCAACTAACATAAGGTGACATTTAATTTATGTGTGGTGATATTTTTCAGGAATTGTATTCAGCCTACAGCGAGCAACTGAAGCCCTTCAAGACACTGGAACTGTAAGGGGATATGCCAGAAAAGACCATAGATCATTGATGACATGCTCAGTTTTGTTCAGGAATGGTAAGCAGAAATATCTTATATGTAAATCCCTCAGTTTTCACTTTATGATTTTATCAAATGTACCATGCATCACTTTTTATACCCGTCACACGATAATGGCGGGGTTTTATGGTTTCACGTTGGACGTCAGTGTGTCTGTCTGTGCCCACCCACAAATGGATTGTTAGATTGTTAAGAATTATGGACAATTGCAATGTATTTCAATGGGATTTATTCCGTCGGCCACATAAAATCGGTCTTTTATGTGGCTTTTTTACTGTTATGTGGCTATTTTTTAGCCACATAAGTATGCTAAAATAGTGATGGTAGCCACATAACTATCTATTTGTTAGAACATCCATCTGTCACACGTCCATCCGTTCATCCATATTTAGTGTCCAGATGATTACTTGAGTAAACATCAGTGGATTTTCACAAAACTTGGTATGTGCATTGATATTGTAGAGATCTGGTTTGGGATCGCTAATGCACAAATTTCGTCAAACTTTGACAGAGTTATCTGCCCGAGCCACGCCCATATTTTCTTTTCCTGACAATAACGTGTAAATGTCAGGGGATTTGGTACATGTATTGATATTAAGGAGATCTGGTTTGGGATTGCTAATGGGCTAATTTTGTCAGTGTTTGACAGTTATCTGCCCGCAGCACGATTATAGTGGAGTATTATAGTTTAACATTATGCATATAATAGTGAAAAACTTGAAGCTTTGCTGTTTTATCCCTATAGGTGAATGCATACATCCAAAAGACATCACCCTGCCATTGAAGTGTTTCCTCCCCTTTCAATGGGGGACTACTCTTAAAGGAAAGAAATTGCTTTTACCCACTGGAGTAATTTTTTTTCCTTTAACAGTACACCCCTTCTTTGAAAGGTCTCACCCTATATGAACAGCAGACTAATAAGTAAAATATATCCTTTTTAATTGCAGGTTTTCCATCTTCAAAGTGGAGCCCCAGAGGTGTTTTTTCTGCTTTCCAGTACCAGCTGTTAGTCAGTCAGTGACAAAACCAGCCTCTCTAGATATGGGAATTGGATTTGTGCACTCTGCACCAACATGTAAAAGACATTTTACATGCGGACCAGCATGAGTTAATCCAACAGCAGTATGATTATTACTGTATTGATAAAATGAACAGAATTACAAATAATGAGCAGAACTGTCTTTGTGTTTGTTAATGAACTTGGCTAGTACTGAACCGGACCTGATGAGTTCAGTCCAAATACAGGGTGCCCACTGGTCAGGGAAAAGTCAGGGAAATCTTATTTTTCTTCAAGGTCTAGGAAAAGTCATGGAATTTTGCGAAATTTTAAATACTGTCAGGAAAAGTCAGGGAAATTCCTAATTTTGGCTCAAACTTGTTAGGCTGTGGCAGGTATTTTATCCATTTTGAGTGACTGAAAGCCATGTGTTTTTTTTTTCGCCCACTCCGCATTGCTACAAATTAATGCTCATTCTAGAAAATGAATTCCCAAAATTTTGATATTTTTTTTTTTTTTTTTACTGAACAATTTGGGGGTATGTTTATATGTGTTAAAATAGAATGAATCATTTATCTTCTGCAAGATGAGAAAAAGCCCATTAAATTTTCAGCACTTTGCTCAGCGAAAAACAGAATTGGGTCAGGGAAAAGTCAGTGAAATATCAGAGAATTTTGATTCTGACTGAGAGTGGCCACTCTGAAATAGCTCTGTAAGCCATTGGCTTAACTCTGATGCAGGGTTTCAACATATTAATGGACCTACTTTAAAGACATTGTACATGAACTACCATTGTAAAAACTATATTCACTGAAGTGAGACTGCTAACTTATGACATTATTTTGTCAAATGAAAGAACTGTTTATATGAAATCTTTTCATTGCAGAGAGTGGCATTGTTACATGTAATAACTAGGTCTTGAAATTTGCACTTGTCAGCTCATATTTATGAGTAGATGTTCTTTAAGGGCAATTGAAAAAAAAATCAAACGGCTTGCCTGACAGGACAGGTATGTGTTTTCGCAGTAAGGGTAACTAGTGAAAAATTTGGATGACCTAGCATAATTACAAAGTTCTAAAGTCCCTCCAAAATGTCACAAAAAGATGTCAAAATTTGCTCACAAGGTAAAATTTCAATTCTGGAAGGTGTCTGTTAGAGTTTACTATTCCGCAGCAAAACAGCAACAGTAAAACCCGCTTCAGTACGTGAACTAAATTCCATGACTTTATGGACAGGTCTGGTTTTAGTACCAGATATAAGACTAAGGATGAGTACAGCTTAAGGGCAAGTAACAATTTGAGGCCACTTGCCCTATAGGAGGAGTTAGTTCAAGAAAAAATTTCGAGCCCTGAATAACATACACGAGATAGTCTAGTGATGAAATTTTGTAGAACTGCAGATTTTTTTTTTTTTTTTTTTTTTTTCTGTTTTTTAGCTCACCTGGACAAGGCTCATGGGGAGCTTATAGGATGGTAGTCCATTCTTCATCCATCAGTCATCCGTTAGCACCTTTAATCAGTTATATCTGCAGTCTGCAGGCCGATCTAAATCATTTCTCATCTATAGCATACCTCTGGTGGAGCTTCACTTTTCATGGTAACCCAATGAAAACCTTGGATGCTATACATTTATAGCAACCAAAAAGTCCCATACACATACTGTGGTGAAAATGTTGTCCAAGCAGCGTGCAACAGCGACTTTGTTCTATGATCAGATCTATATCAAACTTGCTGTTAATGAAGCCGGACATTAATCTCGCACAAGTTGTCAACCAGATCGGACTACTTGCATGAGTTACCTGCCCTTTCAGGCTCCCAGAGATGTAATATGGCAAAAATGTAGTCTGACTGATAGAGACTTCATAAAAATACATGCATCTCAAAAACTATTGAAGCTAGAACTTTGAAGCTTGATGAATAGACTGGTAGTGATGGATAGACGATCTGATTAACTTTTGAAATAATTTAAAAAAAAAAAAATACTTCCTGAGTTATGGTTCTTTGTAATTTTAGGCATTTTTACCTTGTCAGCAGAATATTTAAAAAAATATTGGAGCTAGAGCATTGAAACTTATTAAATGGATTGATAATGATGAGTAGATAACCTGATTCTTTTGAATAAATTCTAAAAATATTTCATGAGTAATGGCCCTTTGTAACTGGGCATTTTTTCCTTGCCAGCAAAATATCTCTTAAACTTTTTCCCTTGCCAGCAAATGATCTCAAAAACTATTGAAGTTAGCGCCTCATAACGTGATGAATAGATTTGTAGTGATTAGAAGTTGACACCTGATTAACTTTTAAAAACGTTTAAGAAATTATAACCCTGTGTAGATTGGGCCATTTTTACCTTGTATTATCTTTAGAAGCAAGCATATGTTTTTTCTTTTGTTTTTTTGGGTTGGGGGTGGTGCATAGTGTCTTTTTTTAAACACAATTTCTAGTTATCAAATTGTTCATCAGACTTGCAGGTAATGAGGATGATCATAAAATCTATGGATGAGTTTGAGTTTGTCTAGTAGATTTGCACCAAGATTGTTCAATTTATAAGCCTGGGGGTTGTTTGTTTAGAACCGTCATGTGTCTTTTTAAAATAAAATTTATAGAAAAATCTTAAACAGTCTAGTGTTATGAAACTTCAATATTAAGTATGTAAATCTATTAAGCTCAGGTGAACACTACAGACCATTATTGTTCTCGTTTGTTTGTGTGTGTTTTTTTTTCATAGAATGACAGTGGATGGACGCACTGTTCTGTTGATAATACTTGTAAGAATCACCATTGAACAGTTTCACTTCTTTATTTATATCATGTTTCATCACTGAGTTATTACAATGTGTTATGCATTGCATGTAAAAGGCACTAACTGCAATGAAAAGCCTTTTCTATAAAAGGTTCTTTCATATGACAAAAGAATTATACATGTGCCATGTCTTATTATCTTATATACTTGGCACTATCAGTAGTTAGTCCTATAATATTTTATGAATATTAATAAAAAAAGAAAAAAAATATTTGTTCACTTTCTCTTGCTAAAATAACCTGTAGAAAAGAGAAGCATTTTATGATAATAGTTTATCTATTTCTTAACTGTTGAAATTCTTATTTACAAAGAATTAATTTATTCTCTTATAGATTACTTCTGTTATAAATGAGATACAGTAACCTTGCATGTGAATGCAGGAACTGTCAGTAACTGCTTCCCTCATCTACAGCTGAGTTTTATTTCAATGCAGCATAATGCTATCACTTAAAAACTGTCTGTATTCGCAGAATGGCAGATTGGTTTGCACATATTGCCATAATTTGTGACTAGTTTAAAATTCATTTGGACAAGTGCTTTTTTTTAGATCATTTCATTGTTTTTATGGTGGCTCGTTTGAGTTAAAACCAATTTAATACAGATATCTATATTTAAAATGCAGATATCTGCATTTAAATAAAGGCATCTGCATTTAAATACAATTACCTACATTTAAATGCATATATCTGTATTTCAAATACAGAGTATTTATACCGTATTCGAAATGCAGATATCTCTTTTTGGTTCTTTAATAGGCATGTCTGAATTTGAATAATAGATATCTGCATTTTAATTAAAGATGTCTGCATTTCAAATTCAGATATTTCTATTTAAGTAAGATATCAGTACATTTTAGGAACTCGGGTAACTGTTTTTGAAATACAAATATCTTTATTTGAAGTACAACTATCTCTAATTGAAATACGGATATCTATGATTATTATTCAAATAAAATATATTTGCAGTTCAAATAGAGATGCCTGTATTTCTAATACAGATATCTGTATTTCAATTACAGAAATCTTTATTTATAGAAACTACAGATAATTGTAATTTTAAATGCAAAGTTCTCTGAAGAACCTGATTATTTTCAACTTTTATTTTCAACATAATCAATAGTCCCTTATTCAAGTTTTTGTTAGGATAAGTTTGGTATAGGTTGAGGATAAGCCTACTAGGCTTTCCTTAAACTCGGACAACAGCAGGTAGCTCAGCGGTGAGTCCAATACCCTCAAGTGCTGGAGGTACGTTCAATCTCGGCCATTGGCGAGAAAAAAAATGGAATCCGAACACACTTTCCTTTGTGATTTGCAGGGATGACATAATAATTGTGCAGTTTTTGCTGGGGCCCGCTCTGGCTTCTGCATGGAAAGTCAAGTACCCATGTGGAGGTTAAAGACCCATGCATTCGGTAATGTAAATGATTACTTGTGGACCATCATTCTGCAACCCGGAATGTATCATATTCCTGCCTAGAATGCCTGAATTTCTGTGATAGAACTGTCCAAAAACTGGTTCTCTTAAATACATGTACTGAAAAATCGCATGATTATAGAAACATACAGAAAATGAAAAGTTATCCAGGGTAAGATAAAAATTGAGATTTCTCACGCTTTTGATGTGCACTGGTTGTATAGGAATCAAGGGGTACACCATCATTAAGGTTAACATCACTGAAGTTAATGCTGTCATTAAACATCACAGAAATGTTATCAAAATATGGCAGATGTCAACAATCAAAGTGATTAGACTTCAGAAATGATATAAAGTATGCAAGATAAAGAATCTTTCGTGCGTGACAGGTGGATTGAAATATCCGTCCCTCTGGATCATAGTCTTGCATCACTCGGCAAGCCTCATTTTTTCTCTCTACCCCTCACATCCATGATAGATTCCTAAAATATACTACACATTCTCTCTCTTTCTCTCTTTTTTTGTGCTCCTCTTAAAGGAGCGATGGATTTGACTGTAAAGACATAGTGATTTGAAATATTGAGCATGTTTTTATTTGTGGTCTGCAGAGGCGGGAAATGTGCTGCCGAACATATTGTAACCAGTGGAACAGTACATGTGAAAATACGCGTGGGAGTAAATAAGGATATCTATTTCAACCATAAATACTGATATCTCTGATGAAATACAGATATCTGTACTTGAAATGCAGGTATATGTATTTAATTTAGAAATAAAGATATCTGCATTTCAAATACAGGTATCTGCATTTGCATCAGGAAAACATGCCTATATAATTTTGACCCACTTAAACCCCACTTTTATATAGTAAAACTGGGGTATACCAGAGTATACATTATTTTTGCTTAACACCATAGATGGTGGGTATTCGCGAGGCGGTTCTAACGAGTGCTAACAATCTATGTTTTGAGCAGAAATATGAAAAGTATCAAAGATTTTTATCTGAAAATTTTAAGTTTTTGGAGGTAGAATTTTCTATATATTTGAATAGGCGTGTTTTCGTAATGGCATTAGCGATGTCTGTATTTTAAATGCAGATATCTGAATTTCAGCTACATAAGATATATCTCTCATTGAAATGAAGATATATATTTTTAAATGCAGATGTCTCTAATACAAATGCAGCTTTCTATGTTATGATTGAAGATAGAGATATCTGTATTTCTCAAGTGCAGACATCTGCATTTCAGTAAGAGGTATCTCAATTCAATTACATATAGCTGCATTTTAAATTAGAGTTAATTGTAATAACAATGAAATAGATATCTGTGTTTATTAGCTGGTATATCTGTATTTGAAATACAGGTATCTAAATTAAATGGATAAAATCACAAACAGGTTGCCATAGATTTTGTCATGCTTTTGCTCAGTTTAGTATTGGTGAATGTTGTGAGAAATTATGCTGAAACTGGAAGTAGTCACCCCCTAAACTTATACTGAGGTCACTCAGTGGGAACTTATTCAATGTACTTGGATGAAAATGCCTTTTCCCGCCTTTTAATACAGCCTTAAATCACTAAAAAATTCATGCTTCTGTATTGTTGAATTTAAATAACCTGTTGGGGAATACTTGTAAATAAGATGCACCCGCATCCACCCTCACCACCACCCCCGCAAATTGTTGAAACTTAAAAGTCCATTTTTATTTATTATTATTATTTTTTTTTTTTTTCATTTTATTTTTGGAAAGTCACAAATTGGTTGGTTGCTCATTAGGTTTCACCTATTTCATATTATATGGATACTGTAGAAAAACCTTTTTCTAGAGATACTTTAAATGTACTATGAAATAATAAGCAACAAAACAACAACAACAACAATAATAATAATAATAATAAAAGAGTACTCAGATGCCATATTGCATCTAAAATGAATGCTTCAGAATACCTTATATACCATAAGTATTGGTTAGACAGCCCTGAGTTAACAGTGTAGACCCAGATCAGACGCCATCATGCATCTAATAAATGGATACTAAAGAATACCATTTATATTCAAAGTATTGGACAGAGAGTCCTAAGGAAACAATACCAATTCCAATTTCTAAATATCTAGAGAAACTTTAAATGCACTATGAAAAAAATAAGCGACAAAACAACAACAGCAAAAATAATAATAATAATAATAAAAGATATAGTAATCAGATGCCATATTTCAGCTAATAAATGGATACCGTAGAAAACATTAATATATAACCTAAGTAGTGGAGAGATATGTCTGAGCTTACAGTGTAGACCCAAACCAATTGCCATATTACATCTAATAAATATATACTGTAGAATACTTAGAATTACTGTAGAATACTTACATGCTCTAGGTATTAACAATAATAATAATAATAATAAAAATAGTACTCAGATGCCATATTGCATCTAGAATGAATGCTGTAGAATACCTTATATACCATAAGTATTGGTTAGACAGCCCTGAGGTAACAGTGCAGACCCAGATCAGAATCTATCATGCATCTAATAAATGGATACTAAAGAATACCATTTATATTCAAAGTATTGGACTGAGAGTCCAAAGGAAACAATACCAATTTCAATTTCTAAATATCTAGAGAAACTTTAAATGTACTATGAAAAAATAAGCAACAAAACAACAACAAAAAATGATAATAATAATAATAAAAGTAATAATAATAATAGACATAGAAATCAGATGCCATATTATAGCTAATAAATGGATACTGTAGAATACATTAATATATAACCTAAGTAGTGGAGAAATATACCTGAGCTTACAGTGTAGACCCAAACCAGTTGCCATATTACATCTAATAAATATATATTGTAGAATACTTACATGCTCTAGGTATTGGCCAGACAGTTCTGAGCTACTAATACAGACCCAAATCAGATAACCATATTACATCTAATGAATATACTATACAATGCCTTTCTACCCTAAGTATTGGACAAACACTTCGGAGCAAACAGTGTAGACCCAAACCAGATGCCATATTACATCTTATAAATGGATACTGTAGAATACTTTATATACCCTAAATATTGGACAGGCGTTACTGAGCAACAGTATAGATCTAGATCAGAAGTCACATTTAAAATGCATCTAATAAATGGATACTGTAAAAACCTTTTTTCTAAAGGTACTTTAAATGTACTATGAAATAATAAGGAACAAAACAACATAAACAACAACAACATAAACAACAATAACAACAACAACAACAGCAATAATAATAATAATAATAATAATAATAGAATAGTACTCAGATGCCATATTGCATCTAAAATGAATGCTGTAGAATACCTTACATACCCTAAGTATTAGAGAGATATACTTGAGCTTACAATGTAGACCCAAATCAGATGCCATATTACAGCTAATAAAAAGATATTGTAGAATGTTTACGTTATCCGACGCAAGGAAAATCCACAGCAATATAAGGCATATTGTATGTTTACATCTGTGATAATCCTGTTTAGGAGAAACGTATTTTATGAGTTAGACTTAAGAGATTAAAAATGGCTTAGTTCTGTTAGATAGGACAAGAAAATGTGACAACTCCTAGATCATACGTTAGCATCATATTCATAATGCAAACTGTTTTATTTATACTATGCTATGAACAATGATATAATTCTAAACAAACTGTTATTTTCTTTTCAGGTATTAGGTGGAGTTCTATGAACATTGAAAGTCTTAAAGAGTCATCAGATTCCGGATTCTCTTGAAGTTAAGTATTTTTATTGTTTGTTGTATTGTAATGTTGGTTTGATTTGATTTGGATTGATTTCGTTTCATCAGGGTTCTCTTTGGATTCGTTTCTTTCGGTTTTGCTTGGGGTTTCTCTATTTGGGTTATAGTGTTGATTGTATTCTATTGTATTGTATGTTGTAGTGTTATGTATTCTATTATATTGTTGGTTTTGTTTCGTTTCCTTTCGTTTCTGTTTGATTTGGTTTCATTCAGTTTCGTTTCGTTTTTCTCTGTTTGGATTATAGTGATTTTGTAATGTATTGTATATTGTAGTGTAATGTATTGCATTGTATTATGTTTCTGTTTGATTTGATTTCGTTCGGTTTCGATTGAGCTTTCTGTATTCTGATTGTATTGTGTTATCGTTTCGGATTATATTGTAATGTAATTTAATGTAATGTAATGCAATGCACTGTAATGTAATGTAATATAATGTAATGTAATGTAATGTAATAATCATTATACTGTATTATGTTTGATTTCGTTTGATTTTTGTTGTTTTGGTTTCTTTCGGTGTCATTTGTTTTTTTATCTATTTGGAGTATGGTGTTTATTACATCGTATTGTGTATTGTAGTGTAACGTTTGTATTGAATTATATATTTGTTTTCTATGGTTTTGATTGGTTAGGTTTCTGTTTGATTTTCTTTCGTTTGACCCTTCTGTATTCGGATTGTAGTGTGTTTCGTTTTGGATTATATCGTTATGTAATGTAATGTAATGTAATGTAATGTAATATAATATAATATAAGGTAATGCATTGTAATATAATGTAATAATTATTGTATTATGTTTGGTATCGTTTAATATCTGTTGATTTGGATTCTTTCGATTTCATTTGCTTTTTCTCTATTTGGATTATGGTATTTGTTGCATTGTATTGTTTATTGTAGTGTTACGTTTTGTATTGAATTATATATTTGTTTTCATTAGTTTTGATTCGTTAGGTTTTGATTGCTTAGGTTTTTGTTTGATTTGATTTGATTTCGTTTGCTTTTGTTTTGATTGGTAATGTTTCTGTTTGCTTTGCTTTCGTTCGGTTTCATTTGTCCTGATGATGTGGTATGATATCTTAATTTATTTTTTTTTATATTTACAGGTGGTTCTACGGTCGACTGGAACTCAGTGAAGGACCGCAACCGATTACTGGTTGTAAGTATATTTCATAACTGTGTCGATGAATTAATGTGATACCCTGTTTACGCCTCATAGCCCGTGGTTCGCCGATATTCTGTTTCAAATTAAGAAGCGTCCGTCTTGCCGCTCTCGACCTCGGATCAGGGGGTTCCGGGCTCAAATCTCGCTAGAAGCGGAATTTCGCTTATGAGTGTACGGCGATTCTTACACAGAGCCTTTTATTATTACCCGTCAGTAGTCTCAATATGACTTAATTAATATTGAAGAAATACCAAACCATTATCATCATTATTTCAAATTACATCCACATTTCATATTCTTAGATATATCAAAAGATCAGAGAATATGAATAATAATATAGTGAAGATGTTTCACGGCGGCCAAAATAGGGGCATTATCAAAAAAATGAAATTTGCTGTTTCTATTGAAGTTTCTATACTACAAACAATGTATTACCATGCCCTCAAGCTATCTGCCAAATTTCAGTCGATTCCGTCAAATAGTTAAAGTTTTAGGCTCGAAAGTGTAGATAAAAATGTCAGGAGGATAACACTTTTAACGTGACAGTTTTTCAGTAGTTGTGTTTTCACAAGTATAGTTTGGTAATATCGCAACTGTTATGGGAAAAAAAGTTTCAAGCACTTAAAATATGTTTCAGAGCTGTTGTCCTCAACTGTATAATGATACCCTTCAACCCTTGAGAACTCTTGATAAAATATGAATTTGAAATGAAACGGGCGCGAAAAGTTCATAAGATACCATTGAATATGCCATATGCTTCACTGAATGGTTTTATGCTTGAACAAGAATTTGTATAATTTGAACTGTCATTTGCTCATGCTTAAATTCGAGCATCAACTATATGAAGGTACGCTTTTATGTTAGGAATGTAACGCTTCAATTAAAAGGTAATCCCAAAGTTCAGTGGGGCAATCAGTCAATCCCATTTTGCTATTTTCAAGAAGCTTTTGACCCACAGATATTAATTAAACCTTTTATGACTGTGCCTAAATGTCTGTTTTAACTTTTTTTTTCTGCAAATAAAGCCACGTCAGGAGTGAAATGTTCTATACAAAAAAAAACTTAAAAAGAGGTCATAATTTTTGTACAAAGCTTGCAAATGATATCTGTTTGTCAAGCAGCCATAGAAAACCAAGAATTTTATCATTTCAAAAGCATTTCCTTTAACTATTTAAGGTTATATAGGGAACTACTGATAGAAACAAAGAAACATTAGTTATTCCATATATACAAATTATGAGTAAAAGTCTTGAAATTATTATTTGTTCATGGAAGTAGTGCATGTGTTTGTCACATAAGCCTTTTCAGAAAAGCGTTACTCTCTTGACATAATACGTTTGTCCCATTAAACCTTCTTTGCAGATTCTTGCATGCATTTATTTATACTTCTAAGTACTTAAATAGCTCTGTTGCATTTGAGTCCTCATAAAGAACTTCCTGCCACAAGTTATTATTAGTTTTTTGGTGGATGTACATCTTTACAATGAAAGATATAGAAATACGTTTTAGAGCATGAAAAAACTTAGTGAGCTTTTAAGATATTATTGTGTGTAAACTAAACAAAAAATGACAAAATACACCTGTATTGCCAAATTTCAGACATAAAGCGCATTTTAAATATTTTGAAAGTGAAGACATAAACTAGCAGCATAACTGAATGAATCTGTAAAAAGAAAAAAAGCAGCAGGCAGATATGGAGTCCAGCTTTTGGTTATTAATAAAAGAATGTAATTTTCAGCATAGTAGCCATTGCAATTTGCTTACATAGTACACATAAGTTATAAAATTGATGTTTAACAAAGTCACCTGCAGAAAATCCTGATATTTTTCTGGTTAAAAAGAGCGTTACACTACTGACATTCCTAGAATTAGAAAAAAGAAAAAAGAAAAAAAAAAAAACAAACAAACAAACAATACCTGTTGTTGCATGAAAACATGGTGACAAATGTATGTCTGCTTAGTTCAGGATACTTTAAGACCGTGAATATATGATAATGAAATACATATTTGTTCTTTTCATGCATGTAATGCTTAATGTCAGGTATGCAACAAATTAACTCTAAACCTTTAATGTTCCTTTGAGATGATGGCATTTTTTCCCGAAAACATTAATATTATTCTAATTCTTTCTGAGAGTATGAGGTTGACCATATGTCCATCACATAAGGTATTTTAAAAGATTTTACTAGATATCTGAAGTGAGATATAAAACGTTTTTCAGCCAGGGAGAAAAATATCTTACAATTTGATTTTTTTTTACATTTACAGATTTAGAATGGAAATACCGATGCACCATATTGCATTTTAATGTATAAAATCAAATAAAATACAGCAAGAAAGATTCCTGCACCGTTAAGGTGTTTTAAATTATGTAAATAATTAAGTTTCAAATAAGTAAAGTTGTCTTATAGTTTATTCAATTGTCTGTATTTCAAAGTAATAACACTTTCTGGTGACACCGAGTTTTAATGTTGAGACAAGTCAGGGGACATTATATTGTCAATACTTTTTTTTTTAATTAGTTCTGTACAAGAGCTGTGTTCTTTTGGCTATCATGAGACTGCTTTCTTTAAAGAGGGAGAGCTCAATAAATAAATGGTACCACGTATTACAGTGTACCACGAGGAGTTATCTTGCTGAAAGGCTCTATATACCTGAACTTACAGTGTAGATCCAAATCAGATGTCATTTACATCTAATAGATACTGTAGAATACCTTACATGCCCCAAGTCTTGAACAGACAGTTCTGAGTTATTTAATATGTAGACCCAGATTAGATATTACATCTTAAAAATATATACTGAAGAATACCGTTCTACCCTAAGTATTGGATAAACAGTTTGGAACAAACAGTGTAGATCCAAAGCAGGTGTCATATTACATTTAATAAATGGATACTGTAGAATACATTAAATATCCTAAATATTGATCAAATATTACTAAGCTAGCAGTATAGATTTATATCAGACGTCACATCTAAAATACATATAATTAACGGATAATGTAGAAAACCGTTTTTACTCAAAGTATTGTACAGACAGTACTGACCTAACCTTGTAGCCCTAGATCAGACGCCACCTTACATCTAATAAATGGATATTATAGAATAACTTATATACCATAATTATTGGTTAGACAGCCCTGAGGTAATAGTGTAGACCCAGATCAGACGCCATCATGCATCTAATAAATGGATACTTAAGAATACCTATTGGACAGAGAGTCCTAAGGAAACAATACCGATTCCAATTTCTACATATCTAGAGAAACTTTAAATGTACTATGAAAAAATAAGCAACAAATCAACATCAATAATAATAATAATAATAATAATAATAATAATAAAAGTAATAATAATAATAGATATAGTAATCAGATGCCATATTACATCTAATAACTGGATACTGTAGAATGCATTAATATATAACATAAGTAGTGGAGAGATATACCTGAGCTTAAAGTGTAGACTTAAACCAATTGCCATATTACATCTAATAAATACATACTGTAGAATACTTACATGCTCTAGGTATTGAACAGACAGTTCTGAGTTACTAATGCAGACCCAAATCAGATTACAATATTACATCTAATGAATATAATATACAATGCCTTTCTACCCTAAGTATTGATCAAACAGTTCGAGGCAAACAGTGAAGACCCAAACCAGATGCCATATTACATCTTATAAATGGATACTGTAGAATATTTTATATACCCTAAATATTGGACAGGCATTACTGAGCTAACAGTATTGATCTAGATCAGAAGTCACATTTAAAATGCATCTAATAAATGGATACTGTAGAAAACCCTTTTTTAGAGATACTTTAAATGTACTATCAAATAATAAGGAACAAAACAACAACAACAACAACAACATAAATAATAATAATAATAATAATAATAATAAAAGAGTACTCAGACGCCATATTGCATCTAAAATGAATGCTGTAGAATACCTTTTACCATAAGTATTGGTTAGACAGCCCTGAGTTAACAGTATAGACCCAGATCAGACGCCATCATGCATCTAATAAATGGATGCTAAAGAATACCATTTATATTCAAAGTATTGGACAGAGAGTCCTAAGGAAACAATACCAATTCCAATTTCTAAATATCTAGAGAAACTTTAAATGCACTATGAACAAAATAAGCGACAAAACAACAACAGCAAATATAATAATAATAATAATAGTAATAATAATAATAGATATAGTAATCAGATGCCATATTACAGCTAATAAATGGATACTGTAGAATACATTAATATATAACCTAAGTAGTGGAGAGATATACCTGAGCTTACAGTGTAGACCCAAACCAATTGCCATATTACTTCTAATAAATATATACTGTAGAATACTTACATGCTCTAGGTATTGAACAGACAGTTCTGAGCTACTAATGCAGACCCAAATCAGAGAACCATATTTCATCTAATGAATATAATATACAATGCCTTTCTACCCTAAGTATTGGATAAACAGTTTGGAACAAACAGTGTAGATCCAAATCAGGTGTCATATTACATTTAATAAATGGATACTGTAGAATACATTAAATATCCTAAATATTGATCAAATATTACTAAGCTAGCAGTATAGATTTATATCAGACGTCACATCTAAAATACATATAATTAACGGATAATGTAGAAAACCGTTTTTACTCAAAGTATTGTACAGACAGTACTGACCTAACCTTGTAGCCCTAGATCAGACGCCACCTTACATCTAATAAATGGATATTATAGAATAACTTATATACCATAATTATTGGTTAGACAGCCCTGAGGTAATAGTGTAGACCCAGATCAGACGCCATCATGCATCTAATAAATGGATACTTAAGAATACCTATTGGACAGAGAGTCCTAAGGAAACAATACCGATTCCAATTTCTACATATCTAGAGAAACTTTAAATGTACTATGAAAAAATAAGCAACAAATCAACATCAATAATAATAATAATAATAATAATAATAAAAGTAATAATAATAATAGATATAGTAATCAGATGCCATATTACATCTAATAACTGGATACTGTAGAATGCATTAATATATAACATAAGTAGTGGAGAGATATACCTGAGCTTAAAGTGTAGACTTAAACCAATTGCCATATTACATCTAATAAATACATACTGTAGAATACTTACATGCTCTAGGTATTGAACAGACAGTTCTGAGTTACTAATGCAGACCCAAATCAGATTACAATATTACATCTAATGAATATAATATACAATGCCTTTCTACCCTAAGTATTGATCAAACAGTTCGAGGCAAACAGTGAAGACCCAAACCAGATGCCATATTACATCTTATAAATGGATACTGTAGAATAATTTATATACCCTAAATATTGGACAGGCATTACTGAGCTAACAGTATTGATCTAGATCAGAAGTCACATTTAAAATGCATCTAATAAATGGATACTGTAGAAAACCCTTTTTTAGAGATACTTTAAATGTACTATCAAATAATAAGGAACAAAACAACAACAACCACAACAACATAAATAATAATAATAATAATAATAATAATAATAAAAGAGTACTCAGACGCCATATTGCATCTAAAATGAATGCTGTAGAATACCTTTTACCATAAGTATTGGTTAGACAGCCCTGAGTTAACAGTATAGACCCAGATCAGACGCCATCATGCATCTAATAAATGGATGCTAAAGAATACCATTTATATTCAAAGTATTGGACAGAGAGTCCTAAGGAAACAATACCAATTCCAATTTCTAAATATCTAGAGAAACTTTAAATGCACTATGAACAAAATAAGCGACAAAACAACAACAGCAAATATAATAATAATAATAATAATAATAGTAATAATAATAATAGATATAGTAATCAGATGCCATATTACAGCTAATAAATGGATACTGTAGAATACATTAATATATAACCTAAGTAGTGGAGAGATATACCTGAGCTTACAGTGTAGACCCAAACCAATTGCCATATTACTTCTAATAAATATATACTGTAGAATACTTACATGCTCTAGGTATTGAACAGACAGTTCTGAGCTACTAATGCAGACCCAAATCAGAGAACCATATTTCATCTAATGAATATAATATACAATGCCTTTCTACCCTAAGTATTGGATAAACAGTTTGGAACAAACAGTGTAGATCCAAATCAGGTGTCATATTACATTTAATAAATGGATACTGTAGAATACATTAAATATCCTAAATATTGATCAAATATTACTAAGCTAGCAGTATAGATTTATATCAGACGTCACATCTAAAATACATATAATTAACGGATAATGTAGAAAACCGTTTTTACTCAAAGTATTGTACAGACAGTACTGACCTAACCTTGTAGCCCTAGATCAGACGCCACCTTACATCTAATAAATGGATATTATAGAATAACTTATATACCATAATTATTGGTTAGACAGCCCTGAGGTAATAGTGTAGACCCAGATCAGACGCCATCATGCATCTAATAAATGGATACTTAAGAATACCTATTGGACAGAGAGTCCTAAGGAAACAATACCGATTCCAATTTCTACATATCTAGAGAAACTTTAAATGTACTATGAAAAAATAAGCAACAAATCAACATCAATAATAATAATAATAATAATAATAATAATAATAAAAGTAATAATAATAATAGATATAGTAATCAGATGCCATATTACATCTAATAACTGGATACTGTAGAATGCATTAATATATAACATAAGTAGTGGAGAGATATACCTGAGCTTAAAGTGTAGACTTAAACCAATTGCCATATTACATCTAATAAATACATACTGTAGAATACTTACATGCTCTAGGTATTGAACGGACAGTTCTGAGTTACTAATGCAGACCCAAATCAGATTACAATATTACATCTAATGAATATAATATACAATGCCTTTCTACCCTAAGTATTGATCAAACAGTTCGAGGCAAACAGTGAAGACCCAAACCAGATGCCATATTACATCTTATAAATGGATACTGTAGAATATTTTATATACCCTAAATATTGGACAGGCATTACTGAGCTAACAGTATTGATCTAGATCAGAAGTCACATTTAAAATGCATCTAATAAATGGATACTGTAGAAAACCCTTTTTTAGAGATACTTTAAATGTACTATCAAATAATAAGGAACAAAACAACAACAACAACAACAACATAAATAATAATAATAATAATAATAATAATAATAAAAGAGTACTCAGACGCCATATTGCATCTAAAATGAATGCTGTAGAATACCTTTTACCATAAGTATTGGTTAGACAGCCCTGAGTTAACAGTATAGACCCAGATCAGACGCCATCATGCATTTAATAAATGGATGCTAAAGAATACCATTTATATTCAAAGTATTGGACAGAGAGTCCTAAGGAAACAATACCAATTCCAATTTCTAAATATCTAGAGAAACTTTAAATGCACTATGAACAAAATAAGCGACAAAACAACAACAGCAAATATAATAATAATAATAATAATAATAGTAATAATAATAATAGATATAGTAATCAGATGCCATATTACAGCTAATAAATGGATACTGTAGAATACATTAATATATAACCTAAGTAGTGGAGAGATATACCTGAGCTTACAGTGTAGACCCAAACCAATTGCCATATTACTTCTAATAAATATATACTGTAGAATACTTACATGCTCTAGGTATTGAACAGACAGTTCTGAGCTACTAATGCAGACCCAAATCAGAGAACCATATTTCATCTAATGAATATAATATACAATGCCTTTCTACCCTAAATATTGGACAAACAGTTCGGAGCAAATAGTGTAGACCCAAACCAGATGCCATATTACATCTTATAAATGGATACTGTAGAATACTTTATATAACCAAAATATTGGACAGGCATTACTGAGCTAACAGTATAGATCTAGATCAGAAGTCACATTTAAAATGCATCTAATAAATAGATACTGAAGAAATCCTTTTTTCTAGAGATAATTTAAATGTTCTATAAATTAATAATAAGCAACAAAATAACATAAGCAACAACAATAACAACAACAACAACAACAATAATAATAATAATAATAATAAAAATAGTACTCAGATGCCATATTGCATCTTAAATGAATGCTGTAGAATACATTATCTACCATAAATATTGGTTAGACAGCCCTGAGGTAACAGTGCAGACCCAGATCAGAATCCATCATGCATCTAATAAATGGATACTAAAGAATACCATTTATATTCAAAGTATTGGACAGAGAGTCCAAATGAAACACTACCGATTCCAGTTTCTAAATATCTAGAGAAACTTTAAATGTACTACGAAAAAATAAGAAACAAAACAACAACAAAAAATAATAATAATAATAATAAAAGTAATAATAATAATAGATATAGTAATCAGATGCCATATTATAGCTAATAAATGGATACTGTAGAATACATTAATATATAACCTAAGTAGTGGAGAAATATACCTGAGCTTACAGTGTAGACCCAAACCAATTGCCATATTACATCTAATAAATATATACTGTAGAATACTTATATGCTCTAGGTATTGGCCAGACAGTTCTGAGCTACTAATGCAGACCCAAATCAGATAACCATATTACATCTAATGAATATACTATACAATGCCTTTCTACCCTAAGTATTGGACAAACAGTTCGGAGCAAACAGTGTAGACCCAAACCAGATGTCATATTACATCTTATAAACAAATACTGTAGAATACTTTATATACCCTAAATATTGGACAGGCGTTACTGAGCTAATAGTATAGATCTAGATCAGAAGTCACATTTAAAATGCATCTAATAAATGGATACTGTAGAAAACCCTTTTTCTAAAGGTACTTTAAATGTACTCTGAAATAATAAGGAACAAAACAACATAAACAACAACAACAAAAACAACAATAACAACAACAACAATAATAATAATAATAATAATAATTGAATAGTACTCAGATGCCATATTGCATCTAAAATGAATGCTGTAGAATACCTTTCATACCCTAAGTATTAGAGATATATACTTGAGCTTACAATGTAGACCCAAATCAGATGCCATATTACATCTAATAAATAGATATTGTAAAATGTTAACGGTATCCGCAAGGAAAATCCACAGCAATATAAGGCATATTGTATGTTTACATCTGTGATAATCCTGATTAGGAGAAACGTATTTTATGAGTTAGTCTTAAGAGTTTGAAAATGGCTTAGTTCTGTTAGATAGGACAAGAAAATGTGACAACTCCAAGATCATACGTTAGCATCATATTCATAATGCAAACTGTTTTATTTATACTATGCTATGAGCAGTGATATAATTCTAAACAAACTGTTATTTACTTTTCAGGTATTAGGTGGAGGTCTATGAACATTGAAAGTCTTAAAGAGTCATCAGATTCCGGATTCTATTCAAGTTAAGTATTGCTATTGTTTGTTGTATTGTAATGTTGGTTTGATTTGATTAAGATTGATTTCGTTTCATCAGGTTTCTCTTTGGATTCGTTTCTTTCGGTTTCGTTTGGGGTTTCTCTATTTGAAATATAGTGTTGATTGTATTCTATTGTATTGTATGTTGTAGTGTTATGTATTCTATTATATTGTTGGTTTTGTTTCGTTTCCTTTCGTTTCTGTTTGATTTGGTCATCCAGTTTCGTTTTGTTTTTCTCTATTTGGATTATGGTGTTTTTGTATTGTATTGTATATTTTAGTGTAATGTATTGCATTGTATTATGATTCTGTTTGATTTGATTTCGTTCGGTTTCGATTGAGATTTCTGTATTCTGATTGTATTCTGTTATCGTTTCGGATTATATTGTAATGTAATGCAATGTAATGTAATGTAATGTAATAATCATTATACTGTATTATGTTTGATTTCGTTTGATTTCTGTTGTCTTGGTTTCCTTCGGTGTCATTTGTTTTTTGCTCTATTTGGAGTATGGTGTTTATTACATTGTATTGTATATTGTAGTGTAACGTTTGTATTGAATTATATATTTGTTTTCTTTGGTTTTGATTGGTTAGGTTTCTGTTTGATTTTCTTTTGTTTGACCCTTCTGCATTCGGATTGTAGTGTGTTTCGTTTTGGATTATATCGTTATGTAATGTAATGTAATGTAATATCAGGCAATGCATTGTAATGTAATGTAATAATTATTGTATTATGTTTGGTATCGTTTAATATCTGTTGATTTGGATTCTTTCGATTTCATTTGTTTTTTCTCTATTTGGATTATGGTATTTGTTGCATTGTATTGTTTATTGTAGTGTTACGTTTTGTATTGAATTATATATTTGTTTTCATTAGTTTTGATTCGTTAGATTTTGATTGCTTAGGGTTTTGTTTGATTTGATTTCGTTTGCTTTTGTTTTGATTGGTAATGTTTCTGTTTGCTTTGCTTTCATTCGGTTTCATTTGTCCTGATGGTGTGGTATGATATCTTAATTTATTTTTTTTATATTTACAGGTGGTTCTACGGTCGACTGGAACTCAGTGAAGGACCGATACCGATTACTGGTTGTAAGTATATTTCATAACTGTGTCGATGAATTAACGTGATACCCTGTTTACGCCTCATAGCCCGTGGTTCGCCGATATTCTGTTTCAAATTAAGAAGCGTCCGTCTTGCCGCTCTCGACCTCGGATCAGGGGGTTCCGGGCTCAAATCTCGCTAGAAGCGGAATTTCGCTAATGAGTGTACGGCGATTCTTACACAGAGCCTTTTATTATCACCCGTCAGTAGTCTCAATATGACTTAATTAATATTGAAGAAATACCAAACCATTATCATCATTATTTCAAATTAAATCCACATTTCATATTCTTAGATATACCAAAAGATCAGAGAATATGAATAATAATATAGTGAAGATGTTTCACGGCGGCCAAAATAGGGGCATTTGCAACAAAATGAAAGTTGCTGTTTCTATTGAAGTTTCTATACTACAAACAATGTATTACCATGCCCTCAAGCTATCTGCCAAATTTCAGTCGATTCCGTCAAATAGTTAAAGTTTTAGGCTCGAAAGTGTTGATAAAAATGTCAGGAGGATAACACTTTTAACGTGACAGTTTTTCAGTAGTTGTGTTTTCACAAGACTTTAGTATAGTTTGGTAATATCGCAACTGTTATGGGAAAAAGGTTTCAAGCACTTAAAACATTTTTCAGAGCTGTTGTCCTCAACTGTATAATGATACCCTTCAACCTTTGAAATGAAACGGGCGCGAAAAGTTCATTAGACACCTTTAAATATGCCAAATGCTTCACTGAATGGTTTTATGCTTGAACAAGAATTTGTAGAATTTGAACTGTCATTCGCTCATGCTTAAACAATTTGAGCATCAACTATATGAAGGTACGCTTTTATGTTAGGAATGTAACGCTTCAACTAAAAGGTAATCCCAAAGTTCAGTGGGGCACTGAGTCAATCCCATTGTGCTATTTTCAAAAAGCTTTCGACCAACAGATATTAATTAAACCTTTTTTGACTCTGCCTAAATGTCTGTTTTATTTGTTTTTTTCTGCAAATAAAGCCACGTCAGGAGTGAAACGTTTTAAACAAAAAAAACTTAAAAAGAGGTCATAATTTTTGTACAGAGCTTGCAAATAATATCTGTTTGTCAAGCAGCCAAAGAAAACCAAGTATTGTATCATTTCAAAAGCATTTCCTTTAACTATTTAAGGTTATGTAGGGAACTACTGAAAGAAATTTCACCAAGTTTCTGGATATCTAAGCTGTCATAGTTTCATAAATATAAATAAAATGTGATAAAATTCCATATACACAGAAACATTAGTTATTCCATATATACAAATTATGAGTAAAAGTCTTGAAAATATTATTTGTTCATAGATGTAGTGCATATGTTTGTCACATAAGCCTTTTCAGAAAAGCGTTACTCTCTTGACATAATAAGTTTGTCCCATTAAACCTTCTTTGCAGATTCTTGCATGCATTTATTTATACTTCTAAGTACTACTTCTAATAGCTCTGTTGCATTTCAGTCCTCTTAAAGAACTTCCTGCCACAAGTTATTATTAGTTTTTTTGGTGGATGTACATCTTTACAATGAAAGATATAGAAATATGTTTTAGAGCATGAAACAACTTAGTGAGCATTTAGGATATAATTGTGTGTAAACTAAACAAAAAATGACAAAATACACCTGTATTGCCGAATTTCAGACATAAAGAGCATTTTAAATATTTTGAAAGTGAAGACATAAAGTAGCAGTATAACTGAATGAATCTGTAAAAAGAACAAAAGCAGCAGGCAGATATTGAGTCCAGCTTTTGGTTATTAATAAAAGAATGTAATTTTCAGCATAGTAGCCATTGCAATTTGCTTACATAGTACACATAAGTTATAAAATTGATGTTTAACAAAGTCACCTGCAGAAAATCCTGATATTTTTCTGGTTAAAAAAAGCGTTACACTACTGACATTCATAGAATTAGAAAAAAAAAAAAAAAAAAAAAAAAAAAAACAATACCTGTTGTTGCATGAAAACATGGTGACAAATGTATGTTTGCTTAGTTCAGGATACTGTAAGACCGTGAATATATGATATTGGAATACATATTTGTTTTTTTCATGCATGTAATGCTTAATGTCAGGTATGCAACAAATTAACTTTAAACTTTTAATGTTCCTTTGAGATAATGGCATTTTTTTTTCCGAAAACATTAATATTATTCTAATTCTTTCTGAGAGTATGAGGTTGACCATATGTCCATCACATAAGGTATTTTAAAAGATTTTACAAGATATCTGAAGTGAGATATAAAACGTTTTTCAGCCAGGGAGAAAAATAGCTTACAATTTGAATTTTTTTTACAGTTACAGATTTTTATGATCACCCATCAGTAGTCTCAATTTGACTTAATTAATATTGAAGAAATACCAAACCATTATCATCATTATTTCAAATTAAATCCACATTTCATATTCTTAGATATATCAAAAGATCAGAGAATATGAATAATAATATAGTGAAGATGTTTCACGGCGGCTAAAAAAGGGGCATTTTCAAAAAAAATGAAATTTGCTGTTTCTATTGAAGTTTCTATACTACATACAATATATTACCATGCCCTCAAGCTATCTGCCAAATTTCAGTCGATTCCGTCAAATAGTAAAAGTTTTAGGCTCGAAAGTGTTGATAAAAATGTCAGGAGGATAACAAATTTAACGTGACAGTTTTTCAGTAGTTGTGTTTTCACAAGACTTTAGTATAGTTTGGTAATATCGCAACTGTTATGGGAAAAAGGTTTCAAGCACATTTTTCAGAGCTGTTGTCCTCAACTGTATAATGATACCCTTCAACCTTTGAGAACTCTTGATAAAATATAAATTTGAAATGAAACGGGCGCGAAAAGTTCATTAGATACCTTTGAATATGTCAAATGCTTCACTGAATGGTTTTATGCTTGAACAAGAATTTGTATAATTTGAACTGTCATTTGCTCATGCTTAAACAATTCGAGCATCAACTATATGAAGGTACGTTTTTATGATAGGAATGTAGCGCTTCAACTAAAAGGTAATCCAAAAGTTCAGTGGGGCACTCAATCGATCCCGTTTTGCTATTTTCAAGAAGCTTTGGACCCACAGATATTAATTAAAGCTTTTTTGACTGTGCCTAAATCTCTGTTTTATTTTTTTTCTGCAAATAAAGCCACGTCAGGAGTGAAACGTTTTATACAAAAAAAGCCCCAAAAGAGGTCATAATTTTTTTACAGAGCTTGCAAATAATATCTGTTTGTAAAGGAGCCATAGAAAACCAAGTATTTTATCATTTCAAAAGCATTTTCTTTAACTATTTAAGGTTATGTAGGGAACTACTTAAAGAAATTTCACCAAGTTTCTTGATATCTGAACTGTCATAGTTTCATAAATATAAATTAAAGGTGATAAAATTCCATATACAAAGAAACATTAGTTTTTACATATATACAAATTATGAGTAAAAGTCTTGAAATTATTATTTGTTCATGGAAGTAGTGCATATGTTTGTCACATAAGCCTTTTCAGAAAAGCGTTACTCTCTTGACATAATAAGTTTGTCCCATTAAACCTTCTTTGCAGATTCTTGCATGCATTTTTTTATACTTCTAAGTACTTAAATAGCTCTGTTGCATTTGAGTCCTCATAAAGAACTTCCTGCCACAAGTTATTATTAGTTTTTTGGTGGATGTACATCTTTACAATGAAAGATATAGAAATACGTTTTAGAGGATGAAAAAACTTAGTGAGCATTTAGGATATTATTGTGTGTAAACTAAACAAAAAATGACAAAATACACCTGTATTGCCAAATTTCAGAAATAAAGAGGATTTTAAATATTTTGAAAGTGAAGACATAAAATAGCAGTATAACTGAATGAATCTGTAAAAAGAACAAATGCAGCAGGCAGATATGGAGTCCAGCTTTTCGGTTATTAATAAAAGAATGTAATTTTCAGCATAGTAGCTATTGCAGTTTGCTTACACAGTACACATAAGTTATAAAATTGATGCCAGCATGCATCTAATAAACGGATACTAAAGAATACCATTTATATTCAAAGTTTTGGACAGAGAGTCCTAAGGAAACAATACCAATTCCAATTTCTAAATATCTAGAGAAACTTTAAATGCACTATGAAAAAAATAAGCAACAAAACAACAACAGCAAAAAATAATAATAATAATAATAATAATAATAATAGAATTAGTAATCAGATGCCACATTACAACTAATAAATGGATACTGTAGAATAAATTAATATATAACCTAAGTAGTGGAGAGATATACCTGAGCTTACAGTGTAGACCCAAACCAATTGCCATATTACATCTAATAAATATATACTGTAGAATATTTACATGCTCTAGGTATTGAACAGACAGTTCTGAGCTACTAATGCAGACCCAAATCAGATAACCATATTTCATCTAATGAATATACTATACAATGCCTTTCTACCCTAAGTATTGGATAAACAGTTCGAAGCAAACAGTGTAGACCCAAACCAGATGCCATATTACATCTTATAAATGGATACTCTAGAATACTTTATATACCCAAAATATTGGACAGGCATTACTGAGCTAACAGTATAGATCTAGATCAGAAGTCACATTTAAAATGCATCTAATAAATAGATACTGAAGAAAACCCTTTTTCTAGAGATACTTTAAATGTACTATGAAATAATAAGCAACAAAACAACAACAACAACAATAATAATAATAATAATAATAATAAAAGAGTACTCAGATGCCATATTGCATCTAAAATGAATACTGTAGAATACCTTATATACCATAAGTATTGGTTAGACTGCCCTGAGTTAACAGTGTAGACCCAGATCAGACGCCATCATGCATCTAATAAATGGATACTAGGAATACCATTTATATTCAAAGTATTGGACAGGGAGTCCTAAGGAAACAATACCAATTCCAATTTCTAAATATCTAGAGAAACTTTAAATGCACTATGAAAAAAATAAGCAACAAAACAACAACAGTAATAATAATAATAATAATAGTTATAATAATAATAGATATAGTAATCAGATGCTATATTACAGCTAATAAATGGATACTGTAGAATTCATTAATATATAACCTAAGTAGTGGAGAGATATACCTTAGCTTACAGTGTAGACCCAACCAATTGCCATATTTAATCTAATAAAGATATACTGTAGAATACTTACATGCTCTAGGTATTGAACAGACAGTTCTGAGCTACTAATGCAGACCCAAATCAGATAACCATATTTTGATCTAATGAATATAATATACAATGCCTTTCTACCCTAAGTATTGGACAAACAGTTCGGAGCAAACAGTGTAGACCCAAACCAGATGCCATATTACATCTTATAAATGGATACTGTAGAATAATTTATATACCCAAAATGTTGGACAGGTATTACTGAGCTAACGGTATAGATCTAGATCAGAAGTCATATTTAAAATGCATCTAATAAATAGATACTGTAGAAAACCCTTTTTCTAGAGATACTTTAAATGTACTATGAAATAATAAGCAACAAAACAACATAAACAACAACAATAACAACAACAATAATAATAATAATAATAATAATAATAATAAAAATAGTACTCAGATGCCATATTGCATCTAAAATAAATGCTGTAGAATACCTTATATACCATAAGTATTGGTTAGACAGCCCTGAAATAACAGTGCAGACCCAGATTAGAATCCATGATGCATCTAATAAATGGATACTAAAGAATACCATTTATATTCAAAGTATTGGACAGAGAGTCCAAAGGAAACAATATCAATTCCAATTTCTAAACATCTAGAGAAACTTTAAATGCTCTATCAAAAAATAACAACAAAACAACAACAAAAAATAATAATAATAATAATTAAAATAATAATTATAATAGACATAGTAATTAGATGCCATATTATAGCTAATAAATGGATACTGTAGAATACATTAATATATAACCTAAGTAGTGGAGAAATATACCTGAGCTTACAGTGTAGACCCAAACCAATTGCCATATTACATCTTATAAATATATACTGTAGAATACTTACATGCTCTAGGTATTGGCCAGACAGATCTGAGCTACTAATGCAGACCCAAATCAGATAACCATATTACATCTAATGAATATACTGTACAATGCCTTTCTACCCAAAGTATTGGACAAACAGTTCGGAGCAAAAAGTGTAGACCCAAACCAGATGCCATATTACATCAAATAAATGGATACTGTAGTATACTTTATATACCCTAAATATTGGACAGGCATTACTGAGCTAACAGTATAGATCTAGCTCAGAAGTCACATTTAAAATGCATCAAATAAATAGATACTGTAGAAAACCCTTTTTCTAAAGATACTTTAAATGTACTATGAAATAATAAGGAACAAAACAACATAAACAACTACAACAAAAACAACAACAACAATACTAATAATAATAATAATAGAATAATACTCAGATGCCATATTGCATCCAAAATGAATGCTGTAGAATACCTTACATACCCTAAGTATTAGAGAGATATACTTGAGCTTACAGTGTTGACCCAAATCAGATGCCATATTACATCTAATAAATAGATATTGTAGAATGTTTACGGTATCCGACGCAAGGAAAATCCACAGCAATATAAGGCATATGTATGTTAACATCTGTGACAATCCTGATTAGGAGAAACGTATTTTATGAGTTAGTCTTTATAGTTTAAAAATGGCTTAGTTCTGTTAGATAGGACAAGAAAATGTGTCAACTCTAAGATCATATGTTAGCATCATATTCATAATGCAAACTGTTTTATATATACTGTGCTATGAGCAGTGATATAATTCTAAACAAAATGTTATTTTCTTTTCAGGTATAAGGTGGAGTTCTATGAACATTGAAGGTCTTAAAGAGTCATCAGATTCCGGATTCTATTGAAGTTAAGTATTGTTATTGTTTGTTGTATTGTAATGTTGGTTTGATTTGATTTGGATTGGTTTCGTTTCATCAGGTTTCTCTTTGGATTCGTTTCTTTCGGTTTCGTTTGGGGTTTCTCTATTTGGATTATAGTGTTGATTGTATTTTATTGTATTGTATGTTGTAGTGTTATGTATTCTATTATATTGTTGGTTTTGTTTCGTTTCCTATCATTTCTGTTTAATTGGTTTTATTCTGTTTCGTTTCGTTTTTCTCTATTTGGATTATAGTGTTTTTGTATTGTATTGTATATTGTAGTGTAATGTATTGCATTGTATTTTGTTTCTGTTTGATTTGATTTCGTTCGGTTTCGATTGAGCTTTCTGTATTCTGATTGTATTGTGTTATCGTTTCGGATTATATTGTAATGTAATGTAATGTAATGCATTGTAATGTAATGCATTGTAATGTAATGTAATGTAATAATCATTATACTGTATTATGTTTGATTTCGTTTGATTTCTATTGTCTTGGTTTCTTTTGGTGACATTTGTTTATTTCTCTATTTGGAGTATGGTGTTTGTTACATTGTATTGTATATTGTAGTGTAACGTTTGTATTGAATTATATATTTGTTTTCTTTGGTTTTGATTGGTTAGATTTCTGTTTGATTTTCTTTCGTTTGACCCTTCTGTATTCGGATTGTAGTGTGTTTCGTTTTGGATTATATCGTTATGTAATGTAATGTAATGAAATGTAATATAAGGTAATGCATTGTAATGTAATGTAATAATTATTGTATTATGTTTGGTATGGTTTAATATCTGTTGATTTGGACTCTTTCGGTTTCATTTGTTTTTTTCTCTATTTGGATTATGGTATTTGTTGCATCGTATTGTTTATTGTAGTTTTACGTTTTGTATTGAATTATATATTTGTTTTCATTAGTTTAGATTTGTTAGGTTTTGATTGCTTAGGTTTTTGTTTGATTTGGTTTCGCTTGCTTTTGTTTTGATTGGTAATGTTTCTGTTTGCTTTGCTTTCGTTCGGTTTCATTTGTCCTGATGGTGCGGTATGATATCTTAATTTATTTATTTTTTTATATTTACAGGTGGTTCTACGGTCGACTGGAACTCAGTGAAGGACCGAAACCGATTACTGGTTGTAAGTATATGTCATAACTGTGTCGATGAATTAATGTGATACCCTGTTTACGCCTCATAGCCCGTGGTTCGCCGATATAACATAAAACAAGAACGAAGGGGGTGGTCGGGTGGTGCGAAGGTGCTGTGTATCTTACATCACTGGGACGTCCAATGATATTGGCTTACAGTTGGGCAAGGCCTGCTATCCTTGTAGTGGGTAAGGGTAGAGGGGGAATGTTTTTATTTCTTCTGTTTCTTCACTTTCATTCCTGTTCCTCTTTCTTCCCTGTCCCTCTCTTTCATCTCCTCTACTCTCTCTCTTCTATCTCTTTTCTCCCTTTCTCTGGGAGACGACACAAAATGACCCTCAAGGGTTGACGTGTCGTTAAACCCCAACACAATCAATCAAAAAAACAAGAACGAGAGAAAGAGCATTTAAATTGTATGTCACTAAATCATGAAAAATATAATGTACCATTCACAGCTCCAGAATTATTAGATGCTCTTCATAAATTTCACGATACAGCTGCTGGTCCTGATGATATTATTATCAAAATCTTAAACATTTACCCGATAACGCTTTAGAAACATTATCAAATATTCTAAATGATATTTGGATCACTGGAAAATTTCCAAAAGACTTGAGTAAAGCAAGGATTATATCTATACCAAAACCAAATAAAGATCATACTGAAGCTACTAACTATAGACCTATTGCTTTGACAAGTTGTTTATGTAAAACAATGGAGAAAATGATTAATGATAGGCTGGTTTGGTTCTTGGAATCAAACCAGCTGCTTACAAAATATCAAGCTGGATTCAGAAAAAATAACTGTACAAATGATCATTTGATTCGTTTGGAATCATTTATTCGTGATGCCGTTATTAGAACATGTCGTAGCTGTATTATTTGATCTTGAAAAAGCTTACGATACTACTTCGAAACATGGCATCATGAAAGATTTACATAAATTAGGCCTTAAAGGTCGATTACCACTTTTTATTCAAAAGTTTTTATCAGATCGAACATTTAATGTTCGAATAGGTAATACGTTATCGGACATATCTAAACAAGAACAAGGTGTACCATAGGGAAGCATTTTATCACCTACCTTGTTTGGCATTAAAATTAATGGCATTGTTAAATGTGTGAAAGACCTTGATTGTTCTCTTTTTGTTGACGATTTTGGAATATTTATTAGATCGAAAAATATGGAAGCCATTGAATTCAAACTCCAACGATGTTTAAACAATATAGAAGATTGGGCAACAGAAAATGGTTTCAAGTTTTCAAAAACAAAAACTCAATGCGTTCAATTTTGTCAGATACGACACTTACATTTAGATCCTCATCTTACCATATATGGTAATCCCATTCCAGTCGTCAGTGAAGCGAAATTCCTAGGTCTTTTGTTCGATAACAAATTATCTTTTATCCCACACATCAAAGATTTAAAAGCTAAATGTTTAAAAGCACTTGATATTCTTAAAGTTCTCTCCAGCTCCGACTCCGACTGGGGAGGAGATCGTACTGTTCTTTTAAATCCTTATAGATCTTTAATTCGATCTAAACTGGATTATGGATCCATAGTTAATAGATCCGCTAGAAAATCTTATTTGAAATCTTTGGATACTATTCATCACCAAGGTTTAGGACTAGCTCTAGGGGCTTTTCGTACTTCTCCCGTCGAAAGTTTGTACGCTGAATCAAATGAACCATCAATGTATATAAGAAGGGAGAAATTATCTCTTCAATATGTTACTAAATTAGCCGCCAATCCACGTAATTCAGCTTATGATTGTGTTTTTAATCCTAAATACGAAAGATTTATAACAACAAACTAACGGCTATTAAACCCCTTGGCTTAAGAATACAACCGTTACTTGAAGAGGCCAATATTAATATTAAAAATGTTCATCCCTTTTATTTTCCATCAAAAGAGCCATGGACGTTAAACCATCCAAAGATTATTTTAGACCTTCATAAAAATGAAAACAACAGAAGTTGAGTCACATATTTTTAAGAATGAATTTTTAGAAATCAAATCAAATTATAAACATTACCTGTCAATTTATACAGACGGTTCGAAACAAGAGAAAGTTGCTTGTTCTGTTGTTAGTCCAAAGTTTACTGACAGTATCAGATTACCTGATAATTGCTCCATTTTTACCGCCGAAGCCAAGGCAATTGATATTGCACTTTACCATATCAGAGATCAGTCTAAAAAACAATTCATCATTTATTCAGGTTCTCTTTCTGTATTAAAATCTCTTAAAGATTTACACCATAGAAACCCATTAATTCAGCAAATTCTTAAAAAAATATTATTACCTTTCAGTTTCAAAAAAAATTGTATTTTGTTGGCTTCCCAGCCACGTTAATATTCGTAGAAATGAATTAGCCGATTTAGAAGCCAAATCTGCATTATCCTTATTGATAACAAATTTCAAAATTCCTCACTCCGACTTTAAATCAAACATCCGTCAATACATTAACAACAAATGTCAGTCTGTTTGGGAAACACAAACTCAAAATAAACTAAATGAAATAAAACCAAATTTTAACAGCAAATGCACATTCTTTAATTACAGCAAAAAAGAACAAACAAAAATCACCAGCTGTAGAATTGGACACACTAGAATAACTCATTCTTATATATTAAAAAATGAACAAGCTCCATTCTGCATTCCCAAATCCCGGACATACGCTTCTACCGATATTTCCTTCGTTCAAGCCCATGGGCATGGTGGGCGAAGCTTGCTTACCAAGTAATGCTTACTATCCGCGGACGCCTGATTACACCCTTTGTTCTGGGGTCCATGTCTGTTGGTCTGAACATTCTGATTCGTCATTCGTTTATGGGTTTATGATTTTGGATTACGGCTTTGGTACCATGACCGCAACTACTTGTAACGAACCTTTTACAGTCAAACGTTTTCTTATCACTTGTGCAGAATTTAATTATATTCGCACAAGGTATTTTAATGTAAAAACTATACAGGAACTTTTTAATGATATGCCAACTCAGAAAATACTCGACTTTCTTAAAGAGACCGGACTTTTTAATAAAATATAATCAATATTTTTAATAACTTTAAATCATTAAAACTTTTTCTTTTTTAATTGAACACATCAATCCTAGATAGTTTTAATTTCTCATTAAATAAAATCATCATATAATATAAAACTTATTAGACGCTGTATGCCCTTTTAGGGTTGAACGTCTATAAATAAAATATCCATCCATCCGTCATATAGTTAAAGTTTTAGGCTCGAAAGTGTAGTTAAAATGTCAGGAGGATAACACTTTAAACATGACAGTTTTTCAGTAGTTGTGTTTTCACAAGTATAGTTTGGTAATATCGCAACTGTTATGGGAAAAAAGGTTTCAAACACAAAACATTTTTCAGAGCTGTTGTCCTCAACTGTATAATGATACCTTTCAACATTCAAGGGGGAGGCAAACGAATTGCTGCGTAATTTATCTATCTCAGTCATATTATAAAACACCAAGGGATATAAGATTAAATTGTTCACATTATATAATGTTTGAAGCACTAAGTAAGAGAGAAGCTCTGTATATATGCAACGAACAAAGTATACCGCTAGATAAATATAAAGCGGCATTTGGTACAAACTTTAATGTTATTTATCTTGACAAAATAAATAAAAAAAAATTAAACAGGAATTTGTATGGTAATATACCTATAATATAGATAGACATTTTTAATTATATTGGTGAAAAAGGCAAAGAAGATTCCACAGGCATTATAAATTTTGGTATTTGTGCTCTGAGTATGTGAGACAAGAGCAAATGGCCAATTACCTACACAAAGGGAGGAATCAAGCAAATATTCTTAGGAGCAGTCTAAACATGGAGAATAATAAAAAAAAAAAAAAACGTCGGATCAAAAGGATGTCATTCCGGAGTGGTTTATTTTTGAAAGGTTACAAAAGTTTGTGGATGAGTATAAACATGATGGGTTTTCAGAAATTGCATCAGAAAATAAAGATGCTATTAAAGTAATTCAGGAAAAATTAAAGGAAAATAGACAGGCGTTCCAGATGGACCTAAATTCGTTACGGAATAAATTAGAGACAATGAGCGAGAGTGAGAGTCTTAAAACAGAAAGTGATAGTAACGAAAGTGAAATTATGAAAAAAAAATAAAGTGAACATTCGCCAAGGAGTTGAGTCATTGAGAGGAGCATTTGAGAAAAATTGCGGAAAAATCGAGTAAGTAATGATCAATTGCAACAGGAATTGAATGATTTGAATAATGAGTTTCAAGAAGACATTGAAAGAAGTGAAAAAATGATTAACAGAATTAAAGATGTGGCGGAGGAGGAACTGATAAGAATTAATGAACAAACGAGATAAACAGGGGAAAATATAGAGAAACAAAAACAGAATATGAAAGAAATCGATTTATGTTGCTAAAACGAATAATTCAGAAAGAAAAACAGTTACATGTAGAAACATCTAACGAGTGGCAAGTAGAGACATAACAATAGATCATTATTAATAGTGATTCTAAAACTGCTAGAGGTGTGGAAGGCAGTGTAGACCCTGATCAGACATAGATTTCTACAATGCTTGCTCAGGCCTGCCTCTTCGAATACGGTAGATACTTATTAATATCGCAGAGAAGTTAAAATAATGCATATTTAGTCAACGTATTCAAACAGATAGGACAAGAAAAATAATGTAGACCCAGATTTAACTCCTCGTAGAAAATCAGTTTGATCAGGGGCTGCTGTGTATACCATTTCGAAAAAGCTGTATGATAAGAGTCGGCAAAGTTTGACTTTCAAACAGTAGTTTTTTTTTTTGTTTTTTTTTTTGGTTACACCAATTGATAGTCAATATGTTCATATTTCAGGATAAGTATGGTAAGAGGTTAAACTGTCCTGATATTTAAGACAAATAATATGCGCATTATTGATTGCATAAAATCGGTTTTTGATAGAAACGAATCGCGGTGTGTTCTGTTTAATTCTTTCCGATAAGAATTACCCCGCGGGAGGAATAGCTCATAGAGCTGCTACAGATAACAGCGTTTTGCATTTGCGCGAATAGCATATCTCTTCCGCATTTGATTCTTCTTTATTTGCAGAACTCTTCGCATATCATTTACAAAAATAAGTGCCCAGCAATTATCTTATTACGTAGATTAGGTATTTAAAAAGTAACCAAAAACAGTTGAAACATTAACTTTCCGTTGGTTGAAGTAGTTATGGGTAGTTTGAAAGTAATTAAAAACATCTGTATTTGATAATCTTCCGTCAGTCAATCTTGTAGTTAATCGTTTTAGCATATACCAGATATTGGTATTAGTCTACCGCTGGTCTTAGCAAAATTCCATTCAAAAGGTGTTCAGTCTTGTCCAACATCTGAATAGCTGATAATTTATGGAAAATCTGGCAACCACGTTTGTTAATTAAATTCACACCACTTGAACCAAATTAATGGACCTTCTCAGATTATGCTAGTTTATTAACACTTATTTGTTATATTGCTTGACCAAGATGGAATCTACAGCACTGAATAGTGGCAGAATAAAACGATATTCCACATGGTACAGTATTTCAAAAACACAGAACTTACCGCAAACCAAGGTTTTGAGTAAAAAGTATTCGGAGAGACAGGCATGAGCAAACATTGTAGGACGCTATGTCTGATCAGGGTCTACACTGCCTGCCATTTCTCAAGCAGTTTTAGAATCGCCACGCACTATCTTGAGTGTTTAATTGGACGAACTGTGCCATAAAAAAGGAGTCCTTATTATAAAAAGGGACAACGAAGGTCCAGATAAGCACTGAGCTGTTTAACAGGTCCACACAAGACTGCGCGGATGACGACAGGCCGGCTGATCTAGGCATTTCAACGGATATTGCGCGTGACGTTGTCTACAGTTTCCATAACCATGACGTATGAACAGAATACATCAAGGGCGCTGTAATGCCAAAATTCAAGAACTTGGTGGCGAATGCCACTCCCTTAGCGACGCTCCTTCTGGGCGACAGAATTAAGGAGGAAATACGAGCCTTAAATGAGAAACCAGTATCAACAATTACACCTTCTTCTAATACTAGAGAACAACCATTTTTACACCGACGGGGAGGGGAAGGGGGGCGGGGGTGGGGGAGCGGAGGGGGGGGGGGGTTGGGGTGCAAACCATTACAATAGATTCAGAGGCACCTACATTCCAGGAACAACTCGACAACACTAAGGAAGCGGCTGGACAGACAGGAGGGTCATCAGGCCGCACGCTGTAAGCAAACGCTGAATGGTCAATTTCCCTAAATAACACTATCGACAACTTTTGTGGTTTATTCTGCGAGGCGATTTGTTGTATGTCTTTCCGTGTGTCACTTTGTTCTTGTGTTTTTCAGTCCTTTTAGTACTGCGATTACCTCGCTTGGGGAAGAGAGAGCTAATCTTAGTGCTTTTCGTACGTTTGTTCGGTTTGTGCTTGTTTAGATTTGTCGGTTTCCTCTTCCTCTTGGGATCTGGGAAGGGCTGCGGTTTGTGATTGTGGCACTCCCTGGACTTTTCTCTTACCTTTTTTTATTGCGGGGAAAACGAGGTTGGATGTAAATAACTGGTATAAATTGACCAGCGATAAATGGGTGCTACAAACACTTTGTGGGTACCATGTCGAATTGAAAAGAGTACCCACACAAAAGTATGTGCAAAAATTGCAATGGAGATCAATGGGTTTTTACAGTGCCAAATGAAACAGAATGTTCACAGCTTTATGGATAGTGACAATGAGCATGTCTCAAACATTTTTGCTCGTCCCAAAAAAAAAAAAAAAAGAGAAAAAAAGATGCTCTATGAGAAAAAATTGTTATTTTGCATCTGTGGATATCGGAAGCGTTTTACATCATTCCGATCAGAGTAGAAGATGGGAAATGTTTTAGATTTTATTTCAGTGGAATTAGATACCGGTTTACAGCCCTAATCATTGGCATGACTACCTAACCAAGGCTTTATACCAGTATCAAGAAACCTGCCCATCATAGAGCTAGAGGCTTCATAAGCTCCGCATATACAGACGATTTCTGTTTACAATGTTATTCCTGGACTGAGTGCTGCAATAATGATGTTGCCACTGTGGAACTTATGGACTCTTTAGGGTTAACAGTACATCCTAAAAATCTTTTCACACTGTGCAAGTAGCTTTTTGGGGGTTTGACCCTTGCTCGGAAACAATTCGAGTACGACTCACGACTGAACGCTGGGATGAATTAACTAAGTTGTGTTCAGCCATGTTACATTGCAAAAATAAGATCACTATTAGGAAATTTGCAAAATCAATCGGGGAAATGGTGGCCGCAGAGCCAGGGGTTGAGTATGTCCTACTGTTTTATAAACCATTAGGGAAGATCAAGGGCACTTTTTTACAACAATATTCCGGCAATTTCAAGAAGTAAAAAACAAATAAGACTCCCAGCACAGATAAAACCCCTTCTTCAGTGGTGGATCTGTAAATTGCAATGATACAAACGCATTTCACACAAACAGCCTTCTATTGTGAGTTATACCGATGCGTCAAGTAAAGGATGGGGGCGGTGAATAAAACATCAGGTATAAAAAACAGGTGGCCAGTGGACAGTAATTGAACAGACAAAACACATTAATATCCTTGAACAAAAAGCATGCCAATTGGCGTAGCTCTCGTTTTGCAAAAAAAAAAAAAAAAAAAAAAAAAAAAGAAACGTCAGACTGTCATGTCAAAATATATGCAGATAATACAAACTGTTGTTCATATGTTAAAAGTTCGGAGGGAAAAATTTGGAGCTGGACTGTTTAGCAAGAGACATATGGCTGTGGTGTGTAAATAACCAGATTCATCTGAGTGCTGCACTTGCACCAGGGACATCTAAGTCGGAAGCAGATGAAATGTCTAGATCATTTAATATCACCTGGAATGGTCTCTGGAGGATCTCCAATTTGCAAGATCCAGAGTAAATTCCCTGGTATATCTGTAGACCTGTTTGCTTCAAGACTAAACAAAAACTACAAAAGTATGTCTCATTTAGACCTGAAACAATTGCGTTTGTAGTCGATGCTTTTTCGTTTCGATGGGCTGATGAATTCTCATATATATTCTCACCTTTCAGTCTGATTTCCAGAATACTACAGAAGCTAGAGGATGACCAAGCGGAAGCAATAATGATCGCTCCACTTGAACAACACAGGTATGGTGAGACTCTCTACTCCAGCTCATCAGCGGACCTTACTTCCTACTACCCGATCCTTAGGAAATATTAACACTACCTCACAAACAAAATTACAAATACCCACTGAAGAAGACAAGACTGTGTATTTTCAGACTATCCGGTGATATCGCTTGAAAGCCGAGGCATTCCTTCACAGGCAGTTGAGATGATCATGGAATCAGGGTGAAAATCTACAAAAAAGCAGTTCAGTTTGTACATTAAGAAATGGATTTCTTTCTACTGGGACAGGGTCAATTCCTTTCAACCCTCTATAAACAACATTCTCGAGTTTCCAGTGACATTATATAACCAAGGCTTGAAATACAGTGTATTCCAGACGGCCTGAGCAGCAGTTAACAACCTCATCAATATCTGTGGAAATGTGGACTTTAGTAACCATCCTCTATTAAAGAAATTCATGATGTGTGTTTTTGCATCACGCCCAAGTCATCCGAAATATTCTTCAAGCTGGGATGCAAATATAGTACTTATCTATATTCATGGAATGCAAAAGACTACATTGCTTCAATTATCGGGGAAATTGTGTATGTTGTTTTTGTTCCTCACAGCTCAGCGCTGTCAGACTCGTCACTTAATCGAACTGACTGATATCGAAATAAATGCAAAAAATGGTGCCATACTCACAAATCATTTGCTTAGGCAGTCTAAACCAGATCATCATTTACAAGGCATAGTTCTGCAAAAATACGACATAAATCCCAAAATATGTATTGTTAAAACATTGAAGGAATGCATAAAATGAACTAAATTTTTCAGGGACACGAACAATAAGTTACTAATTACCGCATAAAGCAGTGACGCAGCAAACCGTTTCTCGTTGTGTTAAGAATAGTATGCTAAATGCTGACATTGGGGTTCACAGCACACGATCTGCTTCCACGTCTGCTGCCAGATTGGCGGAAGTGCCTTTAAACATAATTGTGAAAAAATGGCAGGGTGGAAAAATGCAAACAAACATTTGCAAAATTTTACAGTAAAAGGATTAAAAGTGGATACACATTTCAATTAAATATACAGTCATTAAATAATTGAATACTTGAGTAAAATATTGCGTGCGCATTAAGTAGCTGTGCTAAATGTTCGACACATTAACTGAGATAATATAGATAAGTAATAAATTCTAGTTTTGTTCGCACATTCTTTATCCCTTTTCCTTGTATATATCGGCCTGAAGAATCAACTCTAAAATCTCTGTGGGATCCACTGAAGGGCTATTCAGTTGATAAAATTGGAAGACTAAACGAGCCTTACCCTTGTAGATGGAAAGTTGAAGTTTGATCGATATTTTATCAACTGCAAACCACTTCAGGGATCACACACCGCTGTGCTAAATGTTCGACACTAACTGAGATAATATAGATAAGTAGTAAATTCCAGTTTTGTTGCCACATTCTTTATCCCTTTTCCTTTTATATATCGGCCTAAAAAATCAACTCTAAAATCTCTGTGGGGTCCACTGAAAGGCTATTCAGTTGATAAAATGGAAAGATTAAACGAGACTTACCCTCGTTAATGGGAAGTTGAAATTTGATCGATATTTTATCAGTTGCAACCCACTTCAGGGATCACACACCCACCCACCTATTCCACACTTGGGCTTATGACTGACACTTGATTCTTCAGATCAGTCACTATACTAGAATACAATGTCATCGTCTATGTCCTGGTATATAAGCTCAGAAAACTGATTTTGGATGCAGATACAACTACGCTTTCTCTATGTAATCCATAAAAGAGTTTGCAGTTGATAGGATAGATCTCGTTTAATCGTCCTATTATTATGCCCCTAACTTTGAAAAAGTGTGAAGGGGGCGGGGGGAGACATATTGCTTCTGGCGTCCCCATTCGTTTATTTGTTCGTTTGTTCGTTCATTAAATTCGTTCGTTCGTCACGCTTTCTTGTGCATAGCGTAACTTTAGAACCATGTATGCTAATGTTTTGAATTTTCATATATGGATTCCTCATGAAAAACCATGCGACCATTTTTTCTTATCCGAATTATCTCCCATTTTAGAGTTATTTCCCTTTTAATAAAATAACACTGGAACTTCGTTGTCAAGATAGCTCAAAAAGTATTTAGGCTAGAGCTTTGCTATCTGGTATACTGATTTGGACTGAACAGGAGATTACCTGATTGTATTTTCAACCGATTGAATGAAATGTTGTTGGAATTGGCCCTTTCTATTTTGGGTCATTTAATGTTGTTGCTTTATTGTGCATAAAATAAGTTAAGAATCATTTATGCTAATGTTTCGGAATTTCGTATATGGATTCCTCACAAAAAAAATAGATGACCCGTATTTTTTCTTCTTATCCGAATTATCTCTCATTTTAGAGTCATTCCCCTTTGCATAAAATAACATTGAAATCTCGTCCGCAAGATATCTCAGAAAGTATTTCAGCTAGAGCCTTGATATTTGAGGTACTGATTGTGACTGAGGAGAAGATCACTTGATTAAATTTGCAACCAATTAAATGAACTGTTGTTTGAGTTATGGCCCTTTCCAATTTCTGGTCATTTACTGGTGTTCCTTTATTGTGCATAGAATTAGTTTAGAACCGTGTATACTAATGCTTTGAAATTTCATATAAGGATTCCTCATAAAAAACTAGGTGACTCGTATTCTTCATTATCCGAACTGCCTCTCATTTAAGAGTTATTTCCCTTTTAATAAAATAATAATGAAATCTCGATAGCAAGCTATCTCAAAAAGTATTTGAACTAGAGTCATAGTATTTGGTATACTGAGTGGGACTAAGGAGGAGAGTACCTGACTAAATTTTTAACCAATTCAATGAAATGTTGTTGGAGTTATAGCCCTTTGTAATTTTGGCAGTTTAATTGTGTTGCTTTATTGTGCTTAGCATAAGTTAAGAATCATGAATGCTAATGTTTTGAAATTTCTTATAAAAAAAATAGGTGACTCGTATTTTGATTTTCCTATCCGAATTATCTCCCATTTTAGAATTATTTCCCTTTGAATAAAATAACATTGAAATCTCGTCAGCAACATATCTCAAAATGTATTTGAGCTAGAGCCTTGTAGTTGGCATACTGATTGGCACTGAGGAGATCACCTGAATAAATTTTCAACCAATTAAATGAAATGTTGGAGTTATGGCCCTTTGCAATTTCTGGCCATTTAATCGAGATGCTTTATTGTGCATAGCATAAGTTTAGAACCATGCATGCTAATGTGTTGAAATTTCATATATATTGATTCTTCATGAGAAAATTGATGTCCCGTTCTTTTTTTTTTTTTTTTTTTTTTTGTCTTATCCGCATTATTTGCCTGTACGAAGTACAAGGAAAGCTAGTGTAGTCACCCTCGGTCGTCCGCGTGCGTGTGAACGTTTGCATTCCCGATCCCGTCACACTGTGTTAACGTTTTGTACAAATGCTTATATCTCAACTGTCACTTACCACAGACCATTCATATTTGGAACATGGGTGCTTCGGAGGATCGTCTGCGATTTTATAAGAACATACTTCTGGGTTCATGCCCCGGGATGGGCTAGGGGTCAAAATCTAGGACACCTTTGTAAAATGCTCTATTTCTGTGTTTAAGGTTTTCATATGCTTATATCTTAGTAGTCAGTTGTCAACAATCATTCATTTTTGGAACATGGGTGCCTGGAAGGGCCGTCTAAGTGCCCTTAGGTATCGGTCCCTGGATTCATTCCCTGGGGTGGGGCTACTGTTCAAAATTCAGGGCACCTTTTGTAAAGTGCTTAGTATATTTCTGTTATGCTAGCGTTGTAACCACATCTTAGGTAATACATCAGTCAACATTGTGACATTGCTTTAAGTATTATTGGTTGAAGGTCATGGTGACCTAAATTTAACTGTCCAATGACCTTTTTTCATGGTCCAGTAATATTGCCTTATATCTCTAAGACTTTTTGATGAAGAAATGTCTAACATTGAATATTAGTTCAATGTGACTCAAAGAGTGACCTCAAAATATAATTAGGTCAATGTGACCTATATTTCATGGTCCAGTGATTATGCCTCATATCTCGGAGACTATTTGATAGAGAAATGTCATACCTTGGATATTAATTTCATGTGACACTTAGAGTGACCTCAAAATATATGTAGGTCAATTTGACCTATATTTCATTCTCCAGTGATACATCTTATATCTCGAAGAGTATTTGATAGAAAAATGTTATACCTTGATATTAATTCCCTGTGACACGATGAGTGACCTCAAAATATATGTAAGTCAATGTGACCTATATTTCATAGACCAGTGATTATGCCTTATAACTCGAAGACTATTTGACAGAGAATTGTCATACCTTAAATATTCAATCGTTATTACACGAAGAGTGAACCTCAATATATGTGTAAGTCAATGTGACCCATATTTCATGGTCCAATTTTATGGTCTAGTGATATTGCCTTATATCTCGATGACTATGATGGAACAATGTGATATCTTGGATATAAGTTCCAAGTGACACCGATAAGTGACCTCAAATATAATTAGGTCAGTGTGACCAATATTTCATGATCCAGTGATTATGCCTAATATCTCGGAGACTATTTGATAGAGAAATACCGTACCTTTGATGTTAGTTTCATGTGGCACTAAGAATGACCTCAAACTATATGCAGGTCGATTTGACCTATATTTCATGGTCCAGTGATTATTCCATATATCGAAGACTATTTGATAGAGAAATGTAATACATTGGATATTAATTCCATGTGACACGAAGGGTGGCCTCAAAATATATGTAGGTTAATGTGACCTATATTTCATAGACCACTGATTATGCCTTATATCTCGATGACTTTTTGATAAGAGAAATGTCATACCTTGGATATTAGTTTCATGTGACATGAAGTCTTTGATAGCGATATGTACCTTAGATATTAGTTCCATGTGACACGAAGAGCGACCTCAATATTTGTGTAGGTCAGTGTGACCCATATTTCATGGTCCAATGATTATGTCTTATATCTCGATGACTTTTTGATAAGAGAAATGTCATACCTTGGATATTAGTTCCATATGACACGAAGGCTTGCCTCAAAATATATGCACGTCTGTGTGACCTATATTTCATGGTCCAGTGATTGTTCTGATATTTTGAAGACTATCTAATGGAGATATATCGTACAATGAATATTAGTTCCATGTACACTAAGAGTAACCTAAAAATATGTGTAGGTCATTGTGACCTACATTTCCCAGTCCAGTGATTTTACCTTATATCTCGAAGATTATTTAATAGAGAAATGCCATACTTAAACCTTAACTTCCATGTGACCCGCTCATTGACAAAAGATTTATCTAGGTCAATGTGACTCAAAGTGACCTATATTTCATCATTCAGTTATTTTGCCTAATAACTGGAAGACTGTTTGATGGGAAAATTTCATACCAGGAACATTAGCTCCATGTGGTGCAATGATCATCTTCAAAATATATCTAGGTCAGTGTTTCGTGTAACACATAGATTTGCATTAAAATTTATAGAGTGATGTGGGATGTATATTCAGACTCACAATACTTATTGTATTTGGAATAGATTCAAATAAAAATACCAAATACACCTAATGACATGTTAATATGAAAACATAGGTAGACAAGGCGCAAACAGGCGAGTTATGCAGTCATTCGACAGCTCGTTACCTTGTATTATCTTTAGAGGCAAGAATATGGTTGGGGGCATAGTGTTTTACAAACATAATTTCTAGTCATTTATAGATTCTTGCATACCACAGACTATTTCCTAAACTATGACGGCTGATGAGATGTGAAATTTTATTCATAATGGTATTTTTAGTACATAATATGAATTAATGCATCCTTCCTCTCAATCAAGATATTTCTTTTCAGCTGTCTCATCAGACTTATCAGCTCTGGTCAATGTTGTTATGTGAGGAATATGTTTATTTCCCGTTAGTATAACAGTACACTAATGCTACCACCGTCAACTGTTAAGTCTGACCGAAAGACAAGATTAATAACCCGACAAGATTAATATCACTCATAAACTTATTTTCCTCCAGCCTGAACAAGAAATTAGGTTTCTTGCATTTACAGAGTGAAGATTGTCCTAACACATTTCTTCATTTTGGACTAAATGAAAAAATGTAAAATGAGTGTTCTCGATGGATAAACTATACCAAAAAAGCAACATGAACCTGACAAAAAAATGTATGCCCTGTAAAAATCTAATAAAATATAGATTTCAACATTAAAACAACAACTCCAAATACAGTAGTTACAGTCGAACTTCAATGGCTCGAGCACCTTTGGGACCATGGAAAATTGTTCGAGCCATGGGTAGTTCGAGCCAATGAAGGTTAATCAAGGCGCCAAGTCGAGAAGCAACTATCGATAATTCTGGGGAATCTGTCGATCTACACAATAATTGTATGTTGAGTGTACCTATTAGGATCGCCTCGAAGAGGCGATTCTAATGGCCTCGAAGAGGCGATTCTAATGAGTGCATACAACATACAACTTCATAATGAAATGAGAAAGCTTCCTTAAATACTTGTTTTCTTGATCTATCGGGAGAATTTCGTAGGGACTCAAAAACGAGTTCGAATTAGCCATTGTGAACGAGACATCGGTGTTTCCCAGTCAGCATTCTACGTAAATCTATATCGGGCCGTTATTGGCCCGTCAGGGTAGCTGACGGGTCGATGACGGCCCGATGTAGATTTACGTAGAATGCTAGCTGGGTTGAGCTTTTATGTTTAATATGTACAGGTAACACATTTTAAGGACTAAAGCTAACAGTGCAGACCCAGATCTGACGCCGCTTAACCCATTTAAGCCTAGCGTCTCTATTTTAGGACATAGGCAAACAGTGCTCTAAGCTCTATCTAACCCTGACCCTTTTCGCAGATCATTTTTGTCATTACGAAAACACACCTGTTCAAATACATAGAAAATTTCACCTCCAAAAACTGAAAATTTTCAGATAAAATAACTCCGATGTTTTTCATATTTCTGCTCAAAACATAAATTGTGCGTACTCGTCAGAACCGCCTCGACGAGGCAGTTCTAACGAGTACATACAATTTATGTTTGTCGAGGCGGTTCTAACGAGTATCCACAATTTATGTTTTGAGCAGAAATAAGAAAAATAAATTAAATGTATACCCTTGTAAACCCCAGTTTTTACTATGTAAGAGTGGGATTAATGGGGTCAAAATTATATAGGCGTGTTTTCGTGATGTGATGTCGTGGTCGGGAATGCGAGAGTAAATATGATACTTGTTGACAATCCTTTATGTATAGAATGACAGAAAACTGTCATCTTCACCTGGTCTAAGATGTAACATTAACACAAAACTTAATATTTAAAGAACAAAACAAAAACACATCCAATATTTAAACAGACATTATGCAAATTCTTTATTCCGGCGTATCAGGTTTAAAATACTTCCGTATCAAGTGTACATTTCGGTATATCAGACTTTATCCTCAAAATAGACATCTGTGGTCTGAACCTTGGTGGTAATCCAAGTGAGCCTCGATGTGAGAAAAAGAAGTTGTCTTCGGAGTAAATGTGAACAGTGACGGTCCAGATCAGCCAGCGAGATACAATGTATATAGTCTGATCTGAAGCTTTGATATATAGTATAACCTCGATGAATGGCTCGAACGGATGGCTCGTTTACCGTGGATGATTCGAAGAGTCTTTTTTCAGTCCCTACAAAATTCTTCCAATAGCTCAAAAAAAAAAAAGAAAAAAAAAAAAAAATATATATATATATATATATATATATATATATATATATATATATATATATATATATATATATATATATATAGGGATTTTTTCTTATTTTACCATGGAATTGTATGTTGTGTGTACGCGTTAGAATCGCCTCATCGAGACGATTCTAATGAGTACGCTCCATACAATCACTGTGTAGAAAATCGAAAAGATTTCCTTAATTATTGCTATTTGCTTCCTGAACTGGTGCCATGATTAACCCTCAGTGGTTCGAACTACCTATGTCTGGAACGAATTTCCATGGTCCCAAAGATGTTCGAGCCATTGAGATTCGACTGTACTTCGTTACGTTCTACAGTATTCAATGATTGTATAAGCTGACAGTGAAGGTTCTGATCAGACTGCGCAGACGCGCAGGCTGGTCTGGGCCTTCGTTGAACGTAAATGCCCGAAGACATTTTCGCATGGCGCGGCCCAAGTTAAAAATCCATGTTCCATCACAATATGCGAACAGCAAAGGAACTGAATAGACACTTTCTGGCCAGTGCCAACACTGTAAGATACTTCGAATTTATACTGAATAGAATATTGTACGAACAGCGAAAGTCATGACCGGACTTCGAGGGTGCAAGCTTTAGCAAGACGTGCCCCTGGTTATTGGTTATCAGATCCGACCAACATACATTCCTTAGTGTCATATACCATTTTACTGCGATTGCGCAGACTGATCTGCGTCTTTGTTGTTCGCATAGGCATAAAGCAGGTTTTCTCATGACGGCTCATTTATTGTCAACTTCTACAGCCTGCATAAGAATGCATGAATTCTACAACAATCAGGAAGATTTATTGTTGTTTGTTTCTAACCTCCTGTACAAAAGCATTGAATTTTACTTATGAAAACGCACGTATTTATCAATATTATTATTTCGAATTATTCGAATTATTGCTGGATCATGGTGAAACTAAAAATAATGATACAAGCATTTTTGTGATTTGTCTCCAGTATGAAGACAAATTAGAGAAAATGGATATTTCCAACTTCCAGCTTCCAAGTACAATGGGCTTCGTCAATGAATATTGCTCTCAGTAGCTTCCGTTCTGCCAGAGCAATACTGTCTCTGCACTTGCCCAGAATGGTTTCTCAATTTTGATAATACTTAGCCAGTATGTGTATTATAGACTCTACCAAATAGACTTGCCAACATTAAGAAGTTGACTATTTTTTTTTATTAAAACAATGATCAGACACTTATTATTCATTTCTACACGGAATAAAGTGGACGCTCCTTTGCCTAGTTATAGTCTAGAAACACAATATTTTAAACAATATACAAATACAGGAATCAGAAATCGTAGTTATTATAAAAACGTTAATTACAAATAAAGCTGTTTTTCAGTTGATCAAATCTCCCACTCCGTATGAAGGAAAGCATGTAAAATGTTATTTTATAGGTCTTTAAGTGAATGCTGTTTCCCCTTACAATGGAAATCGGGTATTGTAATGCCCCGCCAAAAGAAATTTCCGTCCGAGTCACCTTCGAACTAAAGTCCTATTTCATTACTTAGTTGTATGGGTAAGTTGCAAGAACGTAACATAATTAAGCATATATTTAATTTATTTTTAACAAATAACCTTATGTACAGACGCAAATAGGGTTTTTTATATACCCGTTTTGAAAAACAAAAAAAAAAAAAAAAAAAAAAAAAAAAAAAAAATTTAAAAAAAAAAAAAAAAACAAGAGCTCCGCGAAGCGGGGCATTAAACGCCCGTGGCAAGTAATAAGATGTAGCACTAAACTGGCTCCTGTATAATTCAGTGTTCCGGATATAATCTGTAAGTTGGAATTACAAAAAAATATCATTGGGGCATAGCTTTGCTAATATTTGGTGAACTGTAACTTAAGGGTCCAAGCTGGCCCAGAAATTAAGGGAGAAATGACTTCTCCCTCCTGGGAAAATAGGGAGAAGTTTGCTGCGTCTAGGGAGAAGTGCTTTCGGACGGAAGACACACGACAGAAGTATAGCTATATTATAAGCTCATATGAGCCGTTGGCTGGTTTGTTTTTCCCATACTTTAATATCGGACCAAACAATAACAAAACAAAAATAAACAACCAAAAAAAAAAAAATGCTGCAAGATATTTTTTTTTTTTTTTTTGTAAACCTTTAACATGTTTTGTACCTCAAGGGAGCCGGAGTATTATAAAGAATCCAAAAAGAATTATGTTTATAAGTTTTTATATAAGTCAAGCTACTTAATTCTGTATCATATAATAAATGTATTTTTAAAGATTTAATACTTGCAAATCTAATAAAATAAGATGTAAAAAAAATAAGTAAATAACTTGCCCATATGACCATAACTTAAGTTATTTGCAGAAAATATACCCATTATAAAATAAAATTTGCACACTATTATCTCTAAACAATATGCTGCGAAAAGTTTACAAAAACTTTAAAAGGTATATACTCTGCCAATACTAGGTACATTGTAACCTCGAAATAATATGCGCTGCTCCACATCATCTTGTAACTACTTATGAAGTTTCAGCTTGATCGGATGCAAACTGTAGAAGGGTTATAGCCAGAAATAAAAAAAATAATAGAAATTTTCAAACGGGTATAACTGCTTATATTTGGTGGACTGTAACCTTGAAATAATATGCGCTGCTCCACATCATGGCTTAACTACAAATCAAGATTCAGCGTGATCGGATGTAAACTGTAGGAGGATTTAGCCGGAAACGAAAAG